>CM035172.1:133287555-133330214 GCA_020205615.1 Panax quinquefolius | reverse complement strand
TAAGTATTTTTGATTTCGATATTGAATATATTAAAGGTAGTAAATAACCTGGCCTGCATTTTCTCACTCGTGAATTTATTAACACAGTACAATTACAAAGATTATGAAGTGTACGAGGAGGTTCATCTTCACCGTGGTCATGGCCGCTTCACGGGTCGCTTAATCAATCAAAAGGAACTGTTGTTCCTCATCCGATTACCCAAACCCACAATAAATTTGGTGTGCTTGCACATAATTCCCCAAGCCCTACTCCTCGCCTCTCTAATGTCATTTAAACCCTTCGATATTTTCATTAGTCAAATCCTCGCTACTTCAATAAAATCTAGTCATCAAATGTCCGACTATCGTCAAATCTTCGATCAACACTTATTTCATATCGAAGTTACAAATGAAACCTAAAATGACCCAATTAGGTTAATTGCCCAAGATTTTCCGATTGGTTGGCATTTTTCTTCCTTTAGCTCCTTATAAATCCTTAGTGTATTATAGGACATTCTTATTCAAACAGAGTGGGTCTTTATTAAACAAAGTTATGCCAACGATGATAAATCTAAGCTCCTTTATCTTTCACAGATATATTAGCAAGTTCTCAATCTCGTCCGATTGGGGTAGTCATCCTTCCGATCTCAAGTCACTTTCTAATCACACTAGCTCCTTTCGCTATTATGATTATATTGAGGCTTGGCATAAAATTATGCTTCATCAAAATGAAGATCATAGTCATTCGTGGTTTTTTCTGGGTTTGACACAAATTCAAGAGTCAATTTCCCAAATGGTTTATCCTTTGGTGGACAAGGTACCTGGTTTGTGCCATGATATTTTCCCCAAACCTCTCCTTGCCCAGCTTAGAACATTTTGTCATTATAGTAATTATCATTCAAAATATGAGGAAATTCCGATCTTCCTTATATTCTCAGAGTAAATACAAAAATCCTTGGATTCGAAATGGCAATATATCGTTTCAAACTACCCAAGAAGTCACAAGATTTCAGGTCTCGTCAGTCCATAGGAATTAGGACCGCTTTCAGGACTTACCTTTCCCCTATTTCTCGCGTCTCTTTAGTTTTTTCATTAAATGGTGGGATAAATTAGGTGTTGATAGAATAGTTGGCCAAGTTCGTAAAGAATTTCCGCCTTCTCCTCTATTGACTCCTCCGATTAACACCCTTCAAATACTACTACCTCTGTCGTTGATCCCCTAATAAATCGGTCAAGAAAACAACTGATAAATCAAAAGAAAAATCGGTTGTTCCTCCCGATTTCGATGAAGTTACTAATGTTTCCGATTACTCTAATTCTCAATTAAGGCGTCTTGCAGATGCTATTCATTCGAGAGACTTGATCGATTATATGAAGAGTCCGACAAGTCTTCTTCTTAGTCCAAAATTCTAGTCAAGAGCTTGAGACGAAAGTAATTGTGATCCCACCGCACAATTGGTCTTCAAGATGCTCAAGATCCATTTTCATTCCTGCGAGAATCAATCAAAGTGTGATGTGACATCCACACTTTCGGCGAATTTCACCACCAAATTTTAGTCACAAAGACTGCTTCCTCAAGAACCTCGGTCACCAAATTTTAGTCACCAAAGACTCGCCTCCTTCAGCTTAGTAATCAAAGAACTTTTGCTCAAAGAAGAATCATTCAAACATCTGGCCCCATGGCCGAATTAGTCCAGTAATTATTCAAGCATCTGGCCCCATGGCCGCATTAGTCAAAAGAAGATGTCTGTTTTTCCACCGAAAGCAGATTCTTTTACTTTTACCTGTTCCTTTACTTTAGTAAAATGTTTTTACCTGTACTTTTACTTTAGTAAAATGTTTCTTACTTTTACTTTACCCCAGTTTATTGTAATAGTAACATTGTAATAGTTCGTTTTCCTTGTTCTATAAAAGGAATTCGAATTCATTTGGTTAAGGCAGACTTAGAAAGACTCAGAGTTCCTTCTCTGATAAATCTTTAGCCTCAACCGCTGATTTAAGCCTACTCAACCCCTTCATCTAATGTTCTTATTCTAGTAAACCATTGGTTTCAACTGTTCGGGAGAACGAATTTAAATGTTTAATATGCTCTTCAATAGTCTTGGAGAATACAAGGATATCGTCGATGTATACAATGATAAAATAGTCGAAAGGATTCAAAATATTATTAAGAATATTCGAAATTCATTGGTGCATTTTGAGTCCAAATGATTGAACATTCCATTCGTAGTGTCCGAGAGAGAATTGGTAAATACTGATTTTGTATTTATCATCCGGATGAATAAGAACTTGCCGTAATCCTCGACTTAAGGTCAAATTTACTAAATATTGTGGAGACACTTAACCTACCAAGGAGATCATCCTTGTTGGGCAAAGGGTACCTTATCCATTCTAGTACTTTGTTTAATGGTTTGTAATTAATGACTAACCAAGGGACACCTCTTTCTTTCTCAGCTTCGTTATTAACATAGAAAGCTGGGCAAGACCATGGTGACTTGTTGTGTCTAATTAAACCTTTACTAAGAAGATCATTAATTTCTTTTTTACATAACTCCATTTGTTCATGACTCATTTGAATAGTCTAGCTTTAGTGGGAATTAAATGTTCTTTAAATTCCTTAGATAGGGTAACCTAGCTGTGTGCTTCTTTTCTATGCCAAAAAGCATTGGGAGAATCGTAACATAAATTTTTAGTAAATAATCTTTTAATTCTTTTATTCTTTCTTGGACTCTGTTACTCTTAAGTTGTTCTTCAACTCATTCGATACTTAACTTCTTCTTTAAGGAAATTCAAATGAGTAATTTTGCGCTTTATCAGATTCAATGATTTAGAAATTGATTCTTCTTCGAATAAATTTTAAATCTCTTTCTTTTGGTTTGATTAGGAATTTAAATGTAATCTTTTTTCTAAGTGTTTCAACTTAAACCTTTATTACTAGTAGTAAATGGGTATAATAAATAAATAAGCGGTAATCCTAAAATGATTTTGTCAAGAAGATTGCTAACTAAGACAAATGAGGTCTTAAAACACATACTGTCTTGACAAATATGTACATTAGGTAATTTATATTTTATTTCCATCTGACTTCCGTTAGCTGAATTTAGTTTTTCACTAGTTTTCTTATAATATCTTGTGGGGATAATACCTTCTTGAATACAGTTCAAATCGCACTCAAAGATCAACCAAGGTGGAGTCAGACAGAGAACGTTTTATCGATAACTAAATTAATAGAGATATACCATTTTTGAATAGTAATATCTTTAATTCTTTTAAGGGAGAGACCTTGAATAAAGAGGTCGTAATCTTTAAGACCGATGATTCTGGTTCATCGTGACTTTCATCACTAGAAGAGGAATCATGAACTTGAAGATCCGATTTCTTATCATCAATCTCTTTTCTTAAGTTAGAAATATCTAATTTTAAGTTAGAAATTTCTTTCTTAAGTTTATTAACTTTGATTTAATTCGAGGAGGGTAATTTCTTTTTACTGGAGATTTAAATCTTTCAAGAGTTTTGTTGAGACCGAAAATTGGTTTTCTTTCGCTCTAAGAACTTTATCAGTGACTTTTTATCTTTGGTTAACAAATCTTTTAATTGCTTCAAATACTAAGTTTTTAATTCAGTGGTCGTAATTTTACTAATTAGATCAACTAATAAAGAACTTTCTTCTTCTTCTTTCGTAATTACATTGATTCTTTTACAACAGCTTCTTATTGCAATTTTACGCATATATAGTGACTTCATTTTCACTATCAGATTCATCGTTAGATGTATTATTACTAGAAGATTCTGGAATGTCAGAAGTTTCTTCATCACTACCACTGTTATTTTCAATTCTCATTAATTCTAATAACTGTTCTATATCTTCGGCTGAAATATTTAATTGAGTTAATTTTTATTTAACTCTACATTCACTTTTATAATGTCATTTCTGCCCACAATTGTGATAGACAATTTTACTTTTATCATATTTCTTTGATTTTTTATATGATTTTTTCTTAGATGACTTGGGTTTATTGTAATAAGTATCTTGATTATTATTCTTTTATCATGATTATATCTCTTCTTACGACGCTTATGACTTTTATGTGACTCAATATGTTTATTTTTATGCCTGCTTTCTTTAGAGGAGCAATGGCGGTAATCCATAATTGTTCACAAAATTTTCCTAACTCGTATTTAGCTTTATTTTTATCTTTTCTGGCTTGTTTAGCTAACTTAAAGTCAATACACATTTTTAATCCGATTTTTTGAATATAACTAATAATATCACCATAAGTCAAATTATCATAATCTATATATCCTAAATTTTTACTTAATTCTTCTCTAACCTTGTGAGCAAATAAAGACGTGAAACCATTAACAAATTTCTCTTTCCAAAATGGTTTGTTATCGCTATTTCTCATCATAACTCGAAGTAAATACATCTTTGTACCATCTAAAATCACTTAGAGTGGGACATGTAAGATTACTTAATTGATCATGGATTCTTTCAGTGATATTACTAGGAGTTCCAACAAAATGTTTAATTATAGTAAATATTAAAGTATTAACTCCATCAGGAAGACCAATACCAGCATCTTCATCAAAGATGGGATTGCCTTCATTATCTCTTTGGATAGCATGAACTATGGAACATCTAATGTCTTCTGTGAGATGTTTTTCCCACCAAGACTCGCGAATGCCAAGAAACCACTAGCTATTAATTCAACTATATCGATTGAGATAAAGAGTTGAATTTGGTAATATAGCTGTTGGCTACCATTGACATATGATTAAGTTTATTAAGAATTTCTTGTTCACCAAATCCATCTATATTCCATTCATAAATCTTATTAGAGGACACAGAGAACTGTTTATCTAGATTTCTCTCTTGAATCGTAGATTCGGAGGAGTTGGTCCAGAGTACCAATTCTCGTAATACTTGTGTTATTGTGAGTTAATTTATTTAGTTGTTCATTAAGGTTTGAAATTGATGAGTGATTAGAGTGATCCGAAGAACTTTCATTATCATCATCATCTGTTTCAACATGATCGATAATAAAGTTATGGTTCCACTTGGACTCGGTTTGCTTTTAAGTTTTTAAATAACTTTTCAATAGATTGGATCAATTCACTTTCTTTATTAGGTAGACTTAGATTATATCTGTTTTCTAGTAATTTAATTAAAGGTTGTTCAAGTTTTGAATCAGGTTTTTTAATAATTCCTTCTTCAAATTTTTCTTCAATCCTATCTAGTTGTTTTCCTACTGTTGCTAGATATTGATTACTAAAGTTTAATTGTTCAATTAATTTTTTATTATCATTAGTTCACCAGAATCTTGAAGGACTTTGCGATAACTGAAGTGTTTTTAACTGGAATTAGAACTGTCTCTAAAGGGGGATGACTGGACGATACTTTATGTGACGCCCCCAAAATAGGTCCATTCCATCCAACCCATTCTGAGTCGCCAAATTCATGGTATGATGTAAATAACTACAACTTTATTATTACAACATATAAATCTGTGAGTTTAAATACGAGATATTGCCATCTAGACAATATCCACACGCAAATAAATCCCCATCATAATTATTGATACATTATTTTACAAAATGGTGAGGACTACTAAACAACTCTCTCTAGAACCTTCATTCCATACCCCGACTAGTACTCGCTACATTCTCGCCTCCTAAGAAGAAAAATGGAACAAAAGGAAAAAGGGTGAGCTCAACTAGCCAAAGTAAAGAATATTATGACTAAGATAATATACTACAAATTATCGTTAGTCTCCAACAGGAAAAATCTAATAGAATACAATAGACAACCAGTTTTAAATCAATCTTCGCAATGAAATAATAATTCATTAGAAGAGTTAAGTAGAGAATACAAACTACTATCTTCTATGTATGAATTTAAAAGTTCGTCGTCTCATCTTTTATCCCTCGTAACATCAATCAACATACATCCGAATCAAATATTCATCTTTTGCACTACGTGCCAAAGATATTCATCAAATGGTCATGTTCATCTAAACACTGTTCATCTTTGCACTACTGTGCCAAAGATATTCTTTCGAAATCATTCATCTTTGCACTACAGCCAAAGATATTCAATAATATCATCATTTAAGATGAAGATGATGAAAAATATTTTAAAGAAACGAATCCGGTGAAACAAAATGACAAGGATTAAGGATTAAGGATTAGTACTTTTGTTTTATCCACGCCCAAAAATACCTCAAAAATAATCATAGGGGTGTAAAATTCAAGAATGATCAAAACATGGATACAATCAAAGCTAGTATCCGAATAGATATTTTAGATTTAAAAGAAAATTTTTCATTTTTCTATTGAATAGTGCCGTATTCGTGAATAGTATGCGTGAATAGGCATGATATCGTGAATAGTAACTCTCGACACCAAAAGATAGAAATTCCACAAAAAACATCTTCACGCTTCATGAATAGTACTCGTGAATAGTAACTCGTGAATAGTAACTCATGAATAGTAACTTGTGAATAAGTAACTCATGAATAGTAACTCGTGAATAGTAACTCATGAATAAAAATCTCGACATGAAAAAGTTTCAAATTTGATAAAAGTTCCAACCAATATTTCAAAGATAATGATATTGAAGAAATAATATCATTTTCGAATAAAATAACATCCCTTACCGAAAGACTAAGATTTTAGTTGAAACACCTGGATATAGGCTATGACTTGAACTTGCACCGTATAGCAATACTCAAAGTATACTCAAAATACTCACAAGAATACGCTCGATAATATAGAGAGAAAACTTGAGTTTTCGATGTGATTTTCAATTCTAACCTAAGCACCTATTTATAGGAAATTGCTTAGTAACACCAAAGTAGAAAATTTAATAAATTAATATTATAATTTTATTCTACAACTTCCTACGCATCCAAGAATCTGAACTCACCACCCTAACACATGTTAAATGAGTTTCAAAAATGGAAAAACGTTTTTGTAATTAAAAATATTTTAAACTTCCAAAATCAATTATTTGAACTTGAACTTCAATAATTCACAATAAATAGCTCTTTTATCGAAAATTCAAATCTCGCCAATTTTTATAGGAAATTCAATTTCTACAACTTTGCGTAAGAAAGTTTTTCCAAATTCCAAACAAAAATTGATAGAAATCCACATACTGGATAATTTTTTGTGCTATAATCAAATTTCGGTCAAGAAATGGGGTCCACCGACATGTTTAACATGTTTTAAACATTTATTGCAACAAAAAATACTCTTCCTCCTCGTATACTCATATATCCCACATTCGCTGTAAAATATCACCGTTAATATATTATTAAAATAATATATTTAAATGAATTATTTTATCGAAAAAGATAAAATATTAATTTTCAATAATTGTCATTTTAAAAATTTTCTCCATCTATATCCATATAAAATCAATATTTTCCTCATCATATAAATCAATAATTAATTATTCACAAATAATATTACGTAATCACATTATTGACAACTGCAGGCGGTTCAGAAAGAGGGGCTTTCAATAAGAATTTCTTCTTCTTCTTGCGCGCGCAATTAGGTGACCAAACCTCTCCTTAGATGTAACTTTCTAGACATTGCCAATAATGTTATCTAATAATATTATTCAGATAATATGAATTATTGCTTCGATAATGGAAAATCTTGTGTGATGACAATTTATTGAAATAATAAATAATATAAAATATCAATGCAAAGAATTATTGAATCAATAAAATAAAATACCGAGCGAAGAATTATCGTAACAATTATTGAGTAGTGCCTTCTTACGTAAGAATTAATAATTGGTGCAATACCGTGTTTCATTGTTCAACAACGCCAGATTAGTGTGTTTTAACCTTTGGGTATTCCAACAAGATAATTCGGTAATAACTACGCCGTTATTTATAAACAACTTATATTTGTCGTTTTCTTCATCCAATCGCTTTCCAGTTATGGGACAAAAAATCACTGCGGCCGTCGCATTTAATATTCCCCGACATCAAGAATATTCCACGACCAAACGAATATTCCCTGACGATAATGAATATTTTATAACCACTTGCTTATTCAAAATATTTGCATATTTTACCCATAACTTTCCACATTAATCAAATCAACCCTTACTATTTCAAAATAATAAATAGAGGAAAATAAATTTCATTTATTAATAATTTGGGGTCTTACACTTTAGATCTATCTTCTTTAATCCATTGAGTTTTACTAATAACATTACATTTACTTTGGTACTGATCATACCAGTCGTAAAAACGTGATGTTAATTTCTTCATTTTTAATAAATCTTTTCCATCTATTAACTATCTTATCTCTTTCCTTTTCTATGGGGTGAGTAGATCTGAATAGATGTCTCTTTTCTTTGTTAAATTTTGAATTAAAATCATTTACTAAGTTATCCCAATCTAAAACGAAATTCTTTTTAATGACTCTTAATTGATTATTAATTGGGGCATTAAAATTAGACTGTGTAGGATATACTGAGGATGCCGGAGAAGAAGAATCTTCGTCTTCAACGGAATCATTTTGAGTATAGCAAGGATGACTAACTTGTCCTTGATTAAGGATACCTTTAAGTTTGATATCTCTAACCGAAGGATTACTAAGGACTTCAGTATCTCTTCTAGTGTGGATAACTGAAGGAGCTGAAGAACTGGAAATGTCTTCAATGATAACTGGGGTTCTAGTACGTTCAAAACTAATTTTAACAGTTCCGTCAGAAAATTGTTGAATGTTTTCAATATTTAACAAATTGTTAACTATGGGCTGCTGTGGCAATTCATTGGGTAAAGTCCATTGATTAGGTAAAGTAATATCCTTCCAAAGAATTGTTCTTGGGATCTAGATATTAGAATCACTAGTTGAACTTTGAATTAAAACTGTTTGATCTTTTGAACTTTTATTAAGAGCATGAACATTTAAGTTTGATTTCATTGTTTTATAGTAAATTCTGTAAATCAAAGCAATGGGTTGAGATCCTTCAATCATTTGAGTAATCTCTCCATCAGTTTTAATATTTAATGATAAGGCTTTGAATAAGTTTTGATCACTAAGACTCAAGGTGAAATCAAGAAAGCAATTGAAATGGATAGGTCCATTATGCAAACTTGCTTCCATGGCACCAATAATACTGGGATAATAATTCAAAAATCTAGCATCTCTAAGGCAGAGGTAGATAGATGAAATAATCTATAGATGAATATATATATATATATATATATATATATATATATAATTATATATATAAAGCAAAAATGCGAATAATCGTAAAACAAAAAATAAAGCGAATGTGCTAGTGAGATAAAATATTTACATATGAGGCAACAGTTAGTGTTGACTCATGAATGCATAAACTGGTGTAAAAATTATTATAATTAAAGAAATATTATAGTAAATTGAGTTTTACTATAAAAGCTATGCATTAACTGTTTAAACTTTTAATTTGCGAGTAAAGGTAAAATATATTTACGAAATGGAATATAAATGGTTTAAGCTTCAAGATGTAAAATATTTACATCTTAAAATATTAAAATATGTGAGACCTTTATAAGTTTAATAAAATATTATTTAATAATTAATAATATTAGTAAATGATTAAAATATTATTAAATAATTAATAATATTAGATAAGAATTAAAATATTATTAAATGGTTAATAATATTGGTAAATGATTAAAATATTATTAAATGATTAATAATATTTGTGAATGATTAATGCTCTATTAAATTATTAATAATAGAATAGTATTAAATATTAATAAGTGATTAATAATATTAAATGATTAAAATATTTTTAAAGGATTAATAATATTAGACAAGAGTTTAAGATAATGGTTAAGTTATAGTAACGTTATTAAGGTATAATTATATTACTAATGAGTTAAAGAATTATTCAATGTTTGATTATGTGGCTAAATATTAGCTAATTTATTATTTGAGTAATAGTATTGTGATATATAGTGTGTTATGCTAATGGAAAGATCGATCTCATTAATGATAGGTCTTTCATAAGAGATTAAATTAAATTGATTAGCGGTAATCAGCGGTACATGCAAGTTCCCTAACTCAAACTCGAGTTATTTTTTCAAAGCATGTTAGTGGATAATTATTGTTGATTGTTCCACATCTATGATTATTGATTCGTACTTAGTGCAAATTGTATATATTCATCAGGTATGAAAGTTTAATCACCTTCATTACCATAAGGTTAAGTTAAATTTGTTCATGGTCATTGTTGACCACCCAACATCATTCATTTAGTCATTCAATTATTGAAATTGATTCACGCTCTTTCATAATTATTATACATTGTTGAAAACCTGACAGCTTATTCTTTTTCAATCATGATATATCTTCATTGTATTTAAACTTGTTGAGTCAAAGTAGTTGCTCACTATTGTTATATCATGATAAAAAAAAATTAGATTAAGACGAATGTTCAAGGAAAGACGGAGACATAAGCAAAGGACAAGATTAGAGTGTTATGCAAGTTAACTATTTAGTTATCTGATGTAAGTTATTTATGTAAATCTTTTGTGAATCTAAAGGTATGTATGTAAGTTAAGGTTAGAAACCTTGGGAGATGATGTGGAATTATTTGAAAATGAACAATGTATGTATGAATATTCTATAATAGTTATAGAATATGTACAAAAATGAAGTACCGTAACGTACCAGATCCGAGGTTCAAGGGACCCAGATTTGGGGGCACTACAATTGGTATCAAAGCCGTAGGTTATAAATCTTATGTAGGAGTACCTTAGGCTATAACCTTATAAATGAGGATAAGGATGATAAGCAATAAACTCGAATATAGTTTAAGTGATAAGAGATAAATTTTTGGAAATACATTATTAAGTGAAAAAGAAAATAAATGAGATTCAAAGAAGAATCTTGAAGAGTTATAAAAGATAAGATTCCGGAGTTACTTGACTCTAGTAGTAATGATGAAAAGTGATAATAAATAGACAAAATTTATAAGATTATAAGTTTTTATAAAATCAAGATATGAGATGATTAAAGAGAAGAGAAAAGAATATCGTAAAACAAAACGATAATAAGATAGAAGAAAATCGTAATATAACACGATTATAAGATAAGATCACGACGTGATCAGATTGAATAATAGATAATCTGTGAAATGATTGGAATGATATAGCCTAACGCTATAAAGAGAATGTACTATGAAATTGTATGATTTAAACTCAGGTAAGAGTGGTAAATGTTGAAATATGGATTAAATGAAATTCGTATTGAGTAAAGAAGAAGCTAGGATTATGTGGGATTTCAATTGAGGACTAATGTGATAGCTAAGTTGTACAAACCTTTGTATGGGCATGGGTTTTGTGCTTGATCTACAACTACTAAGCTTATCACATTGATAATCACTGAAATATTGGTGTCGCGCTATCGATATACATATGAAGAGAAGGTGATTCTTTTCTCATATTTATATTTGATAGTTAGAGAATATTAAGATTTGGTACGAGTTTTTAAAACTCATACTTATGGTAAGTTTGTGACTCATAATCGTATGGTACATTTTTGAACCCCTAAGCGTATGGACAGTTCCTAATTAGTTCTTGGACTGCATATTGCTAGGACAAGTTCCTAAACTCAAATTATTGTGGTAAGTTCCTGAACTCATAACGTGTGATACGTTTGATTAACTATACTGGGTATAGAAGAATTGTTGATTGAGAACTGATGATTTTTAGTATAGTAAGCTTTAAGGATGCTAGAAATAGATAGAATTATTAAGCAATAGAACAGTGGAGAAATTGAAGTTGATGGTGGAAGCATAGGTATTCCAAATCTTTTAGCTATGCTAGACTTTGAAATTTTTGACATCAAGCTAAATTCGCACTGATGTGCCTTTAAAAATACAAATGAATTTTTGTTATCAGCATCATACGGTGACAAGGGTGTGTATGTGGACCGTGAGCCGCTAACATATCATTATCTGTTACGACATGATAACACTAAAACTGATTTTTAATGGTTTTGAATCGTTTAAAGAAGAGTATATGGTAATTGCTTAGGCTAGATAAAAATGATTTGAAATATATCAAATGTATTTTATATATCATCAATGCATCATGAAACCTGGTGTAGAGATGATAAAAATGATGGAGTTATCAATGCAGTATTACCTAGTGTTGGATGTGATCTAAGGATCGTCAACCCACTATGATATGATGTAGTACGATAAAATCACCAAATAATGGAATCCTCAAACGGACTGTAAATACAGTACTGCAGTATCATGACGTCATAAAATTGAAAGTAGTATGCACACAAGCCAATCATGTTTGATGATAAAGCATATACTTTGTAACAATTTTATTCATTTATTAATAAAAAGTATTAATTTATTAAAGGCTTTTAATTATCTACATGATGCTGTTTTATAATATGTGATAAACCCATAGTTTTAAGCAATGCTTTTAGAATAATGATGATGATCATTCTAATGAGATCTAAATTCTTAGAAAGCTTAAAACTAAAATAGTTCCCAATCATTGGATTACTAAATTGGGGATTAGTGAATGGGATAGATTGGTACATACGTTGTTTGCTTCGTTGGATGAGGATGATTGATCTCAAGATCATTTGTGTGGAGACACTAAAGCAAGTATGTAGGTGCTTATTAGAGAATAAGTTCATCGAACGTGGCTCGCTAAGGAATACCTAATGGAGTTTTACTTGTCTCATCAATAGGAATTCTGTAGTGATAGTAAGACAAGTGATCCTTAGACTTGAGATCATCATAGTATCTTGTGTATGATGAGTTATACTTTGACTTATTCCTTAAGACCCTTAGGGTATATCAAAGGGTATGCTTGGGTATAATAAGTTGTACGTGGAGATAATGTATGATCAATAAAGAATCTACCACTTCTATTAAAAGAAGAGAAATGTCATATGTGATTCGATAAATGACAACCTAGTAGTCCTTGGTCAAGGCAGAATGAAATTAGAAAGGAGTTTCTAATTTGCATTATTTGGAGTTGTGCATTTAAGAGTCGAAATACATATAATTAAATAAAATAAGACTTGACAGTAATTCCATTGTCTTATATTTAATTGGGGACATCAGATGGTGGAAGGATTGAATTGTATTTTGGAACTATTTACTCAAAGGTTCTTTTATGATTAATGTTGAAATCTATATTATCCGGAAAGTCGTTGATCGCTAGTGGGAGGCTTATCCCTATCAGAGAATAAATATTATTTATTTAAATAAATTAATTGTTTAATTTATTTATTTAAATAAGATTAAAATTTTTTAATTGATTTATTCACAACTTAGGTTTAATATGGAGAACCTAAAGGGTCACACCATAAAAGGAAGAATAATTATTTAAGAAGTTAATGGCATAATCGTAATAATATGTTATGTATATTTAATTTAATCTATGGTGATAGAATAAATTAAATAGCTTAATATTTATTATTTAATATTTTAGAAATATTAAATATAAATTAATAAGAGGAGTCTTATTAATATTATTACAATTATTATTATTATTTTAATTTCTAAAAGAGTTTAGGAATTAATTTAATATAAGTACTTTCATTTATTCCTAATTGGATTAGGAAGGAAAATTAGTTAAATGAGTTTAATTAATTATCCCTAATAAGATTAGGAGCCCCTTTAATTAAAAAGGGTTTAATTAAATAATACCTTATTTTAATAGGGTGACTTGATATCTTTATAAGAGAGTCTTATATATCGATATCAAGACAACGTTATAATTCCATGGGTGGTTGGAGAGACGCCTTTTCTATGTAGATAAAAAACTAGGTTTAGCCAACCACCCATCTTCTTGAATCCTTCTTCTTCCTTGGTGGATCACCTCAGAGGCCAAACACTTGGGTGGCTAACGTTGATCAAACGAAGGAACCAAACCGGTGGATTCAAGTTGAACGCGAAAAGGATTGGAGGTGAACTTGTACCGAGGAAGCTCGGATCTTTAAGGGTATGTTTCTTATTCATCTTTTTCGTTTAATTAATAATTGTGCATAAAAGGTGATCCGTATATGGTTTGTAAAAATTTTAAACTCTGATTTTACACGTTTCCGCTTATTTATGCAATTTGATTGCGTTCTTGAATATTACAAACCTAACAGTGGCATCAGAGCCAAACCTTTATGCAAATTATTAATTGTTCATATTTGATATGTATATTGATATGTGTTTAGAACAATTTAATTGGGCATAATTTAGTTGTATAAAATTTATTATAAAAAAATAAAGAGCCAAAATTATTATTTTTCTTCGGAAATCAGTTATATCATGAACTCATGGAAATACGTGAGTCTTTACGTGGACTCATGGACTCATGTTATATACTTATATCTCATATAAGTGATTCTTTTTTTTTTTAAATCTGCAAACATTTTTCCAAAGGTGATGCACGAAAATCATGTGGGATTTAAAAGTCATTCACGTTATATTATTCTAAATCAGATTCATTTTATAAGATTAGTATATATATACTTATTATATATATATATATTATATATATATATATATATATATATATATATATATCTTATTATTTTATAATTAAAATAAAATGTTTATTTTAATCATAAAATAAGAGGTTTGTTTTAATTTTAAAATAAAAGTTTATTTTAATTTTAAAATTAGAATTTCATGCTAACTAATTAGAGTTGGAATTTGATTCTATGATAACTAATTGGAGTTGAAATTGTATTCCATGTTTCCTTAAATAAAAGGAGTTTATTTAGATATGAAATAAGATTTCATATTATTCAAAAAATAAAAGAGTTTATTTGTGAATAGGAAAGAAAATCCTAATTTCCTTAAATAAAGGAGTTTATTTAGATATGAAATAAGATTTCATATTATTCAAAATAAAAGTGTTTATTTGTGAATAGGAAAGAAAATTCGTGTTTCCTTTAATAAATTTTTTTTTTTACATGGAATGGATTCCATAATTAATTGAAATAAAGAAGTTTATTTTGATTAAAGATTATGATTAAAATAAAATAGTTTATTTTATTCAAAATTGGATAAATTAAAATAAAATAGTTTTATTTTGATTTAAATTTGGATTAAAATAAAGGAGTTTATTTTGATTCAAAACAAGATTTTATACTAACAAAATTTTGCCCATTAAATGATATATATATATATATATATTAAATGTTTATTATTCATGAGATGAATGTTATTTATTGATGCATATGATGATGTATGATAATAAATGGGATTGATTATGGACTATTGACCAATGTGATTGGATTTTATTTTAGTTGGATGCATGAATGTATGTGTTTTATTAAATGGGGTCTCATGTACCTTGTCTTCTCTAATTTTTTCTTAATGTAAATTCTAACTCCTCTTATGTATTTCCCCTCGATCACGATCAAGGTTTCTATTTATTTTAAATAGTTTTGTAATATGAATAGTTAGAATTAATTTTGAAGAATTGGAGATCAAGGAGCGCCAAGACCCGTTTGTAATGGAGCCCAGGTTTAAATGTAATAGTTATATTTAAATATTTTTTCGCGCCCCCACAGGGTTTGAATTTTTGGTTCACTTGGTGGCTCTAGTGAACCAAACTAGAATAAAAGTCCATAATCAATCCGGGTAGAATATAGTATTCTATATGTGCATGCTTATACTATATATATTATATATTATGAAAACATGCATCGCATGTTAATTAATATGACGCGTATTTTATATATATATATGTGCATGTGCGCTAAACAAGATGAGACATTTAATAATAAATCCCTCAAAAAAAAATTTATATTAAGTCCTAAGCGTTCAAAGATATTTGGAATATCGAACGTCGCCTTCTAGCATGATAAAATTAATAGAGTATTAAATATTTAATATGAGTTTGTTGTGTCACCACAAGGCAAGTATTAAGTATTTAAGATGTTAATTTATCACATTTGATGCTTATAAAGAAAATTGAACAATATTGTTTTGTTGTGTCACCACAAGGATGATATTTTTCTTTTTTGAATATATGGAGTGCTAGGTCGGACTTAACTTGGATAATTTTGATTCGGATGTGCCACCACTTGATCAAAATAATCTAAGAGGCAAAAGAAAAGGAGTTGCATAGTTGATGTAATTGACAAAAGTTGTCAACCTATTTATTTATATATAGTTTGTTATGTCACCACAAGGCTATATACATTTGAAATGGGATCCTTATTCTCACTAGCAAATCTTTAATTAGATTTTGTCGAACTATATAAGTGAGGTAATATAGTTTGAAGAAAATAGTGGGAGATACCAATTTAAAACAAGACCTAATTTATTTTGGTAATTAATAAAAGAATGTATGTTAAAATGTTGTTAATTACAAATTCATTTACTGTAATTTTACAATGTCTAAAATTACTATCATCTGCGAAGCATATTAGATGCTAAATTAACGTAATCAATTAAGCGGATTGGTTAAGGAATTTGAGAATAGTTCTCATAGTGAAAAGCTATCTTATGTCCTTAACACGCCTATCCTCGCAATGGTTGCGCATAATGCCTCGAGGAAGAGATTGCTACTTTTAGAAAGTGGCAAAATGATGCTGATTGGCTCAATGCATCATGCTCAGATCCATGAGTAACGAGCTCAGTTGTCACAAGATGAAACTATGGATGCTTTTCTTATATTCCCGCACATCAAGTAGTTGATGGCGAGGAAAGTGGGGACCGATAGATATCAAATATCTAAGGAGCTCTTCCGATCTAGAATGACCAGAAGGCACTACAAGATCTGATTACGTCCTAATGATAATCAATTTGATTGATCAATTAGACAATGGATTTTGTCATGGATGGAGAGTTGAGCCAAGATTTGATCTTGCACTCACTCCCGGACTCCTTTCATAATTGTTGTGAATTTTTCATATGAACAAGCTAGATATCAGCCTCGCTGATTTGCTTAACATATTAAAAAATGTTGAGAGTCACTTTCCAACCAAGAAAGATCAAGTCTCTACTTTGGTAGGGCCAAAGGATCTTCTGAAAAGAAGAACGATTCAAAGAAGGTAAATAGAAAGGCATAAACAAAGGATAATAAGAACAAAATTGATACGGATAGCAAAGGAGTTTGCTTCCACTACAATAAGCCTCGACATTTGGAAAGAAAGCGCAAGAAGCATCTTGCGCAGAGGCTAACCAAAGAAGCTTAGTGAAGTTTTCTACATAAATACAAATTTGTTCATGATTTAAAATAAATTTTCTTTAAGTCAAGGTTCTACTTGGGTATTGGATACCGACTTTGGTTATCATAAATATAGATTTATGAAGGGACCAAGGAAGTAGAAAGCTAAACAAATATAAGTAATCCTATGTAGGGAAATGTAGCAAAGGTTGCCATATTAGCCATAGAAACTTATAGTTTAGCAATGCCTACGGCAAATCTATTAAGTCAATAAGTTGTTATTGTATTCTAGTTCTTTTAAAATATTATTTTCATTTTATTGTTGGACAATGAAATCTTTAGTATTATAATTAAGAACAATTGTTGTTCTATTTATAATAATAATGTTTTGTATAGAATCGAATATTACTTAATAAATTTTGTATACTTGACTTATATGAAAATAATTTTGCATATTGAACAAATTAGTATAAGAAAAGGAGATGATCATTCAAAGAGTTGAATGTGTGTATTTGCTAAAATACAAGTGTGAATTATTTGAAAGGTTCAAAGAATTCAAAAGTGAAACAAATTGGCAATGTATTAAGATTCTTTGATTAGATCAAGGAATAAATACTTGTGCAATAAGTTTATGGATCATCTCAAATGGTTTTCTCATAATGGACACATCCCGATCTGAAATAATTGATTGATGTATCCGAATGAAAAATTGTACACTTGTTGGACATGGTGCGGTCCAAAATGATTTTACCGACATTCAAGTATCCTTCGGGATAATGTCCTAGAAATGGTCTGACATATCTACTTAAAATGGTAACCTCAAAATCCCACCCCAAGACTCCATAAAAGTTATGGATGGGGAGGATTCCTAATCTTAAGTATGTTAAGATAAGGGGTTGTCCAACTTATGTGAAATGGTTTCAAAGGATAAGCTTGGGACAAGATTTGACAAGTGTAGATTTATGGGACATCCTAAAGTAAGTTTAGGGTATATGTTCTATAATCCTACTTAGCAAAAAGGTGTTTGTCATGAAACACACTACCTTCTAAGATAAAGGTGTTTATCATTGAAGGGGCTAGTGGGAGGATTATAGATCTTGAAGAGTTCATGATCCACAAAACACTATAAGTCAAATAAGAGGAACCTGTAGATAGACCTATTGTACCACAACCGAATCATAAATCTAGAATAGCATAGAAGATACCTAGGAGATATGGATTCATCATGGATGATGATGATGAGGTACGATCATAGAAGATGATGATCCAGAGTTACATCTGATGAGGTAAGAGTTCTAGTGTGTACAAAAGGGTCGATTGGGAGCGTCGTGAAATTTCTAGTATTATATGTTGATATACTACGGATGAGGAATTACATACCAATGCTATAATCAGTAAAGATAAAGTTGTCTAAACAATCCTCCATGAATGATTTGGGAAGAGTATCTTAATTGGGGATAAAATCTATATAGATAGATACAAGAGGATGCTCGACTTAACCCAAGGAACGATATTCATTTGATGCTAAAGTCGTTTAGCATGGAAAACTCCAAGAGATGTCTCATGTCGATGAGCTATGGAGTGTATCTCTCTTAATAGTCCCCACGGACTCTAAAAGAGAGGTCGCATGAGTGACAATCATGTATGCAATGAAATGTACGAGACCGATGTTGATCATCATATTATGGAGAAGTTCATTATGAGTCGTTGAAAACATCTTAAAGTGCTTAACCCAAGACTAAGGATGTGATCATATTCATGGTGGGTCTAAATTAAAACTAGAGGGCTTAACAGACTCAAGTTTTTCGATGCACCAAGATAATGTAAAAATCCACTTTAAGGAAAAGCGTTATCTTGAGCAAATTGGTGCGTTGAATTGGAAAGGTTCCAAACAAAGAAAGAGTTCTTTGGTTTAGTGATAAAGACAAAGTATATAGCTATAAATGAAGTCGCAAGTTGATTGTTTGGATTAAAAGTTCATTACGTAACCAGAATAGTTCTAAGTCTCATCTTGGATCTAAACATGTGTTGTGGCACTTTCATTTGATTATTAGAATCATTGAAAGATGGGAAATCACTATAGAGATAGTGGACTCTCATGAACAACATTACATATCCATTAACTAAAGCTTATCCAACAAAGCAGGATAATCGCCACTTACTTAGAGAAGAAGAGTATTAGATACCATGATGATTGGCTTTTTAGTGCAAGTGGGAGATTGAAAGTAGTATGCACACAAGCCAATCATTTTTGATGATAAAGCATATACTTTGTAATAATTTTATTCATTTATTAATAAAAGTATTAATTTATTAAAGGCTTTTAATTATCTACATGATGTTGTTTTATAATATGTGATAAACCCATAGTTTTAAGCAATGCTTTTAGAATAATGATGATGTTGATCATTCTAATGAGATCTAAATTCTTAGAAAGCTTAAAACTAAAATAGTTCCCAATCATTGGATTACTAAATTGGGGATTAGTGAATCCAGGATAGATTGGTACATACGTTGTTTGCTCATTGGATGAGGATGATTGATCTCATGATCATTTGTGTGGAGACACTAAAGCAAGTATGTAGTGCTTATTAGAGAATAAGTTCATCGAACATGGTTCGCTAAGGAATACTTAATGGAGTTTCACTTACTGTCAATAGAATTCTTGTAGTGATAGTAGTACAAGTGATCCTTGGACTTGAGATCATCATAGTATCTTGTGTATGATGAGTTATACTTTGACTTATTCCTTAAGAACCTTAAGGTATATCAAAGGGTATGCTTGGGTATAATAAGTTATATATGGAGATAATGTATGATCAATAAAGAATCTACCACTTATTAAAAGAAGAGAAATGTCCTATGTGATTCGATAAATGACAACCCAAAGAGTCCTTGGTTAATAAGCGAATGAAATTAGAAAGAAGTTTCTAATTTGCATTATTTGGAGTTGTGCATTTAAGAGTCGAAATACATATAATTAAATAAAATAAGACTTGACGGTAATTTCATGTCTTATATTTAATTGGGACATTGTATGGTGGAAGGATTGAATTGTGCAGAACTATTTACTCAAAGGTTCTTTTATGATTAATGTTGAAATCTATATTATCCGGAAAGTCGTTGATCGCTAGGAGGCTTATCCCTATTGTAGAATAAATATTATTTATTTAAATAAATTAATTGATTAATTTATTTATTTAAATAAGATTAGAATTGTTCTAATTGATTTATTCTGTGGGTTTAATATGGAGAACCTAAAGGGTCACACCATAAAAGGAAGAATAATTATTTAAGAAGTTAATGGCATAATCGTAATAATATATGTTATGTATATTTAATTTAATCTATGGTGATAGAATAAATTAAATAGCTTAATATTTATTATTTAATATTTTAGAAATATTAAATATAAATTAATAAAAGGAGTCTTATTAATATTATTACAATTATTATTATTATTTTAATTTCTAAAAGAGTTTAGGAATTAATTTAATATAAGTATTTCTCATTTATTCCTAATTGGATTAGGAAGGAAAATTAGTTAAAGGAGTTTGATTAATTATCCCTAATAAGATTAGGGGAGCCCCTTTAATTAAAAAAGTTTAATTAAATAATACCTTATTTTAATAGGGTGACTTGATATCTTTATAAGAGAGTCTTATATCGGATATCAAGACAACTTTATAATTCCAATGGTTGGAAAGACTCCTTTTATATAGAGATAGAAAAACTAGGGTTTAGCCAACCACCCATCTTCTTGAATCCTTCTTCTTCCTTGGTGGATCACCTCTAGAGGACAAACACTTGGGTGGCTAACGTTGATCAAACGAAGGAACCAAACCCAGTGGATTCAAGTTGAACGCGAAAAGGATTGGAGGTGAACTTGTACCTGAGGAAGCTCGGATCTTCAAGGGTATGTTTCTTATTCATCTTTTTCGTTTAATTAATAATTGTGCATAAAGGGTGATCCGGGTATATGGTTTGTAAAAATTTTAAACTCTGATTTTACACGTTTCCGCTTATTTATGCAATTTGATTGCGTTCTTTAATATTACAAACCTAACAAAAATGATTTTAAGAAATTTAAAACAGTTAAAGATAAGTCAATGCCAACTCAAGTGGTTAGACAAATATTTTGATTGATATTCGAATTATTGGTATGCGTCTAAGTTATTTGATTCAGCTAGACACATGTTTATGAAAATTCAAGTATTCTTTTGAGAACTTATCCCGAACCAAATTATTTTGGTGCGGAATCTTATGTTAAGTCTAAGGTAAACAATCCCAAAAAATGGGATATACTAATTAGATAACATATTTTAATCGAAGAACGCATATAGTCGTTCCTTAAACTAAGGTATGATAGACTGATCATCTAAAGTACCCGAAACAGTAGTTTACCTTCTTCGTAGTTGTAAACATACCTAGTAGATAATGTTTCAGAGGTAGAGTACCTTTCTTTCATAATTGAAAGAGGTAACAGGTAGAAATACCCCTAAACCTCAAAGTTTCTATGTGACGCCCCCAAAATAGGTCCACACAACCCATTCTGAGTTGCCAAATACATGGTACAAAAAATAACTACAACTTCATTATTACAATTGTCGTACAAAATACAAAAATACATATGTTGTGAGTTTAAATACAAATATTGTCTTTTAAACAGTATTCAAACTCAAATAAGTCCTCATTACAATTATTGATACACTATTTTACAAAATAGTGAGGACCGCTAAAACAACTGACTTAGAACATCACTCCACACCCCGACTAGTCCCAACTATATTCTCGCCTCCTAGGAAGAAAAATGGAACAAAAAAGAAAAGGGTGAGCTCAACTAGCCCAGCAAAGAATATTATAACTAAGATAATGTACAACAAATTATCGTTAGCCTTTAATAAATCAGATAAAATATAATGGACAACAAGTTTTAGATCATTATTCGCAGCGGGAATAACAATTCATTAGAAGAGTTAAGTAGAGAATGAAATCTATTATCTTCTATGATTTAAAAGTCCATCATCAATCTTTTATCCTTGTAACATCAATCAATACACATCTTGAATCAAATATTCATCTTTTCACTACGGGCCAATGATATTCATTCGTATCACCAGTTGGTCATGTTCATCTCAACACCTGTTCATCTTTGCACTACGGGCCAAATATATTCATCAGATAATCATTCATCTTTGCACTACAGGCCAAAAATATTCAGTTATATCATCATTTAGGATTGAGGATGATGAAAAATATTTTAAAGAAACGAATCTAATGAGATAAAAGGACAAAGATTAGGGATTCGTACTTTAGATAATCCAAGTTCAAAAATACTCCGTAATAAACCATAGTGGAGTAAAATTCAAGAATGAAGATTAAAACATGGATACAATCAAAGATAGTAACCGTAATAGACATCTTGGACAAAGAAGATAAAATTTCATTTTTTTGTGAATAGTGTCGTATTTGTGAATAGTGACGTATACGTGAATAGTAAAAATCATACTTCGTGAATATTATCGTATTCGTGAGTAGTGACGTATACGTGAATAGTGTCGTATATGTGTATAGTAACCTTGACATAAAAAGGTAAAAATTTCATAACAAAATTTATACCAATATTTTAGCATAATGATATTGAATGAAATAACACCATTTACGAAGAAAATAACATCTCTTACCTCAAAAGAATAGTGCTTCTGGCTGAATTATCGGATATAACACTAAAGAAAACTTGCACTGCTTAACAACTCTCAAAGTATCTAAATACCCACAAAAATACATTCGATATTATAGAGAGGAAAAATTTCTGATTCTGGTGTGATTTTTAATTCTAACATAAACACCCTATTTATAGGAAAATGCTAGAACGCCAAACCAGACTTAACCTACTACCTGATGGTTTTACCTGCTGTTATTCACGCACACCACCATTAAAAAAAATCACAGCACACCAACAAGGATAAGAGTGGGGCCCACCCATTCTAGAAAATTTCCAAAAATGTTTAAAATAAAAATAATATTTAGCAACTTCAATAATTCATAATAAATATCTCTTTTATCAGAAAAATACGAATTTTGTGTCCATTCCATAGAAAATTTAATTCTCTACAACTTTGTAGAAGAAAGTTTTTCCAAATTTCAAACAGAAAATGACCGAAATTCACATACGGATGATTTTTAATACCTCAATTCCGACAAAATACTGATAAAGCGCCTCAACATTAATTTCTTCATTTATATCCACATAAAAATAAATATTTCCTTATCATATAAATTAATAATTAATTATTCACAAATAATATTATAGAATCACAATAATGACAACCAGGTCGTTCTCAGGAAAGAAGGGGCTTTTCGATAAGGATTTCTCCTTACTGGCGAGCAATTAAGTGATCAAACTCCTTTCCTAGACAGAACTTCCTTAAATATTGCTAATAATGCTATCTAATAATATTACTCAAACAATATGAATTATTGATCTGATAATGAGAAATACTGTGCAGTGACAATTATTGAAACAATAATAATATAAAATATCAACGTAGCAATCATTGAATCAATAAAATAAAATATTGAACAGTAATTGATTGTAACAATTATTGAGTAGTGTCTTCTTACGTAAGAATCAATAATTCAAAAAAATAATGTGCAATACCGTGTGCTACTGTGCAACCACGCGTATTACTGTATTTTAACCACCCGGTATTCCAACAGTGTTAACGGTAAAAATTACGACGTTATTTAAAAAACTCAAATTTGTCATTTTCTTCATTCGAGTTTTCTGTTATGGGACCCACAAATGGCTGCGACATCGTACGAATATTCCTCGACAGCAAGAATATTCCATTACCAAACGAATATTTCCCGACAATAATAAATATTTTATAACAACTTGCTTATTTTGTAAAATTTGCACATTTCACTCATAACCAAATCATTATATCAAATTAACACCTTATTATTCACAATAATAATTAGAGGAAATTCAATTTTATTACTAAAAAGTTAGGGTCTTACATTCTGGTCTTTATGACCCCTCAGACCGATATAAAAAGTTTTCTTGAATAAAACTTTTTAGATTATTTATACTGTTTCACAGTTATTGAACAATTGTGAAGACTGCTGAATGATTGAAAGATTTAAACTCCTAGTGGGTAGTCATGATTGAATGAGATTATAGAAAAGAAATCCTCATAGTAGGAAAATGTAAACCTATTTTTGATGAATATAAGAAGCAGATATTAGTAAACTGTAATTTCGAAGACGAAATTCTTAGAAGAATGGGTGAATGTGACAACCTGGAAATTTTAAAAAAAAATCATAAATAATTAAATTAAAGGTTAAAGTTTAAAACCTAGAGTGAAAATAGAGAATTTATTTAAAAAATTTAAGAAAAATCTATACGGTTTAATTTAATAATTGAAAAAGATTATGTAATAATAAATATGGCAAGCCATATGAAGAAGGCTTATTGAATGTAGCAAGTCGTATTAAGAGGTTTAATAAATATTAAATTAAATATCTAGTCTAATATATGAGTATATAAATTATTTTATAATTTATGAAGGATATGTATATATCGTAATATGGTAAATATATTAAATTATATTTACTTATATGTAAAGAAATTGATCTGAATAATTTATAATGTGAGAATAAAATTATTAATTATTTTCTATATGTGATGTGTGCATGTTTAGTGTAACTTGTAATTGAGTGTTAGTGTTAATAAATATATATTCCATATATATATATATATATATATATATATATATATTAATGCAGGAAATAAAATTGTTGGGAACAATTTATGTAATGAGGCAAAAAAGAGAGTTAAGCATATAATATTTATATATACTTCATCCAGAATATTAGAATAAATTATTATATAAAATTAATTTAATAAAGAAAAGATATTATATTTATCGTAATATCTTAAAGAAATAAATAAATTCTTAATTGAATTTATGTTAATGAGGTAAGGATATTATATTATAATATATTGGGTATGTAAATAATTGTATTTGCATAAAATTATATGTAGTATATTTATTTTGTAATTATAAAATAAATATATAATTTAATAATGTTAGGATATGTTTTATATAATTTGTATATCAAAGATGGGTTGTATAAATTATATGACTTCATGAGGGTAAAATAGTTTAAGGATATTTATGTAGCAACTTATTTGATTAAATTAAGTTACTAAGATTGGGTAATTAAATTGCTTAACAAAAACATTAAAAGAATAGTTGAATTAACTATTTAAAGTCCAAAACAAATGGAGTAGGAACTGTAATTAAATATATAGTGTTATGTAAACTAAATGTATTGGACTATTATAATTTAACATGGCCCAATCAATTTAATAAAAGAGCCCAAACAATAAATCAAGGGGCCCAAACAATAAATCAAATGGCCCAAACTTAGCCCAAATTAATTGGATTTTACTATAAGCTAAATAAGCAAAATAAAGCAATTATAATAAAATCAAAAAGTGAGAAAAGGAGGGTGTATTGCCGACTCATGGAGATGATTTTGGCATGTGAATATTTTAGTTCAAGAACCCCAAGCTTATGTGTCCACCTAATTAAAGTCTAGCCTTATTAATGTTTGTCAAGTCAAGCAAGTACAGCTAGATAGAGAAGAAAGTTGGGAAATTGCTATATACTTATACAACTTATATCTATATATATTACCCAACTATTATTACTTTTTCTCTTTAGTAAAAACAATTTTTTTCTCTTTTCATTTCATTCTCTTACTTCCAAAAAGAGAGAAAGAAAATAAATAAAGAGAGAGACTATGAGTGGTCAGCAGCCACAAGAGAAGAAGGGAGGAAAATTTTCTCATGCCCACTAGCTTCATCGTCCATTATGAAAGGAGAAGAAGATAAGATCATCAGGGTATAAAAAAAATAAAACTCTAAATATTTGGTTTATGTAATTTATTTGATTTATTTTTGATGAAATATCAAGCCATGTTTCTTGAACTCTAAAACCATAGATCTACAAGATTTAGAGTATTTTATGAGTAGATCTAACCATTTTGTTAGTGGAAAGCTTAAACAAGAAAGGAAGTCAAAAACTCTTTTGGATCCGTTTGGTCCAGGGGTAATTTAGTCCTTTTTTCTTGCTCTAAAACTTTTGGGCTTTTGGTATGTTATAGTACACTGAATAAGATTTCCATAGACTCCAAAAACAAACTAATTCCGACTTTGTAGCAAAAAGTGATGACATTTCAAAGGGGATAAATCAACTTTTAGTACCTGTACTGGAACACGATTTACAATTTGGTACCCGAAGTGAAAAAAGTTACAAACTGGTGATTGTACTCGAAAAATGTTACACTCCGTTAAATATTAGGGACACAACTTACAATTTGGTACCCGAAGTGAAAAAAGTTACAAACTGGTGATTGTACTAAAAAAATTTTGTATTCTGGTGCTTGTACTTTTCAATTTTTAAATAATCATTAAAATTGATCCAACGGGAGAGACAAACATACAGAGAGAGAAGCGAAGTCGACGCGAAGAAGATCCTAGATGTTTTGTTCCATCTTTTCTTGCTTCCCACATTCGCACCATTGCTTCACAGTGGCACCGACTTGGAAATTTTGGTGTAATCCATTCATTTTTGTTGCATGAACTATAATCTTCTTCCTCGATTTCATATACGATTCCACTTCAAGACAAGCTCATCCTTTCAATTAAACACTGAAAACCCATTAATAAATATATGGGAACCAGTAATCAATGGATAATCAAGACAAGAAGAATGAGAGAAGAAGGACAGAAGAAGGACAGAAGAAGAGAACCCTAATTTTCAAACAGAATAAAGATGAAACCCTACTGTTTAATGGAGTGTAACATTTTCCGAGTACAATCACCATTTTGTAACTTTTTTCACTTCGGGTACCAAATTGTAAGTCGTGTCCTTAATGTTTAACAAAGTATAACATTTTTTTAGTACAATCACCAGTTTGTAACTTTTTTTACTGCAGGTATCAAATTATAAGTCGTGTCCCAGTACAGGTACCAAAAGTTGATTTATCTCTATTTCAAAGTAGTAGAGTCGAAACTGTCCAAGAAATGCGGTGTAGTCTCCTTTCACGGAATTTATGGGCTGATATGTTTGGAATATGGAAACATATGAGTAGGGGAAGTTGTAGAGGAGGAAGTTACGCACGTGTGGGTTTGAGAATCACTTTAAAATGTTGAGAAACGAAGGAGTTATGACCATTTTAGCGAAGGAGGGTAGTGCAGTCAAAAACAAAACATTCTGATAACTTATAGCAGATTTCTGTTCTATTCGGTTTGGAATTTGGATTTGTGATATAAAAGGGAAGTTGTAGTCCCGGAAGTTAGATTCGCGTGGGCTCAAGAATCGCTTAAAAATATTTTAAAACGAAAAAGTTATGACTATTTTAGCGAGAGAGGGTAAAATTGGGAAAAAGTTGAAAATCGTAATGAACGTACTCTTTTGGATAATTATTTGGACTGCTTAATGAACCCGAAATGGAGGTTTCATATTTTTCAAAAATAGTCGCATATGATACGAAAAACATATTCAAAAATGGGATTAATTTGATTAACGAACAGCGCGTACGAAATTCGCAAAATAGCGGATTTGGTATCCAAGCTACGAGTAAAGAACTTCTTTGGGCGTTAGCGTGCACGCAGGTGTGTGTTGTGTATTGCGCACTTATTCTTGGGTAGTCTACTCGACATGCTTTTTGACACGTTGTTTTGATGGGTTCTGTGATCATTTTTTGCAGTTAGAAATTTTTCTAAAACATGCCTAAAATTTCTCTGTTATATGACTTATGATTTAAAAATTAAAAATGAGCGAACATGCATGTCAGGACTACAATTTGAGCGAACGTCGAGCGTCGGCGCGTAGAGCGGCTTTAACGTTCGACGTAATTAATCGTGTTCCGATAAAATAATATGTCATAGTAAATCTAATAAAGTCATACGGGGGCGAGATTTGAATATAAGTGATATTGTATGCCGAAAAACTTCTTTTGAGACATAAATAAAGCAATAAAAATATGTAATAAATATAAATTACATATTTAAGCGAAATAAAAACTATAGTTGCCTATAAATTTATTTTGTGGTGCAACGAAGAACGCAAAACCTTTGAAAAATTGTATTAATCATAAAAATTGATATTTTGAATTTTTCGGAGCTCAAAATGTGGTTTTTGAGCTGAGATTTACCTAACGGAATGTATATATTTATATATACGATCCGGATCTTAAGCTCACCCCTTATCCAACTCACCCCTTTAGCGACGGACCCGACGACGGTTCGGTCATGCAACCGTCGTCTATACTTTTAGCGACGCTATAAGGGGTGAGCTTAAGATCCAGACTATATATATATATATATAAAGCAAAAATGCGAATAATCGTAAAACGAAAAATAAAGGTAATGTGCTAGTGAGATAAAATATTTATATATGAGGCAACTGTTAGTGTTGACTCATGAACGGATAAATTGATGTAAAAATTATTTAAATTAAAGAAATAATATACTAAATTGAGTGTTTTTATAAAAGTTATGCATTATCTGTTTAAACTCTGAATTTGCGAGTAAAGGTAAAAGATATTTCTGAAATGGAATATAAATGGTTTAAGCTTCAAGATGTAAAATATTTACATCTTAAATGTGTAATAATATTAGATAAGAATTAAAATATTATTAAATGGTTAATAATATTGGTAAATGATTAATAATATTTGTGAATGATTAATATTCTATTAAATGATTAATAATGTTAAGAAGTGATTAAATATTATTAAGTTATTAATAATATGCAATTATTAAAATATTATTAAAGGATTAATAATATTAGACAAGAGTTTAAGATAATGGTTAAGTTATAGTAATATTATTAAGGGGTAATAATATTACTAATGAGTTAAAGAATTATTTAATGTTTGATTATGTGGCTAAATATTAGCTAATTTATTATTTGAGTAATAATATTGTGATATATAGTGTATTATGCTAATGATTGGAAAGATCGATCTTATTAATGATAGGTCTTTCATAAGAGATTAAATAAAATTGCTTAGCGGTAATCAACGGTTCATGCAAGTTTCCTAACTCAAACTCGAGTTATTGTTTCAAAGCATGTTAATGGATAATTATTGTTAATTATTCCACATCTTTGATTATTGATTCGCACTTAGTGCAAATTGCATATGTTCATCAGGTATGAAAGGCTGATCACCTTCATTACCATAATATTCCGTTAAATTTGTTCATGGTCATTATTGACCACCCAACATTATTGATTTAGTCATTCAATTATTGAAATTGATGCATGCTCTTTCACAATTATTATACATTGTTGAAAACCTAACAGCTTATTCCTTTTCAATCATGATATATATATATATATATATATATATATATATATATATATATATCTTCATTTTATTTAAACTTACTGAGCAAAGTAGTTGCTCACTCTTGCTATCTCATGATAACAAATTTCAGCTTAAGACGAATGTTCAAGGAAAGACAGAGACACAAGCAAATGACAAGATTAGAGTGTTAATTAAGCAAGTTAACTATTTAGTTATCTCATGTAAGTTATTTATGTTAACCTTTTGTGAATCTAAAGGTATGTATGTAAGTTAAGGTTAGAAACCTTGGGAGATGATGTAGAATTATTTGAAAATGAACAATGTATGTAAGAATATTCCGCAATAGTTATAGAATATGTACAAAGATGAAATATCGTAACGTACCAGATTCGAGGTTCAAGGGACCCGGATTTGGGGGTGCTAAAACCATTACGTATGAGTGCCCAATCAACTCAATGGCTTGAAGCCATGAATGATGAGTTGAAATCAATGAGCTTAATAACATTTGGGATTGTGACAATCCGAATTTTTTGAGAATAAAATTAAAATAAGAATTTAATAAATAAAATTCTTATTTTGAGGCGTATCGAGTTTGAATGTAAAAATATATATATGTTATATATATTTATATGATTTATGTGTATTATATACTTATTATCAAATAAGTGATGAGAGATGAAACTAATTGTGACGACCTAAGAAATTGGATGACATTGTAATAGGTTTTTAAGATGAATATGTAATAAAATAAACTTTTATTGATTTTCAATGTGATTGTGATTTAGATTGATTAATGATATAGTTTACGTATTACATAATTATGTATTGGGAGTTTTTGAGAAAAATAAGTTTTTCCAAAAAAAAATGCTAAAACACTATTTATAAAATGTAGAAAACGCTAATAACGTTATTTTTTGAGAATTTCAAATTACGTTATAGTGTTTATTTTAGGAGAGATGAAATTTTTAATAAAAGTTTTTTTCAAAAAAAAAGCTGTAAAAACATTACTCACGAGAAAAACGCTTTTTCAAATTTTCGAATAATGACATAGTTTTTGTTCGGGAAATGGCAATCGGTGGCGAAATCGGATTTTCAAAAATCGAAAGTCGATTTTTCGGCTAAGCTAGCGGGTTACCGAAAAAGTTAAAAAATCTAACTAAAAAGAAAATGAGAAATCAAATTAATATTCACTAGTACAAAACCATAAAAAGACAACACTTAAAAGATGACGTTTTAATAAAAAACGTTGTAGTATTTTTTTTTCACAACGTTTTTTAACAAAATATTGTAGATACATATGAAAAAACGTTATCTATTTATAAGGGCAATTTTTGATTTTAAATAGATAACGTTTTTAAAAAAAACGTTATCTATGTAAAAAATACGGAGCAAAAAACTGCGCTTAAATGAAAACAAAAAATTAAAACACGGAGTGGAGCATAATTATATGTCTTTCTCTGCTCTCTTTCGCTCACAAAACCAAAACCCTAGTTATCGATCTTTGCTGCAATGCCGCCAAAGTTTGACCCATCTCAAGGCGTCGACGTCTACGTACGTCCAAGTTTGCCGCCAAAGTTTCTCAATTTGAATGAACTTCAAGCACGGGATGACAAATTGTTTGCAATGAAATGAACTCTTCTTTTCATATTTAACCAGTTTTCACTGATATTTCTGTTCCTATCAGGTCTATGATGTCCAAGCAAGGATTGAAATATGTCTTCCCCATAGAGGATATTGCAGTAATGGGGATTTGGGAGTTGTTGCCACATCTGCATAAGTTCAGAGTGAGTAGTGAGATCATTATGTCTTTCACTTCCCTAGATACACAAATGTACTTGTAAAATTAAAAACAAATGTTATTGTTCCCCTTAATCCGTATGTCTAGTTATATTTTAAAGTTTAGTTAATAAGAAAATTTGTAAAACCAGTTGAATCTGATTTGGACTTATCTTGTATTGAAATTTTGAAATGCAGGGTCGGTTGAAATAACTAGCTTGGGATAAAAAGAATTTGTTGAGTTGAGTTGAATTTCATGTAACATTTTAATGCTTCCAGTGTTGTAAACTCTATTTGTGCCCTTCATATCTCCACGATCTGTTGGTCTAGTTCATAAAAGCTTCAGTTATATCATTACTGTTAAATGTTTGTATCATGTTTAATTGTTTTTCACAAGCTTCCATCTGTTATTAACTTATTATAAATTTAGATGGGAAATGAGGCACTTTGACTAATATGAATTCTTTAACTGAAAACATGTTGGTATTAGTTTATCGGTTTTAGCATTCAGTAGTTGTTGACTTGGATATATCTTTGCGAATGAAACTTTTGAGCACGTTGAACTTCTCAAGTTTTATTCCATGCTAAGACGCAGTGCCACGGAGTTCCTGAAGTCTTTTCTTTTATGGATGATATTTCTCCAAATTTCTTTAAATATTTATAGTTCAGTCTATTGCTTTTTACTAACCGCTGATGTTACTGGTTTCTCAAAATTATTTGTCCTGGTGGAGAATTAAACTGCACTTTCAAGTGGAATATGTTTATATAGTCTAGTTTTTTTTACTGCCTTTTGCCTATAATATATCTTTTGGTTATTCACTCCATTGCTTTGGATAATTAATTTTATCTTTTCCTATAGTTTTACTGATATGAAGTTCTTTATTTACATGGACTAACTGCTACGACTCAGAGTTGCACATCATAGATGGGATCCCACAACTTATTTTTGTTCGTTCAAGCTACAACATAGAGGTTTGGTTCTTTTGTTAGTTTTATGTGATCATGTTTCAAACAAGCATTTCAGACCAGGTGACTGAATCTCCTTCTTGATTTGAAGACTGTAGAAGCAGAACGTATTTCAGTTGACCATGTCGCACATCTTAAACTGTCAAATGGAGGTTCTGCTGCAAATCAACGTGAGCTCTTCATATCCCTCCTTCAGTCTCAATATTCTTGAACTTCAATTTGCTTATTCTCAGTTATTCTAGAAAATACCACTCATCTAGAGGATTCCTTCTGATGGTTATATATTTTTGGCATATATCATAATTTGTTCAACAGAAAAGTTTTCATTTTTTCATGTTTGACTGTTACATTTTCTAGTTACATATGCTTATCTTTTTTTTTCGAATTCACGGTTTGCTCAAGATGTTTTTTCATTAAATCGATTATGTTTGTACTTAAATTTGAATTTTTTGCAGTTCCCTTGCATATTATCTGTAGTTGGACACAATTTCCTCATAATTGAAGCTAGACCATTCTTCTCCATAATTAAATCAACTACTAAAATATTTAGCCTCATGAATATGGAACTTAACCATATTTGGATAGGAGAATGTTGTTGTACTGGTCTTTATAAACACTTACAATTTGAATCAACTGATTTTTCCTCGATCTGCATCTTCTAAGAGTATCACTATCATGATACTAAACTGCATGGCCTCTTTGTTCTTCATATTCTTATAGACACTTTTTCTAGTTTATGGAGTTATTATCAACAAACGATCTTTTCTGTTACAAAATCTAGATTTGGTTGAGTTTAACCATAAAATGTGTATTATTACGCAAACTAATCTTATCTTGTACATATTGAGAGATTTGTTGTAATGCTTAATGGGTACTTGTAAGAAAATGCAGAGGAAAATAAGTTTACAAGCCTAACAACCTTATATTGTACATATCTTCAGGTAGTGCAAGTCAAATGTATTATTATATCTAAAGAGCAGGCTTTAATATGGTAGAACATTTTAGTTATATTCTCTTAGTGGTTTCTGAATTTTATTTTGCTTAGACTTCTGGTAAACTATTGATGTTACGTTGTGACTTTGCAGCCAGAAGGAGCAGCTCATGTCAGCAATTACGTTAGTTTCCTGTAATCAGCTCCTGTGGTTATGATCATTTTTTTTAAAGTGCAACCCTCTAATATTAATACTAGAGGGCTGCACTTTTTTTAAGTACTCTTCTGTTTTGGTTTTTCTAGTCTACTTTGTACTGATTTAATTTTGTTTTAAACATATAATCATTCTTTCCATTGTTTAGGGGATGATCTTGCTTTGGGATGTTGACTTCGGACTTGCCCAAATTGACAAGTATTTCCACAGTAATGACAACCATGTCATTTCAGCGCATTATTAGGGGTTGGAATTGTAAACTGTGGCATCAAGAATGATTGTGATCCCGTGAGTTTTGCTTAAGATTTCTTTTAGCGCAAGGCATCACCAGGAGTGTCCATTATTTCCCTGGTTTGTGCAGATATATACATTTATCCCCCATTCTAGAAGGATTTGTTATCCTGAAAGAGAATCCAGACTACAAGGAAGAGAAAAAGATGCACCGGATCAGCAATTTACTCTAATGAGGCTTTACCCTTCACCCCCCTGCACTTTAAAAGTTAGCATTAGGATTGAAGGAAATGACTTGTTTGAACGAGGCAGAATTTTCTTGTAGCACAGGTAAAGGTTGATCTGAAGCAAGGATTACAGGTTGATCTGAGCAAGATGGTAGAGATTATGAGGAACCAGGAAAGCTCTTCTGATCTCAAGGAGTTGGTAGCCAAGTTCATTCCCGAGTCAATTGGCAGGGAGATAGAGAAGGCAACTTCCAGCATCTTCCCACTCCAAAATGTCTTCATTAGGAAAGTCAAGATCCTGAAAGCACCTAAATTTGATATTGGCAAATTGATGGAGGTATGTTTTTCATAGCAATTACATACTTGGATCGATATTGGTAAGTTGATGTGGTTAAAATCACGATTTCATGAATTTTTTCTTTTAAAATGTGTAGGTTTATGGTGACTACTCGGAGGATGTTGGTGTGAAGCTTGAGAGGGTCAGCTGATGAAACAATGGTAGAGGGAGAGACATAGATTGTTGGAGTTTAGAAAAGATAGTTTTATTAAATCACCGAGTTAGTTTTATTAAATCACACCTGTGTTGGATGTAATGCTGCGGATTTGAATTTTAGTTTTGTTATTTAGATTAAGAGCAACTTTAAGATATATACTTTTGGAATCTGGTTTTGTGCTTTAATTGGATTAACCTGCATTTTCTAATATATAATTATGCATTCTATACTGTGCATTGGAGTTATTAGTTTAAACTCAAATATAGGTGAACCACAACTATTACAACATCATATATTACAATATTTTAAAGTCAAACTACAATATTTTAAAAACATTGTATAAAGTAGTCTAAATAGATGACACTTTATAAACATTGTATAAATGAGTCTAAATGATGTACCAAACCACAACATTTTAAGCAAGAAAACGTTGTGGAATCATATCATCTACAACGTTTTCAAGCATCCAAGAATTTATGAAAAATAAATATACAACGTTTTTTAAAAACAAAATGTTGTGTAATGTGTCAAACTACAACGTTTTAAAAATGTTGTATAAATGTGTCAAATAGATGACATTCTTAACCACGACGTTTCTGTAAGACCTTCTAGAACGTTTTTTACGCGTTATCTATTTACTGTTTTGTAGTAGTGATTAGTCTAACCAAGCCTAGGGTTTGAATGGCTTGGTTAGGAATTAAAAAGGGCTTGGTTAAGGTTGACCCAATGGTTTAAAAAAGCTAGGGTAGGGTTGAGGCTAGGGTTTTGAGTGGCTTGGCTAAGGTTAAGCATAGGGTTAAACCATAGTTTGTTGGAGCCAAAGTGGGAAGTCATAGCTTGGACTTGGAGCCAAAGAATGGAAGTCATAGCTTGGACTTGGAGCTAAAGAATGGAAGTCTTGGAGCCAAAGAAATTTTCATGGTCTAATAACCTATTTGCCCTAATTCTTCTCATTTAACATTAAATTACCCACCAACTAACCATGGTGTTTAGCTTTGGCTAGGTTAACTTGAACTATGATGTGGTTAACCTAAGGGGTAGTTTGTAAGATTGTGAAGTGAAGGGGATTGACTATAGAAGACTTAAGTTGGGTGACCAACTTGTAAGAGATGAAAAATAAGTTTTATATACCCACCCATTTCATCATCTCTTTCATTTTATTTCATTTCACCGAGTATTTTTGAGAGAAAAACACTACAAGATAAAAGGTTATTTCCGACGGAATTTTTCGTTGGAAATAAGAAAATTCTGTTGGAATTAACGTATTTTTCGACGGAAAGTTTCGTCAAAAACTCGGCTGGAAACAGTAAGGTCAGAAATAAGTGATCTGTTGAGAATTCTGTAAAAAAATAATTATTTTTGACGGAATATTTCCCACGGAAGTTTCGTTGAAAATAAATTATTTCCCACGGAAAATTCCGTCTGAAATAACCTTTTAAAAAAAATTATTTTGTTTTCTTTTTTCCCTAGGTTGTCGAACCAATTCATGCCCTACAATATCCAACACCAACAAATATCCAACAAAAACAATTATTGTGTTTCCAGCCCCACAGCCAACCTGTTCAACAACAACACTACCATGTAATTAGACAGAAGCAGTTTAAGCACTTAGAAAGAAGTACATGGCATTTAAAGTAATAATAACAATAGTAGTGATTTCAAAGTCCATACAAAAATAGCTCACACCATATAGTTGTTTATTGAATGTACAGACGCAATTGAAGAAAATTATACTAGTACAACTGTACAAGAAACAAGTACATCATAAAATTGAACTATACACCATTACGAAAAAGAAAAGGTAGTGAATTATAGTAGTGCTTTCAAATCTACAGTTGGAGATATTACCTACATGATTCTCATCAATACGAGTATACTAATCAGATTGTAAATACTAATATTGACTCATCAAATGCAAAGTTTCAAAGCAAAATCTATATAACCATGAAAACCAAAAACCTATTAGCCAGAGATATGCTCATCATTTCTCTTTCCAACTCAAACTATCAACCCCAAGTTCATCATGCCAAGATCTAATACAACGAAGTACAACTGAATCAAGCTCTTAGACTGGTCAACATATGGATGGCGAAAAAAATAGTAACAAAAATAATTACATTCAGTTCGAAGAGCAATTTAAAAATATAAAATATATAAAAAAAGAACTCAGTTATGTTATGCAAATAAAGATAAATAAAAGGCATAATGAGAACTGAGAAGGATCAAAGAAACATGCCTCCAAAATAACTTTTTCTTCTACTCCCTGAAAACACAAAAACTAATAATTGTAAACAATTGATCATAAATAGGATCTATACATGAGGGAAAATCAATATTTTACATTACTACTTGTACGTAGCTGCATTTCAAAGAAAAGGAGTACGAATATTTCGCGACAAAAAGAATATTCTTCGACCAAACAAATATTTTATGATCATTTCCTTTGCAAAATTTTCAAATATCACTCATAACTATAGCATTATATCAAATCAACACCTAACTATTCAAAATAATATTTAGAGAAAATTAAATCTTTATTCATAAAAAGTTGGGGTCTTACAATCATCTGTCTCTTATGCTTTTTTGGCCAAGATTAACCTCCTGTCAACCTGGGGGCGTGTTCGGGACGGAGTGTTCGTGACATGGCCTTTGGATCTTTCTTCCTTACTAGCTATAGCGAACAACCTTCGTCTGGGACCACCCGCCTTGTCCTTCGATGGGGCCACGGAATTGGCATAGGACCCCAACTATTCAAAAATTGAGTGCCTCAACATGTCTTTGGCTTAACCCCTTGGTTGATGAGGAGGGGGTCCACCGTTGACTGGTCACGTGCTGAAACAGTCTTCTTGCTAGCTATTCACCATTATTCAAACCGAGACTCCCTTGTGATTGAAAATTACATAGCACTAGAAAGCCTTCCTTCTAGCGCCAATGTTAACGTCAAGATTCGTTTACGCGCCTCAATCACGAAAGCGCGTCAAATCAAGATGAAACGAAGTCACGAAAAAAAGCACGATTTTTAACGCCTGGGGATAGCTCAGGTGTGAGAATAAGTATATGCTGAATAAGGTTTAACAATGGAGACTTAATGCTCTAGTGGTGTAAAATAATAGTATGTGTACCTGATGATTCATGTATAGTCTTGTATATTTATAGTGATCACACATCCTTCCCCGTATAGAATTAGGACTCCTCATTAGGTATGATTCTTTAATGGAATTAAACAAAATCTCTTTAAAGAAAGGAAGTCGGATTACATCCTGAAAGTTTCCTTAGGAGTTGAAAATTAAATGTAATTGGGAATCTTTGATTGCTTAAAATATTTAACAGCCCAAAAAGATTCCTACATAGGGTTAAATACATCCACGTGAACTTTGACCCACTATATGATTCGGGCCCAAATAATTATGCCCCAACAACCCTCAATATTAATCACCATCCTCACTGTACAAAAAAGAATTCCTTATATCCTTCAAAGAAAAATCACCAAAAAAATCATTCATGTCTATCACAAACCAATATAATAAAACCCACACTAAACCAATCATCGTTTGAACCCATCCACTTCATAAATTTATCATAATATCACCTTGTTGCTTTAATTGTCTACGTCATGGAGAGACCAAGATTGATTCGTTCATTATAGCAAGGTAATTTACAATTATTCGGAGAGAGAAGCAAAACCGAGAGAGAAATTAAAGACACGGTCTTTATGCTACGTTTGGATTAAGGGAATGGAATGAAATAAAGGAAGGAATAGAAAGAAAAATAGTGCATTTAATGATCATTTTGGAGGATAAACCATTTTAATGGAATAAAAATTCATTTCATCCCGTTGTTTTTTATTCCATGTACGGGGTGGTGGAATAAAATTAATTCTAATATAATGGATATATGTAATAAGTTTGTAATCATATTAAACCACCCACCACCACCAATAACCAAACTTACATTTGAAATACCTTAAAACCCTATTTTATTCCTTCTTTCATTACATACTGTCAATCCAAACGCAACATAAGGCACTACAAGAAAAATGTCTAACAGCGATCGAAAGTATCTGCGGTCACACATATCGGTCGCTAATGACATTCATAGCGACCGGTATTAGCGACCGTACTATATTTTTCTCACTATTATTATTCGCGACTGCATGCGGTCGCTAATAGTATAGACTCGGTCGTTGAAGGTATTTTCCGTCCTAAAAATTGGCGCAAAACCAGCCCGGCAAACCTAATAGCGACTGGATCTAAACAACGACTGCGTGTGGTCGCTACATATGCCACGTGTTTAAATATTAGCAACCGCCCGCGGTCGCAGAACGCGGTCCCTAATGCTATTTAATCTAACTCAAACCAGGAAGTCAGACAGAATAGAAACGAAGAAGAACGAAGAGGGAGAAGAGAGAAGACGGCAGGAGAGAAGAGGGAGAAGAACGAACCAGGTAGTGCTCGCATTTTCTTGATTCAGGTACGTTAATATATCTCTATATTGTTCATTTTTTTTGCTAAAAGGGTTTTCAATTTTCATCTCAATATGGTAATTTGCTTGAGAAAATCTGTCAAATGTGCTCATGCTTCTTCTATTCACTATTTCTTGCAATATAGGATAAAATAAAAGTGCTCATGCTGCTTCTTCTAATCCTCCATCTTAATTTCTGACATAATCATTATTATTTGGAATCTATACTGAGTTAATTTGGTAGTCAGAGACTTATTATTGTCTGTTTATTCGGTAGTCTTGCATTTCTGAGTTTGAATCTTGAGGAGGTTAGCACCCATGCTCGTTTATTGAGAGACTTATTTAATCTCAATTGGCACGTAAATTGGTCCAAGAATACTCATAATATTCAAAAAAACAAAAAAAAACAGAATTGGGGTGGTTGAGAAGATGCATTTTATCTTTTTATCTGGAGCAGTAATATTTGTCTTCACTTCACAAATTAGAACACTCCATTTGAGAACATCTTAGCACGTGCTAACAACATCTTCAAGACCTTAATTAAATAAATATGTCTTATTATTATTATATATTATAAGTTTGGAAGTTGAAAGATTTGACAATTGCATAAATAGTCAGACTTTTCAGAAAGTTTATTTACCAGTGTTGAAAATAAAGTCTTTATTTTGTATAATCATTCCATATTAATGTGAATTCACCTACATCGCCTTAAAGGATCAAAAAAAATTCTTGGTACTAGGAAAAAGGCCAACAACAATCTCAACTTGCGGAGAATCTGTAAATTCACAATTGGCTCACTAAAAAAATAGGAGAATAAACAAAATAAATATAAAAGGACTTGCAAGACTAAATGGCAATAAACATAATCTTGAATATTAGGGCTTAACCCAAAACCTTGGTTGCAATATATGATTATACTTATACCAATCCAATAACATGAACATGAGTATGACATAAAACATAACTAGGAATTAAGTTTATCCATAATTCACAGTCGAGAAGATCAAGATTCCTACAATTTCAAACAAATAAGTAATCAATTTCAGTCCTTCTCTTGTAGAAACTAGAGTGCCTCCTAGCCAAAAACAACTTGACTCGCCTTCTTTCTACAAGAAATCAATTTCAGTCCTTCTCTTGTTTGTTATCTCTTAGCATAAAAGGATACTTCCTTGGTGTTTAATATATGTGATGATATGTTAATTGCTTATATATTATTGTCGCTCTTATATGCCTACAAATGGTCATATATGCATGCCCTCGTGCATGTGGATAGTCCATATTATAGGGGAGACTCTGGCGAAATTTTTTCGTTGGTCGGGTAACTAAACAAAAGTGTATATTTATCTTATACATACATATATGCAAAAAAAATTAATTTAGACTTGTCCCAATGCATATGCAGACCATGCATGGCGATGCAATGATTCATATTCTACCCCCAGGATATGATACCTCATTCTAATTTAAGATCCACAACAATATACCATGCCTTTGGGTAGTCGATTTCAAGTTGTGTAAATTTGTTTTGGCATGTATCCTTGTTCAATTCTCGAATAATCATTTATGATGCACACTCATGTTATATATGTACATATACATCTATATGTATTTATAAGCATCATAAATGGCATTGGGCTAAATTGTAAATGTCTAACAAGGGAATACAATAATTCATGTCAACATAGGTACATGCTGGTATCATGGACCTTTATTCAGACCGTAGTTGGATGAGACGACGAAAGTCAAGTGCCCAGATAGGTGTTACAGCAGAATTTAGAGTTGGTTGTCAAGTATTTCTAGATTATGCGTATAAACACTCGGAATGTGCTAATGCGTATAAACACCCGAAATGTGCTAATGGTCAAAATAAGATAAGATGTCTTTGTTTGAAGTGTAAGAATGTAAATTATATGGACAGAGACATAGTAAACTATCATTTATTTATTTCTGGGTTCATGAACAATTACAAATAATGTTGGTGGGCACATGGGCAAAGAAGAAATAGTGGCATCGCACAAGTACACAAAACTTAGGGTTAGTTATCATATCATATATTATCCATATACTCTGACCGACCAATTAAATACCAAATAAACTTAGGTAGGTCATACTAGCGAAGGAATTCCCCGTCTCTCCCCTCCTAGTTCTTGTCTCACATCTCAGCCAAAGATCATATCCCTAAGCTTTGATACCAACTGTGACGCCCCCAAAATAGTTATACATCACCTATTCTGAGTCGTCAAATATATGATAAAAAATACAAATAAAAACTTAATTATACAACTGTTGTGTAAAATACGACAAAATATAAGCTGTGAGTTTTAATACAACATTGTCTTTTAAACAGTATTCAAACTCAAAATAAGTCCTCAATACATTTATTTTTACACTATTTCATAGAATAGTGAGGACTACTAATGCTATCATCATCGAACCATCACTCCATTCCCCGACTAGTCCCCGCCACGTTCTCATTTTTCTGAAGAGAACAATGAAAGCAAAAGGGTGAGCTCAACTAGCCCAAAGAAGAAATATTATAACTAAGATAATGCGAGAATAATTTATCATTAGTCTTCAATGTTGTTAAACCGATAAAATATAACAAACATCAAGTTTAAGCTGCAAATGAACAAGCTATCCATTAAAAGAGTCAAGTAGAGAATAAAATCTACTATCTTCTATGATTTAAAAGGTTTTCATTATTTTTATCATTTGAGACTCGACAATAAATAATCCACATCATCCCTGCACTACGGCCAAGGATATTCATTAGTATCACAATCACAAATTATCCATGCACTACGGGCCAAGGATATTCGTGTATTCATCAATGGTCATGATCATGTCAACAACTGTCCATCAATGCACTACGGCCAATGAGGATTTTTACCACATCATTTGTAACATTACGATCATGATTATACCGAACAATCTCTGGTTATAATCATACCAAGTCCATCTATGCACTACAGGCCACATATAAATTTAAACATATTATAAACATGAGGATGATGACAATTCAATAAAAACAAGTTCAAGAATAAATTTTAAAGATTTATAAGTTAATTTATCCACGAACTCAATAACGCCCAAATTGTCAACACGATAATCTTTGCTTTATGGAGTAAATTTCAAGAATGCTCAAGAATATTTCCATGAAAAGAATCTTTGGATGAAGCAAGCAAATATCAAGGATATTCCACTAATTTCATGGAGTATAGTCAAAACTTTAACCAACCGAGTATAATAGAATATATGAAACCCGAATGGATGGATTTTTGCCGCCATGCGGTAATCCACGTGAATGCATTATTCCAACAGAATAATAAAGAATAGAATAATGGAAGAATTAACCAGCGTGCGTAATCCGCATGCATAAAGTTATTCAATAGAATAATAAAGAATGGAACCAGTCGCCGCGTAACCCAAAGATGACGGGATATTCGCGAGAATAATAAAGAATGGAACCGTGTCATGCGTAATCCGCATGCACGAGGATGTTCCAATAGAATAATATAGAATGGAATCAGGTCATGCGTAATCCGCACAAACAAGATGTTCCAACTGAATAATAAAGAATGTAATAACAAATGAATTCACCGTGCATGCGATAATCGCCATGCAGAAAAGTTATTCAATGAATAATAAAGAATAGAATAATGTAAGAATTTCATCATATATATGCGGTCTTGATGTAGGCAGGAGTTATACCAACATAATAATAAAGAAAGGAATAACAACCCTTACGAGTATTGAAATAAAATAACTCTCTTCATGAATACGAAAGAATAATACCCCTCACCGTAAAAAGAAGAGTATTTC
>CM035172.1:132990055-133282555 GCA_020205615.1 Panax quinquefolius | reverse complement strand
GATAATACCGCTTTTCAAAACGACACATTTTAGATAATACAATAAATACTGCTTCTCAAAACGACACAGTTTTGATAATAGAATTAAATAAATAAATTTTAATTAAAAAATTTAAATAAATTTTGTCTAAAAAATTATATACAGGACCCAGACCCACGACCCTCGTGCCTCGAGCCCGAGCCCGCGCGCGTGGGTTCGAACCTAGCCTTGGCTAGGTCCTCTCCTTTCCACAAAAGTGGGGTGCCCCTTGGGGCCCAAACCCAAGAGCACTTTTCTTGTATATAACCATATAAAATATTTAATTTCTAACCTATATGGGACTTAGTTTTTCCCACATGTATTTATTATCTTTTATCATGATCTTTGGGAGTTAATATCTCATTCATTACTCAATGGATTTGAGCTTCCAAATACTTAATTTAATCTACTCATGGAGTAGAACACATTAATATATAGAATCATTAAAATAATTAATGACACCCATATTTATTTATTGTGGGTGAGTTCCTTGCCAGATGTCATCTTTAGAATCACCTTTCCTTGTCCATCTATCTTTGATGAAGAAGAATTTCCCATGTATAGATGTTCTTCATTCTTAATTTCTTGATATGTGGAGAACATCTTCCTGTCAGAACACATGTGGCGGGTTGTTCCAGTATCTACCCACAATTCTCTTGGATTCTCAACAATATTTATTTCTGTAACAACTGCTGAAAGGTTCATTTCAGAAACACCTTGAAGAAGACTATCCACTCCCGTTACATTGGCTTGTGCAGACTTCTTGTTCTGGTCTTTGCATTTTCGACAATCCTTTACCCTATGTCCGGGCTTGTCACAGATGTAGCATTTGCCTTGGAACTTTTTATTTGTTCCTTGCTGAGGCCCATTCCCGGAGAATTTCTTCTTTTTGGACTTGGACCTTGTTCCACCATATTTGCTTTATATTCTACATAGGCCCTTCCTATTTTCTTTTTAGAGGCTCGGTTGTCCTCTTCTATCCTTAATCTTACGATTAAGTCTTCAAGTTTCATCTCTTTGCGTTTATGCTTAAGATAATTTTTAAAATCTTTCCACATAGGTGGTAGTTTTTCTATAATAGCAGCAACTTGGAAAGATTCACTTAGAGACATACATTCTGCATGTATTTCATGCAGGATTACCTGTAATTCTTGGACTTGGTTGATGACTGCCTTGGAATCCACCATTTTGTAGTCCAAAAACCTGTCAACTACGAATTTCTTTGTGCCACCATCTTCTGTTTTATACTTTTTATCTAAGGAATCCCATAATTCTCTTGCTGTTTTGAGAGAACTATACACATTGTATAATGTGTTATCCAATCCATTAAGGATATAATTTTGGCACAAAAAATCTGCATGTTTCCATGCATCTATTGCGGCAACAACTTGTAAGTCTGTTTCATCTTCTTTGAGCACAGGGGGATCTTCGTGAAGAAACCTCACCAAGTTCAAAGTTGTGAGATAAAACAACATCTTTTGTTGCCATCTTTTAAATTCCGTTCCATTGAACTTTTTTGGTTTTTCACCATGGTTCACAGGAACATTTGGTATAGAAGGTGTAGAAGAAGAACCAATTATAGTAACAGAATTGGTATTGGTATCCATATTTGTTGCAAATATATATAAATATTAATTGTCTTAAGATTGTTATTAACCTTTAAAGGAAATTATATATATATTTAAATGAACTTATCTTGCAGTAATGATTTGTCAAGGCTAGTACTTGGTACTATGTCCTTAAGACAATTATGCACTCCGAATGGTGCTTAGAGTTGATAGCACTTGTCTCGAGATCTGATGACACTTTCAGATATTTTGCAAAGACTACAAAAATATACTCCTCGAACCAAATTAATGCTCTGACTCTCTCTCACAAAATAACTAAGAAACTGATGAAGTAATAAAGACTTAAAAACTCTAATATGCTAGAATGCTTGAGAATTGAATGATTGAAAAGGCTGGCCCCTCTTATCTATTTATAGGAGGGGTTGGTGACCCTTCGGAAGGGTACTTCACCTTTGAAAAGGCATTGGGTGCTTATGAAAAGGTATATTTGATATCTCATTGGTCAAAAGCAGCGTAGTTTAAGTGTTAGTAGAACCAAAACTACGTAGTTTTAGGCTTAGAAGAAAAGGCGTGACAAAACGACGTAGTTTTGGGCCGCCCGTTCAAACTTACAGATATCGCTTCCTCAAAACGACACAGTTTTGATAATACCGCTTTTCAAAACGACACAGTTTAGATAATATAATAAATACAGCTTCTCAAAATGACACAGTTTTGATAATAGAATTAAATAAATAAATTTTAAATAAATTTTAATTAAAAATTTTAAATAAATTTTGTCTAAAAAATTATATACAGGACCCAGACCCACGACCCACGTGCCTCGTGCCACGAGCCCGAGCCCGACGGCTCGCGCGGGTTTGAACCTAGCATTGGCTAGGTCCTCTCCCTTCCACAAAAGTGGGGTGCCCCTTGGGGCCCAAACCCAAGAGCACTTTTCTTGTATATAACCATATAAAATATTTAATTTCTAACCTATGTGGGACTTAGTTTTTCCCACATGTATTTATTATCTTTTATCATGATCTTTGGGAGTTAATATCTCATTTATTACTCAATGGATTTGAGCTTCCAAATACTTAATTTAATCTACTCATCGAGTAAAACACATTAATATATAGAATCATTAAAATAATTAACGACACCCGTATATTTATTTAGGCTCAAATTCCAACACGAGCCCACATAGTTGCGTAATCAACATTACTTTTGTTTTTGAAAGCTTTATTTAGAAACCTTGTAGAAATTGCTAAGTCTTGATTCTATATAACCACTACATAATTGAACACTTAAAACATCACTTTAACTCGTTTTATAACTTAGGATATCAATATAAACATGCTTGAGGTTAAAATTTCAGTTTTAAAAGTCGATTAACTCTATCATACGGTAGCAGTAGCGTGTTGCATTTGACACAGGAGTGCGTTGTCAGACTGCCTCCCTCGATCACTGACCAGAGTTGAGCTTGAGATTTCTTGTTTCCAGCTTACGTACTTTCTAGCATACATGGATACTAATACATATCATATACACATGTTCAAAGGTCTTGGATTAGGTTTGATGTCTCTTATGTTCATTTTAAGTTCACTTTCTAATGTTATGGTTTTATTTGGAAATTTTCATTCAACAAGGCTAAATAAGTTCATTTAACAAATGTCCAACTATATCATTTCTTAAATCATATAATGTTGCTAACTAAATCTTAATACGCATGCTCACATGTATTCAACTTATTTACACGTAGTTAACATAGTTTTCCACTTGAAATTTATTGTAAATCATATGTTTGTATAGTCCATATCATGCCTAACTAGATAGGTGTACATATCAGTCATGTTTAGAGGCATATAGTGTGAAGCCCCCAAAATTAGGTATACATCACCCATCTTGGGTCGTCAGATACATGGTACAAAATTCAAATACAACTGTCGTGTACAATACGACAAAACATAATTGTGAGTTTGAATACAATTATTGTCTACTAGAGATTATACAAACTCAAAAGGAGTCCTCATTACAATTATTAACACACTATTTCACAGAATAGTGAGGACTACTAATGTTATCCTCTGGACCGTCACTCCGTTCCCCGACTAGTCCCTGCTATGTTCTCATTTTCAAGAGAGAACGGTGAAAGAAAGGTGAGCTCAACTAGCCCAAGAAGAAATATTATGACTAAGATAATGCGAATAAATTATCATTAGTCTCCAACAATGTTAAACTGATAAAATCTTCAAGTTTTTCTATAATAGCAGCAACTTGGAAAGATTCACTTAGAGACATACATTCTGCATGTATTTCATGCGGGATTACTGTAATTCTTGGACTTGGTTGATGGACGCCTTGGAATCCACCATTTTGTAGTCCAAAACACCATCAACTACTTAATTTCTTTGTGCCACCATCTTACATTTTATACTTTTATCTAAGGAATCCCATAATTCTCTTATTTGTTTTGAGAGAACTATACACATTGTATAATGTGTTATCCAATCCATTAAGGATATAATTTTGGCACAAAAAATCTGCATGTTTCCATGCATCTATTGCGGCAACAACTTGTAAGTCTGTTTCATCTTCTTTGAGCACTGGGGGATCTTCGTGAAGAAACCTCACCAAGTTCAAAGTTGTGAGATAAAACAACATCTTTTGTTGCCATCTTTTAAATTCCGTTCCATTGAACTTTTTGGTTTTTCACCATGGTTCACAGGAACATTTGGTATAGAAGGTGTAGAAGAAGAACCAATTATAGTAACAGAATTGGTATTGGTATCCATATTTGTTGCAAATATATATAAATATTAATTGTCTTAAGATTGTTATTAACCTTTAAAGGAAATTATATATATATTTAAATGAACTTATCTTGCAGTAATGATTTGTCAAGGCTAGTACTTGGTACTATGTCCTTAAGACAATTATGCACTCCGAATGGTGCTTAGAGTTGATAGCACTTGTCTCCCAGGATACAATGACACTGTATATTTTGCAGCACTACAAAAATATACTCCTCGAACCAAATTAATGCTCTGACTCTCTCTCACAAAATAACTAAGAAACTGATGAAGTAATAAAGACTTAAAAACTCTAATATGCTAGAATGCTTGAGAATTGAATGATTGAAAAGGCTGGCCCCTCTTATCTATTTATAGGAGGGGTTGGTGACCCTTCGGAAGGGTACTTCACCTTTGAAAAGGCATTGGGTGCTTATGAAAAGGTATATTTGATATCTGTTGGTCAAAACGACGTAGTTTAAGTGTTAGTAGAACCAAAACTACGTAGTTTTAGGCTTAGAAGAAAAGGCGTGACAAAACGACGTAGTTTTGGGGTCACTGTTCAAACTTTGAGATATCGCCTCAAAACGATACGCTTTTGATAATACCGCTTTCAAAACGATACGGTTTAGATAATATAATAAATCTGACTTCTCAAAATGACACTTTTGATAATATAATTAAATAAATAAATTTTAAATAAATTTTAATTAAAAATTTTAAATAAATTTTGTCTAAAAATTATATCTGAGACCTGCACTCCACGACCCACGTGCCTCGTTCCACGAGCCCGAGCCCGACGGCTCGCGCGGGTTCAAACCTAGCATTGGCTAGGTCCTCTCCCTTCCACAAAAGTGGGGTGCCCCTTGGGGCCCAAACCCAAGAGCACTTTTCTTGTATATAACCATATAAAATATTTAATTTCTAACCTATGTGGGACTTAGTTTTTCCCACATGTATTTATTATCTTTTATCATGATCTTTGGGAGTTAATATCTCATTTATTACTCAATGGATTTGAGCTTCCAAATACTTAATTTAATCTACTCATTGGAGTAAAACACATTAATATATAGAATCATTAAAATAATTAACGACACCCATATTTATTTAGGCTCAAATTCCAACACAGGCCACATAGTTGCGTAATCAACATTACTTTTGTTTTTGAAAGCTTTATTTAGAAACCTTGTAGAAATTGCTAAGTCTTGATTCTATATAACCACTACACAATTGAACACTTAAAACATCACTTTAACTCTGTTTTATAACTTAGGATATCAATATAAACATGCTTCAAGGTTAAAATTTCAGTTTTAAAAGTCAGTTAACTCTATCATACGGCGCGGGCGCGTTGCATTTTGACCTGGGAGTTGCGTTGTCGCACTGCTCCCTGATCACAACCAGAGTTGAGCTTGAGATTTCTTGTTTCCAGCTTACGTACTTTCTAGCATACATGGATACTAATACATATCATATACACATGTTCAAAGGTCTTGGATTAGGTTTGATGTCTCTTATGTTCATTTTAAGTTCACTTTCTAATGTTATGGTTTTATTTGGAAATTTTCATTCAACAAGGCTAAATAAGTTCATTTAACAAATGTCCAACTATATCATTTCTTAAATCATATAATGTTGCTAACTAAATCTTAATACGCATGCTCACATGTATTCAACTTATTTACACGTAGTTAACATAGTTTTCCACTTGAAATTTATTGTAAATCATATGTTTGTATAGTCCATATCATGCCTAACTAGATAGGTGTACATATCAGTCATGTTTAGAGGCATATAGTGTGAAGCCCCCAAAATTAGGTATACATCACCCATCTTGGGTCGTCAGATACATGGTACAAAATTCAAATACAACTGCTGTAGGTATATAATACGACAAAACATAATTGTGAGTTTGAATACAATTATTGTCTACTAGAGATTATACAAACTCAAAAGGAGTCCTCATTACAATTATTAACACACTATTTCACGAATAGTGAGGACTACTAATGTTATCCTTCGGACCGTCACTCCGCTCCCCGACTAGTCCCTCGCTTATGTTCTCATTTCAAGAGAGAACAATGAAAGAAAGGGTGAGCTCAACTAGCCCAAGAAGAAATATTATGACTAAGATAATGCAGAATAAATTATCATTAGTCTCCAACAATGTTAAACTGATAAAATATAATACACATCAAGTTTAACTGCAGCGGAATAAGCAATCCATTAAAAGAGTCAAGTAGAAAATAAAATCTACTATCTTTTATGATTAAGAAGGTTTTTCATCACTGTTATCGTTGAGACTCAGCTTAATAAATATTCCACATCATCGAATCACTCCCCGCACTACTACCAAGGATATTATTCTTTAGTATCACGACCACAATTATCATGCACTACTGGCCAAGAATATTTGTGTATTCATTAATGGTCATGATCATGCCAATAACCATCCATCAATGCACTACACGGCCAATGAGAACTTTTACCACATCATTTGTAACATTACGGTCATGATTACACCGAATAATCCTCGGTCATAATCATACCAAGTCCATCTATGCACTATGTGCCACAGATGACTTTCAACAAAATATAAACATGAGGATGATGACAATGATATAAGAATTCAATAAAACAAGTTCAAGAATTATTTTATCCAGAATTATTAACGCCCAAATTGTCAACATAATCTTTTTTTGTAGAGTAAAATTCAAGAATGATCGGAAGAATATTTCCATGAAAAGATCTTTGGATGAAGCTTATATATCAAGGATATTCACCTAATTTCATGGAGTATAGAAGTCAAAACTTTAACCAACCGAGTATAATAAAGAATGGAATAACAAAAGAAATCACCATGCATGCGGACTTAGCATGACAAAGTTATTCAATGAGAATAATAATAATGAGAACTGTGTCGTGCAAAATTTGCACCAAGCGGGATGTTCCAACAGAATAATAAAGAGCGGAACCGTGTCGGTGTAAAACACACGCACAGGATGTTCCAATAGAATAATAATAAGACGGAACGGATCCGATGTAAAACACATGCATGAGGATGTTCCAACGGAATAATAATAAAAGGCGGAACCAGTCAGGTGTAAAACATGTATATGATGTTCCAATGTAATAATAGAAGAATGTCACCAAGTATAGTAGACCATGATACAAAGTTATTCCAACAGAATAATAAGAAATGGAATAACAACGCTTCTCTTCATGAATAAGAAAGAATAACACCCCTTATTTGTAAAAGAAACTAAATATAAGAGTAGGAAGTAGCGAGAATACTTTTCATAGTTTTCTATAATTTTTCTCTAAAGCTTCAATTGAATTCGTAAGAAAATAATGAAGGAATGAGCTTTATTTATAGAAAAATGGATTGCATAGTAACTAACTCATGAGCAGTTAGGATTGATTTACTTTAATGGACGGTCCATAATTAAAGCAAAATCTTTTAAATAAAATATAATATATATTATATATATTATATTATATATATAAAACATATGCTATACATTATTCATTCACGGGATTGCACCCGTGAATTTCCCCACTCACTTCATTCATTATAATCATATATATATATATATATATATATATATATAAAACACATATATATATATATAATATAAAATATATATATATATATATAATATAAAACATATATATTATATATACATAATACTCCCACTAACTTTTCCTTCATCCAACCCGTGACAAACATAACATTTCACCCAAGACTTTGCCCAACACATGGGTCCCACTCGTGGGCCCCCACCTTTTATTATATAAAATAACTTTCTACCGATTATTTTGAAAAATGGGTAAATAGGGGTCCATAAAATAAGCAAAATTTACAACAATCACTATAGCAATAATTGAACAAAATGAGTAACTTCTCACGTAAGCATCAATAATCAATAGTGTAAAGCATCGTGTAACTCACACGCATATTATCGTACTTTTAACATAGGGTGTTTCAACAGATTAACAGTAAAACTTCCGCCGTTATTTTCATAAAAAGTATTTTTGTCGTTTTCTCAATCCAAACAATAATTTCATTGTAGGGTCCACCAATGATTGTGTTGTTATGCGAATATTCCCGCTAAAACGAATATTCCAGACCAATCGAATATTATATAACAACTCACGTACTTTGCAAAATTTATAAATATTACCCACAACTATTATATCAATTTCACTCCATAATATTCAAAATAATATTTATAGAAAATTCATCTTTATTCAAAAAGTTGGGGTTTTATATATAGTGTCTTAGCTTGTCATCTCATAAGGTCAAAATGCAATTAACTCAATGTTCATTAATATTAGTTTTCAAACTTTTAAGTTTTCCTTTAGAACATATACTAAACCAAGCTCATGCAACCTATTATATGCCGAGCAACCTTAAACCACACGTCAGACCCATTTGTATACATAAATAAGTTAAACACACATGTTCAGAATATCAAAAAACAACAAAAACCATTTTCAAGTACTGAGGACCAGCGCGGTCGTGCCATTTCGGGTCAGTTTCAAAAATGACTCTGTTTCTGCATAATCCCAGAACATAAAATGTATAAAACTTCTAATTGAAACTCAGACCAACCACATTGAGTCCATAACATACATGCAACCTCAGATAACATAATGATATCCATTTCCAAACTAATTACCAAGTAGTTCATGAAATTTCTAAGAATTATCTAATTGGAAATCAAGAACATGCTTAAGATAATTTTACCTCTTGAAGTTGTGATGCTAATTTTGTTTCCAATTTCATATTGCACTTCCAATTTAGCAGTACTCTCACTCTATATTAGACTTATCATAATTTCTAGCAAATTGAATTGGGAAGGGGAAGCTTCCATTTATAGGGGAATTCTTACCCAAATAATGGCTTTGTCCATATTTTTGAACCAACATGAATTTGAGGAAACTATTAGTTAAGGAGAGTTTGGTAGAAAGTTTCAACTATCCCTTAACAAACCATGCCTTCAGCCATCCTTCACAAGTCTGAGATTAAGCAACATAGGGAGGGGTAGGCCATTGGGCTAATGTAGCTGATGAAACTAACGGGACTGAAGATATAGGACTAGTGTATATATTATCCTTGCATCTCTGCAAACTTATTAGGCTTATCTCCCCAATCTGATGGGTTTAATATTGAGCCATTTTTATCTTACAATAAGTTGGGCTAGGGTACAAATTGGTTGGACTCTAACAACCCATTATTTTCCAAAAACTTAATCTTCTAATTATATATAAATACCAAAATTAATAAATAATGTGACGCCCCCAAAATTAGGTATACATCCCCATCTTGGGTAGTCAGATACAAGGTACAGAATTTAAATACAACTTACTAATATAAGCTGCTGTAGGTACAATACGATATAAATCGTGAGTTTGAATACAAATATTGTCTACTAGAGATCATACATACTCAAAAGGAGTCCTCATTACAATTATTATCACACTATTTCAAAGAATAGTGAGGACTACTAATGCTATCCTCCGGACCATTACTCCGTTCCCCGACTCACGTCCCAAATTTATATTCTCATTTCCTGAAGAGAACAATGAAAGAAAGGATGAGCTCAACTATCTCAGTAAGAAATATTATGACTAAGATAATGCAGAATAAATTATCATTAGCCTACAACAGTGTTAAACTGATAAAATATAATGAACATCAAGTTTAACTACAGCAGAACCAGCAATCCATTAAAAGAGTCAAGTAGAAAATAAAATCTACTATCTTTTATGATTTAAAAGGGTTTTCATCACTGTTATAGCTAAGACTCAGCTTTAATAAATATTCCACATCATCGAATCTCCCCTGCACTACGGCCAAGGATATTCTTTAGTATCACGACCACAATTATTCATGCACTACGGGCCAAGAATATTTGTGTATTCATTAATGGTCATGATCATGCCAACAACTGTCCATCAATGCACTACGGCCACTGAGAATTTTTTACCACATCATTTGTAATATTACGGTCATGATTACACCGAATAGTCTCTGGTCATAATCATACCAAGTCCATCTATGCACTACAAAAGCATGAGATGACTTTCAACATAATATAAACATGAGGATGATGACAATGATATAAGAATTCAATAAAACAAGTTCAAGAATTAATTTATCTAGGAACCAATAACATCCAAACTGTCAACATGATATCGCCAGAGAGTAAAATTAAAGAATCATCGAGAAGAATATTTCCATGAAAGGATCTTTGGATGAAGCTTAAATATCAAGGATATTCCACTAATTTCATGGAGTATAGAAGTCAAAGTTTTAACCAACCTGGGTATAATAAAGAATGGAATAACAAAAGAAATCACCATGCATGCGATAGATCACAAGCGAGGAGTTATTCCAACAGAATAATAAATAACGGAATCAGTCCCGCGTAAAAACGCATGCATGTGATATTCCAACGAATAATAAAGAATGGAACCAGTCGGCCAGAAACGCATGCAGCGGGATATTTCAAATGTAATAATAAAGAATGGATCCGTAGAAACACATGCATGAGGATGTTCCAGCCAGAATAATAATAAAGACGGAACCAGTCCGGGTGTAAAACATCTGAACGTGATGTTTCAATAGAATAATAATAAAGACAGAACGGATGGGTGTAAAACACACGCATAAGATGTTCCAACAGTAATAATAGAAGAATGTCACCAAGTATAGGGTAAACCACGATACAAAGTTATTCCAAGCGAATAATAATAAATGGAATAACAACAGCTTCTCTTCATGAATAAGAAAGAATAACACCCCTTACTTTTAGTAGAGATTGAATCTCTGCAAGTGTAGTAACAAAATACTCTTCTTCTTTCTCTCTTATTCTCTATACTTCTCTCTATAGCTTGAATGAATTCGTGAAAAATAATGAAGCACTAGGCCTCTATTTATAGAAGATTTCTAGCTTAGCACCTGCCATGTGAAAAGGCAAGTGGCTTGACGACTGGTGATGTGAAAAGAAAAGTGGTTTGACGTCTGGTAAAGGTAATTACTATTGACGAAGGTAATTACTATTCACAAAGGTAATTACTATTGACGAAGGTAATTTTATTGAGCGAAGAGACTGTTAGATGATGACATATGGGCCCCCATAAAATAATCAAACTTACCACAAACGCCTCATAATGACTCTTTATATACATCAAGGATTGAATAAATATTACCACAAATCATTTTATTTTTAATCAACACATATTTAATCTTTCAACAATTATTAATCATTTATAACTTGTCGTCTCAATTATTGATTTAATACTATAACATATTATATGTATGATACTTATGACAATAATTGAATCAATAATATAAGAGATATGATCACGCAAATTAATTATTGCAATAATTAAGCATAGTTGAGTGACTTCTCACGTAAGCATCAATAATCAATATCGTTGCTCTTATACAACTACGCCAGACATCAAAGTATTTTTACTACCTAGGGTAGTTCAGCAGTTTTAACGGTAACACCTCCGCCAAGTTATTTTTATAGAAAGATAATTTTGTCTTTTTCTAACTACGACAATACTTCGTTGTGGGGTCCACTAATGATTGAGTCATCGTGCATTTAATATTCCCAAACAAAAGAATATTCCTCGACCAAACTAATATTTTATAACAACTTGCTTACTTTACAAAATTTATAAATATTACCCACAACTATAACATTATATCAAATTTATTCCATAATATTCAAAAATAATATTTATAGAAAATTCATCTTTATTTATAAAAGTTGGGGTCTTACAACCTCCCCTTCTTATGAAATTTTCCCTCGAAATTAGTGGTACGCACTGGTATATCAAGAGGTAAGGATACCTTGATTTTATTTGATTCTAACTCCCAAGTCATTTCCTCAACATCGTGGTTCCTCCACAAAACTTTGACTTGAGGTATAACCTTGGAGCGTAGAATATGTTCCTTCTTATCCAAGATTTGAATAGGAACCTCTTCCATACGCCAAATCTTTATTTATTTCGTCCGGTTCTACTCAATAATGTGGTTCGAGGTCTTTCACATATTTACGTAACATGGATATGTGAAAAGCGTTATGAACACGAGACATACTTGGCGGAAAGCGAGTCTATAGCCACAGTTCCTACTCGATCGAGGATTAAAATGGACCGATGAATCGAGGATTGAGTTTTCCTCTCTTCTAAATCTTGTAACTCCTTTCCATGGAGCAATTCTTAACAACACATGATCTCCTATATCGAATTCCACGCCCTTTCGATGAAGATCAAGATAACTCTTTTGTCGATTTTGTGAGGTTTTTATACGTTGTCGGATCGTTTGAATCTTTTCCGTAGTCATACGCATTCAACTCTGGTCCCAACAACGTTGCTTCACCCACCTCATCCCAAAGATACCGGAGAAGCGACACTTTCTTCCATACAACGCTCGAATGGAGCCATGCCAATACTTGTTTGATAACTCGTTGTCAGAGGAAAACTCCACCAATGGTAAGAACTTGTCCCAACTTCCCTTGAAATCAAGGACATGAGTCTTAATAGATCTTCAAGAGTTTGAATAGTCCTCTCCATTCGTCGGTCCGCCTCGAGGATGATATGTCGAGCTAAATCGTGAAGTCTGTGCCCATAGCTTTTTGCAAACTAACCCAAAATCGTGAAGTGAATCTTGGGTCTCGATCGAAACTATGGATACCTGCTAAGAAACCATGAAGTCTTACAATCTCGTTTATATACATACTGAGCAAGGCGTTCAAGTGTATAAGTTTCTCGTATCGGTAAGAAATGGCGAGACTTGGTCAATCTATCAACAATGACCCAAATCGCATCTATGCCTTGAGAAACCTTAGGAAGGCCCAGAATCTGAAATCCATGGTAATGTGCTCCCACTTCCATTCCGAATTTCAAGTGGTTGCAATGGACCTTTTGGTACTTGATGCTCCGCTTTAACTCGTTGACAAGTTAGACACCTTGAGATAAGCGGCGTATCTCTCTCTTCATATTGCTCCACCAAAATGTATGACGAATATCATGATACATTTTGGTACTCCTGTGATGGATTGCAAAAGGTGTGTTATGCGCCTCCATCATGATATTATACTTTAAATCGTGGTCGTTAGAAACACAAAGTCCGGAGTTGACTCAAGTATTCCTTCTTCATCGATTGCTTCCTTAAGATAGCACCTTCTTGCACTTTCTTCCTCATACGCATCGGCTCCGTGTCCGTAGCTTGAGCCGCTTTTAACTTTATTGATTAAAGTCGATTCTACTCTCGTATACTCACTATCATCACATGCATCCCCGGAGTTTTTAACTCTATCTCCATCCTTTGCAAGTCACACAAATGGGCCTTTGCGTTGACAATATCGCACTCAGACTTGCAGATATGATCTTCTACTCAATGCGTCTACTACCACGTTCTCTTTTCCAGGATGGTATTGGATGGTATGATCATAATCTTTCAACAGTTCAAGACAACGTCGTTGTCGCATGTTGAGTTCCTTTTGAGTGAAGAAATATTTGAGGCTTTTATGATCCGTAAAGATCTCCACTTTCTCCCCATACAAGTAATGCCTCCAAATTTTAAGTGCAAAGACAACCGCTGCCAACTCTAGATCATGAGTAGGATAATTCCTCTCATATTCTTTGAGTTGTCATGAGGCATAAAGCTATAACTTTTCCATGTTGCATGAGAACACATCCCAACCTTTGCCCGAAGCATCACTATAGATGAAAAATCCCTCCGAGCCGGATGGTATTGTCGAGCAGTCTTTGAAATAAGTCTCTCTCGAGTTCTTGAAAACTCTTCTCACATTCTTCACTCCAACCGAACTTTGTATCTTTCCGAGTCAATGAGTCGATGGAGTAGCGATTCGAGAAAATCCTTCCACGAATCTCCGATAATAACCTAGCTAAACCGAGAAAGCTACGTATTTTGGTCATCGATTTAGGTTGTTCCCTACTTTGAATAGCTTCAATCTTTCTTTGGGTCAACAGATATTCCATGACTTAATACCACATGCCCAAGGAATGCTACTTCTTGAGCCGTAACTCGCATTTCTTCAACTTGGCATAAAGCTTATATTCACGAAGCTTTTTAGAGTGTCACCTCAAGTGTTGCTCATGATCTTCACGGCTTTTGGAATAAATAAGGATGTCATCAATAAAGACGACCACAAAGTGATCCAAATATTCCTTGAATACTCGATTCATCATATCCATGAAGCGGCGGGAGGAGCATTAGTCAATCCAAAGGACATGACTAGAATTCATAATGCCCGCATCGAGTTCCGAAAAGCCGTCTTTGGAATGTCGTGTTCTAATCTTCAATTGGTGATATCCTAACGTAAGATCAATCTTTGAAAAGAATTTGGCTCCTTGCAATTGGTCAAACAGTCATCAATACGTGGCAATGGATACCTATTTTTGATGGTGACATGATTCAACTCCCGATAATTAATACAAAGTCGCATACTCCCATCTTTCTTCTTCACGAATAGAACAGGAGCACCCCAAGGAGAAGTACTAGGGACGAATAAAAGCAATATCTAACAATTCCTGCAGTTGGGCCTTTAACTCCTCGAAGTTCAATAGAGCCATTCGATATGGGGCTTTGGAAATAGGTTTTGTACAGGGTTCAAGGTCGATACAAAATTCAATTTCACGCCTGGGGTAGGCAGTGAAGTTCTTCGGGGAATACGTCAGAAATTTATTAACAATAGAAATCTCGCTCAAAAGCGACGTATTTTTTTAAATCGTGACATGAGCTAAGAAAGCTTGACATCCGTTTTTCAATAAACGAATAGCTTTATGGCTTGAGATGACCGTGATTGATTTTAATGGTTTGGTCGCTTGAATTTGCATAATAGGTTGGTTAGGAATATGAAAGCTAACAACCTTACGAAAATAATCAATTTTTGCATGATAAGTAGTTAACCAATCAATCCCTAGAATCACGTCAAATGCAAGTATTTTTAATGAAATAAGATCGACAGGTAATGTGAGGGTACCGATTTAAACCAAACAAGACTTATAAACAGTGGATGTAATGAAGGTTTCTCCCAACGGAGTTTCCACAGAGAAGTCAAAGTCTAATTTCTCCGAGTCAAATTTAATCGATGAGCCGCAAGTAGGAGAAATAAAAGAATGGGTAGAACCCAGTATCAAATAAAGTATAGACTTCATTAGAGTTTATGATAAGCTTACCCGTGATGACCTCATTCAGTTCCTTGCTCTCCGGGAGGTCACAATAAACGCCTCCTCAGACTACCGATTTTGACTTTTTTGGGACGACCTTTGGTGCCTCCATCCTAGCTGAATTTGTCTTCGATAAACGACAAAATCGAGCTAAGTGACCTTCTCTTCCACAATTATAACATGCTTTGACGGCATGGCGCAGCTTTGACCGATGTGTCCCTCCTTCGCATTTGAAGCATATGATAGGTGGTCTTTCTCCTTCCTTAACAACGGGTCTTTGGTCTTTGACGTCTTTCCATCATTGTTGAATCTCCTTTTCTTGAAATGTCCATTCTTATTGTTTTTGGCCCCGATTACCACCAAGTGGTTACCATATATCGGCTGTTGATTCCTCCACGCTTGTTGTCACCGCTTCGATGACTACTACTCGCCAAAGTATTATAATTTTTACCTACCGCTCTCTTTTAGTTGCGTTGACTCGTTATCGCGCTCCACTAATCGAGCCCTATTTACAACATCCGAATACTAAAACACGCTTTATGAGAAATAAGATGTTGACGATATCTCGCTTCAAACCTCTTAAAAACATTCGCGCCATTCTCTCTTCATTATCCACCAAGTGGGGACGCAAACCGTGATAACTCCGCAAAATTTTGCCTCGTATTGCGACACGGCCATATTGTTTTGTTCCAACTTGATAAACTCCACCTCCTTCATGTGGCGTAATACTTTCAGGAAAGTATTTGTCGTTGAATGACTCTGGAACTTCTCCCAAGATATCTTGAGACAAAGAAAGTTGAGTACGCTTTTTACCGATTCCCACCGATGTCTGCCTCTCCGCCGCAACATAAAGGCGTGAAGGAACCTTTGCTCCTCGGAGCATCCTAAGACATCAAATATCTTGGTAATCTGCTTTATCCATGCTTCCGCCGTGAAGTGGTTTTGGCTCTCCTTAAACTCCGGTGGTCCCAGCTCCTCGAATCTGTTTAGCGGTGATGGCCGAGAGTTTTCCGTGTTTCCACCCCACGCTTTTGGACAGAGTCGCTCTCTTTCTTTATTGCATGAATCGTATAAAGCCTCGAACATTTGATCATTCATCATTTGGTCAAATTGTTGATTTGCATGAGGATTGTCGCGCCTCGATGATGCACATTATCCCGATTATTGACACGTGGTGAATCAACGATCGCTCTGTGCTCCATTCTTTATTCTCAACATTCTCGGATGTCATTTTCAGATCATCGCCACAAAACAAAAGGTTAATTGACATGTAACATATTATCCCTATATTCTGACCGACCAATAAAATAGCACATAAACTTAGGTAGGTCATATTAGCGAAGGTATTCCCCGTCTCTCCCCTCCTAGTACTATTCTCACATCTTAGCCAGGGATCATATCCCTAAGCTCTGATACCAACTGTGACGCCCCCAAAATTAGGTATACATCACCCATCTTGGGTAGTCAGATACATGGTACAGAATTTAAATACAACTTACTAATATAAATGTCGTGTACAATACGACATAAACTGTGAGTTTGAATACAAATATTGTCTACTAGAGATCATACAAACTCAAAAGGAGTCCTCATTACAATTATTATCACACTATTTCACAGAATAGTGAGGACTACTAATGCTATCCTCTGGACCATTACTCCGTTCCCCGACTCGTCCCAGCTATATTCTCATTTCCTGAAGAGAACAGTGAAAGAAAGGGTGAGCTCAACTAGCTCAGTAAGAAATATTATGACTAAGATAATGCAGAATAAATTATCATTAGCTTACAACAAATGTGTAAACCCGATAAAATATAATGAACATCAAGTTTTACTACGGTGAACCAAAGAATCCATTAAAAGAGTCAAGTAGAAAATAAAATCTACTATCTTTTATGATTTAAAAGGTTTTTCATCACTGTTATAGCTGAGACTCAGCTTTAATAAATATTCCACATCATCGAATCACCCCTGCACTACGGCCAAGGATATTCTTTAGTATCACGACCACAATTATTCATGCACTACGGGCCAAGAATATTTGTGTATTCATTAATAGTCATGATCATGCCAACAACTGTCCATCAATGCACTACGGGCCACTGAGGATTTTTACCACATCATTTGTAACATTACGGTCATGATTACACCGAATAGTCTTTGGTCATAATCATACCAAGTCCATCTATGCACTACAGGCCACAGATGACTTTCAACATAATATAAACATGAGGATGATGACAATGATATAAGAATTCAATAAAACAAGTTCAAGAATTAATTTATCTAGGAACCAATAACATCCAAACTGTCAACATGATACTACTTTGTAGAGTAAAATTCAAAAATACTGAGAAGAATATTTCCATGAAAGGATACTGGATGAAGCGCAAATATCAAAGATATTCCACTAATTTCATGGAGTATAGAAGTCAAAGTTTTAACCAACTGGGTATAATAAAGAATGGAATAATAAAAGAAATCACCATGCATGCGATAGATCGCAGACAGTGCAAAGTTATTCCAATGAATAATAAATAATGGAACTGGTCCTGCCAGAAACGCACAAACAGGATATTCCAAATGAATAATAAAGAATGGAACCAGTCCCGTAAAAGCGCATTGATAGGATATTCCAACAGAATAATAAAGAATGGAACCAGTCCCATAAAACACACACGACATGGATGTTCCAGCAGAATAATAATAAAGACGGAACCAGTCCCAGGTAAAACACACGCATGCAGGATGTTCCAATAGAATAATAATAAAGACGGAACCAGATCTCGTGTAAAACACACGCATGTGATGTTCCAAATGTAATAATAGAAGAATGTCACCAAGTATAGGGTAAACCACGATCAAAAGTTATTCCAATGTAATAATAATCAATGGAATAACAACAGTTCTCTTCATGAATAAGAAAGAATAACACCCTTACTTACTTTTAGTAGGAGATTGAAATGCAAGTGTAATAACAAAAATACTTCTTCTTCTTTCACTCTTATTCTCTATACTTTCTCTCTCTATAGCTTGAATGAATTCGTGAAAAAATAATGAAGCACTAGGCCTCTATTTATAGAAGATTTCTAGCTTAGCACCCTTATGTGAAAAGGCAAGTGGCTTGACGGTTGGTGATGTGAAAAGAAAAGTGGTTTGACGTCTGGTAAAGGTAATTACTATCGACGAAGGTAATTACTATTCACAAAGGTAATTACTATTGACGAAGGTAATTTCTATTGATGAAGAGACTCTTAGATGATGACATGGGCCCCCATAAAATAATCAAACTTACCACAAACGTCTCATAATGGACTCTTTATATACATCAAGGATTGAATAAATATTACCACAAATCATTTTATTTTAATCAACACATATTTAATCTTTCAACAATTATTAATCATTTATAACTTGTCGTCTCAATTATTGATTTAATACTATAACATATTATACTGATGATGATCTTGTGACAATAATTGAATCAATAATATAAGAGATATGATGCAAAGAATTATCGTAGTAATAATTGAGCATAATTGAGTGACTTCTCACGTAAGCATCAATAATCAATATCGTGTGCTACTATACAACCACGCCAGACATCGTATTTTTTACTACGGGTAATTCAGCAGCTTTTAATGGTAACACCTCTCCTCAAGTTATTTTTATAGAAAGATAATTTTGTCGCTTTTTAACTACGATAATACTTCCGTTGTGGGGTCCACCAATGATTGAGCCGCCATACGAATATTCCCCGATAAAAAGAATATTCCCCGACCAAATGAATATTTTATAACAACTTGCTTACTTTGCAAAATTTATAAATATTACCCACAACTATAACATTATATCAAATTTATTCCATAATATTCAAAAATAATATTTATAAAAAATTCATCTTTATTTTTAAAAGTTGGGGTCTTACAAATAATATCAAACATTTATTTTCTTAAAAATTAATTTCCTTCCATAATTGTAAAATACACATTTTATTGATTCACCATGAATCATTATGCCACACAAGGCTCATTTCTTCTAAGCTTAACTAATTTACATAATTCCAACTTATTTTCACAATATAGCTCTACATAATAATTATCCTCATATTATATTATTATTCTTAACATCTCTTATTATATGAGTAAAATTCAATAGTAACCATCAAACTATTGTTATAATTAGATATTGTGCCTCTTTTTGTTGGTCAATGTAAAATAAGCCCTCTACTATAGAAAAATTTGGATAACAAACCTTTTATGTGGCAATTAACTAGACATTGACTGTCTACGTGGCAATGGTCATGACATGAAAGTAAGCCAAACTAAGACTAAAAAATTTGCTTCCTTCAAAATTCGAACTCAAAACCTCAACCTACTCTTGCATGAATGTTAGTTAATGAGGTAAAGTCCTCACATAATATAGATAATTAATGAGATAAACTCGTCCCTTTTGTTGGCTTAGACTAGTTGATCACTCCTTTATCTAAAGTATTTACCAAGCAAACAAGGGTTTACCCACTTGTTTATTTATTTATTTGGTTTAAATGGAGAAGCTTGTATAAATAAAATTTATGTTGTTATATTTATTGTTGTATAATGTAGCTCAAATGGGTAGTTGTTTAATGTTATGAGGTTTAGGTTTTGAGTTCGAATCTTGATGGAAGCGAATTTTTTAGTCTTAGTTTGACTTACTTACATGTCATCATTGTCACATAGGACAGTCAATGCCCAGTTGTCACATAAATGTTTTTTTATCCAAATTTTTCTATAGTAAAGAGTTTGTTTTGCATTGACCAACAAAAAGGGGCACAATATCCAAATATACTAAGAGTATAGTGGTCATTTTTGCATTTTACTCCATATTATATTGTATGCATGATGCAATTTTATTTATGTGTTCACACAACACATATAATCAAATAAATAATTAAATAATAACAATAACTAGTCCATCACATTATTTAATCATTTCCTCATTAATTTAATTAAAAAATTACATATTCCATCTTTATGCCACACTGGGCATATCTTATAAGCTTAATTAAGCTCATCATCATCGTTACAACATTTTTCAATTATCACATACTTAATTAAATGTTAAATTGGATTTTCACATTTCAAGACACATAAATATATATGTTTTCAACATAAATATGCAAACATTTATATTTCCATTATTAATGTTATTTATAAAATTCACGAGTATTATAGATATGGCAGTTTTCAGATCAGATGGATAACAGGTTTTTTTTGTTGCTCATCTAATTATTTTGCCTTGCATAAATTAGAGTCCATGAATGAAGACTGAAATTTTGAAGTGTTTGTTCTAGTTTGCAATTTTAAGCTTGTTTGCAGTTTTTTGGATCAGTATATGGTATTCAGATACTACTTTCATTTCTCCACACTTTCTCATGCAAAATCTTTTTTGCATAATTAACAAAGAAAATAGTTAAGTATTTCTCCTAGATGGGCTCAATAATTTATGTACTTCATCATTATGGAGTCAACAATGCTCTCACCACTAAGGTATCCTCTCTTGATATTACTATTATCAAATGGATGATGTATCTCCTAATTTTTTATATGCCTGATGTGGCGACAATTGTTTCATGTTGGGATATTTCACATGAATCTCACATCGGATAAATTCAAGAATGTAGATGGATTAATAAGTATGATAGAGCCTCAACCTAATAGGTTAACCTTTTAGGTAAGGAGGTGGTCCAATATGTTTATTCGGCCCATCTACACAGGTGTGCGCTGCTAGGTGATGAATTGATGTGAGATGGATCATATAATACCGCTACAAAATGGTATCAGAGCTCATGGTTCGATGGGCCCAAGAACAACTCCAAGGTGCGAGGGGAGTGCGAGGGTAAAATTCGCAGGCCTCGTGGGTGGAGCAAATAAAGTCCAAGTATCAACTCCAAGGTGCGAGGGGGGTGCGAGGGTAAATTCGCTAGTCCTCGTTGATGGAGCAAATAGAGTTGAATCAGGTGGAGCATGGGATGATTTGAGTCGGGTGGAGCGCGCTTCGGATGGCTCTAGGGAAGTTACTGAGACACGTTTGCCCGGGGCGTGGTAAAGTAATATTAGAGTTAAGTAAAGCTCTTGAAGGACTCAAAGGTGAAGTATTTGAATCGGGTGGAGCAGGGTTTAGGATGGCTCAAGGAAATTACTGAGACACGTTTGCTTCCGACGTGGTGGAGTAATATTAGAGTCGAGCAGAGTTCTTGAAGGATTCAAAGAAGGTGTTCTTAATGATGAATACGCTAGTATGATACTTGTGATGGGTATTCAAGTGAAAGGGGAGATTGTTGGGATATTTCACATGAATCCCACATCGGATAAATTCAAGAGTGTAGATGGGTTAATAAGTATGGTAGAGCCTCAACCTAATAGGTTAACCTTTTAGGTAAGGAAGTGGTCCAACATGCTTATTCAGCCCATCTACACAGGTGTGCGCTGCTAGGTGATGAATTGATGTGAGATGGATCGTATAATACCGCTACAAAATGAAGTGGTGTAGATGGGATAATAAGTATGGTAGAGCCTCAACCTGATAGGTTAACCTTTTAGGTAAGGAAGTGGTCCAACATGCTTATTCAACCCGTCTAAACAGGTGTGCGCTGCTAGGTGATGAATTGATGTGAGATGGATCGTATAATACCGCTACAAAATGAAGTGGTATCAAGAGCAAGGTTCTTTGCGCAGTTGTTTTTTGATAAATTAAATGGAGGAATCAAGCGGCGCCATGATTAAATTAACCTCATCTAATTTTTCGATCTGGAAGCCTAGAATGGAAGACATCCTTTACTGCAAGGATTTGTATGATCCATTGAAGCTTAAGGGGAAAAAGCCAATGAATAAGACTAAGGCTGATTGGAAAAAGATGAACATGAAGACGATCGATCACATCCAACAGTGGATCGATCAAAGTGTGTTCCACCATGTTTCACAGGAAACAGATGCGTATACACTTTGGACTACATTAGAGTCCATGTACGAGAAAAAGAATGCTCAGAATAAGACATTTGTGATTCGAAAGATCGTGAACCTGAAGTATAAAGACGGTAGCAGTGTATCCAAGCATATGAGCGAGTTCCAGGGATTAGTGAACCAGTTGTCTACCATGAAGTTAAATCATAAGGATGAGATTCAGGCATTATTTCTTCTCAGTTCGTTGCTTAACAGTTGGGAAACTTTGGTTGTGTCACTAAGCAATTCAACTCCGGAAAGAAAGATAACCATGAAAATGGTCAAGGACAACATATACAACAAGAAAACAAGGCGAAAGGAGCAGGGTTTGAATTTTGAGACACAAGCACTTGTGGCAAAGAACAGGGGTAGAAGTAACTTCAGAGGATCTCACAAGGGAAACATGAATCGCAGTAAAAGCAAAAATTCCAAAAATCATATGAGCAAATCAAAGACCAAAGAAGGTGTTATATACAGGTGTTTTCATTGCAACAAGGAGGGTCACTTCAAAAGAAATTGCAAGATCTAATTAGACAAGCAGAAAACTGGTGAGCAAGGGAGAGTTGAGGAGAAGAATACTACAGCTACAGTTACTGAGGATGTTATGCTTCTTTCATTCGGGGAAGAAAAATGTTTACATGTTGTTAATCAGAAGATTGAATGGGTTATTGATACAGGTGATTCGTATCACGCTACTCCCAAGAGAGAATTCTACACGACATACAAAGCTGGAGACTTTGGGTTTATGAGAATGGGTAACACTGATCAGTCCAAGATTATTTGGAATTGGTGATGTGTGCATACAGACAGATGTAGGTTGCACTATTACTTTGAGGGATGTTAGAAATGTCCTAGATTTACGCCTCAACTTGATTTCTGGTATGGCCTTGGACATGGAAGGCTATGAGAATCACTTCGGCAGCAGAAAGTGGAAGCTTACCAAGGGTTTGATGGTAGTCGCTAGAGGTACTGCTTGTTGCTCGTTATACAAAACTCATGTGAAGGTATGTTCTAGCGAGTTGAATGCAATTGAAGATGAAACTTCACCGAATCCGTGGCATAAAATACTTGGGCACATGAGTGAGAAAGGGTTGCAGATATTAGCAAAGAGGTTCCTCATTCCTTTTGTTAAAGGTATTGTACTAAACCCTTGTGATTATTATTTGTTTGGTAAGAAGAATATAGTTTCTTTTAGTAGTTCCTCTAAAAGAAAATCTAAGTTACTTGAGAGAGTATATTCTGATGTATGTGGTCCCATTGAGGTTAAGTCATTAGGTGGCAATAGATATTTTGTTACTTTTATTGATGATGCTTCACGTAAGGTGTGGGTATTTTTGTTGAAAACAAAAGACCAGGTATTCCAGCATTTTTAGAGTTTCCATACTGGAAAATTATTGAATTATCTTCACAGTGACAACGGAGGGGAATACACTTCAAATGAGTTTGCAGCATATTGTGCTAAACACTCAGATTCGCTATGAAGAGCGACAGCCTCGCACCCCACAACGGCACCCCACGAGAGAATGAATAATTGGTGAGTCCGATGCTTTGAGAATGGCTAATTCGCTTAAGTCATTCCGGAGTGAAGTCGTTTCGTCTTGATTGTTACCGATTAATGAGATCTCCATCAAGACCATTGGATTTTTGATTCCGAGAGAAGATTTGGAGTGGTAAGGATGTGTCCTATTCTTATTTGAGGGTATTTGGGTGCAAGGCTTTTTCACATATCCCCAAGGAACAAAGATTGAAGCTTGATGACAAATCTACTCCATGTGTGTTTGTTGGCTATGGATGTGACGCCCCCAAAATCGGTATACATCACCTATTCTGAGTCGCCAAATACATGGTACAAAATTCAAATACAACTTAATTATACAACAGTCGTGTAAAATACGACTAAACATATGTTATGAGTTTTAATATAAATATTGTCATCTAGACAATATACAAACTCAATGGGGTCCTCATTACATTTATTATCACACTATTTCATAGAATAGTGAGGACTACTAATGCTATTATCTGGACCATCACTATGTTTCCCGACTAGTCCCTGCTACGTTCTCATTTCCTGAAGAGAACAATGAAAGCAAAAGGGTGAGCTCAACTAGCCCAGTAAGAAATATTATGACTAAGATAATGCAGAATAAATTATCATTAGTCTTCAATAATGTTAAACCGATAAAATATAATAAACATCAAGTTTAATCTGCAATGAACAAGCAATCCATTAAAAGAGTCAAGTAGAGAATAAAATCTACTATCTTTTAGGATTTAAAAGGTTTTTCATGACTTTTATAATTTGAGACTAAACTTTAATAAATAATCCACATCATCCCCGCACTACTGCCAAGGATATTCATTAGTATCACAACCATAAATTATCCACGCACCACGACCAAGGATATTCGTGTATTCATCAATGATCATGATCATGCCAACAATTGTACATCAATGCACTACGGGCCAATGAGGACTTTTACCATATCATTTGTAACATTACGGTCATGATTATGCCGATTAATCCCTGGTCATAATCATACCAAGTCCATCTATGCTCTACAGGCCACAGATGACTTTCAACATAATATAAACATGAGGATGATGACAATGATATAAGAATTCAATAAAACAAGTTCAAGAATTAATTTATCCAGGAACTAATAACGCCCAAATTGTCAACATGATACTTCTTTGTAGAGTAAAATTCAAGAATGTTTAGAAGAATATTTCCATGAAAAGATATTGGATGAAGCGCAAATATCAAGGATATTCCACTAATTTCATGGAGTATAGAAGTCAAAACTTTAACCAACTGTGTATAATAAAGAATGAAATAACAAAAGAAATCACCAGGCATGCGATAGACCAAGACATGCATATGTGTTATTCCAATGTAATAATAAATAATAGAATCAGTCGTGCGTAAGCGCATAGAAAGCGCACATTCCAATGTAATAATAAATAATCGAACCAGTCATGCAGTAAATGCACCGCTGTGATATTCCAACAGAATAATAAATAATGGAACCAAGTCATGCATAAACGCACAGACAGGATGTTCCAACAGAATAATAAACAACGGAACCAAAGTCACGCAGAACGCACAAAATGTGATGTTCCAATGTAATAATAAATAATGGAATAACAAAAGAATTTCACCAATAAGAAAGAAGGAATACCCTAACGAAGTTCAACAAATAATATCTCTTACCGTAAAGAAGAGTATTTTGACCGGTAGTAGGCGAGGATATACTCAAAGAAAACTTGTACTACGCTTTCAAAGCTTTCTTAAACTCTAAAGAAATACGCCAAGATTATAGAAGAAGAACTCTCTATAGTTTCTCTCTAGAGTTTCAAATTGAATTCGTAAGAAATAATGAAGGAATGAGCTTCATTTATAGTAAGAATGGATTGCATAGTAACTAATTCATGAACTGTCCAGATTGATTTACTTTAAACGGACGATCCAGATTGGTTTACAATAAACTATAATATATTCTATTTATAATCTAATAAAACGAATAACTTTATAAAAGTATTCTATTTTATATAAAAAGATTTTTTACTACGCAAACACTACGCAGTACTTTATGCAAACATTATGCATAATAAAATATAATATATTCTAATTATTGTCTAATAAAATGTATAACTTTATAAAAGTATTACATTTTATATAAAAAAATTTACTATTAGTCTAATAAAACGAATAACTTTATAAAAGTATTCATTTTATATAAAATGTTTTTCTGCTTTTATTACATTAATAATACTAATAAAACAAAACTCATCATCATTATTATAATTCACAATATTAATCGACCGTGTCGCTCCCAAGAAAGAGGGGCTTTCAATAAGAATTTCTCCCCATCATGCGCCGCAATTAGGTGACCAAACCTCTCCTTGGCGTAACTTCTACATCATTAATATTGCAAATAATAATATTAATAACTTTGTCATCTCAATTATTGATTATAAAATATTGACAATAATTGAATCAAATAACGTGAGATACTACGCAAAGAATTATCGTAATAATAATTGAACAAAACCGAGTGACTTTCACGTAAGCATCAATAATCAAATACCGTTACTTCGCAAGCAACTACGCCAGACATTATACTTTTTAACACCGGGTGTTTCAACAGAGTTAATGGTAAAACTTCCGCCAAGTTATTTTCATATAGTATATTTTGTCGTTTTCTCAATCCGGCAATAATTCCGCTATGGGGTCCACCAATGATTGTGCCATTGTACGAATATTCCCCTGTTAAAACGAATATTCCCCGACCAATCGAATATTATATAACAACTTGCGTACTTTGCAAAATTTATAAATATTACCCACAACTATAACATTATATCAAATTCATTCCATAATATTCAAAAATGATATTTATAGAAAATTTATCTTTATTCATAAAAGTTGGGGTCTTACAATGGAGATGCAGAGTTTGGGTACAAGTTATGGGATCCAGTTCAGAGAAAATTATTCAGAAGCAGAGATGTGGTGTTTCATGAACACCAAAATTATGAGGATTTTGATAACATTACACAGTCCATAGATAATAGTGTTCCAGACCTCAGCGGAGTTCTTTCGCCATTACAGAATGCCACAGTTGGAGAAGGAGGTCAGAATGAAAATGTGACGGATACAGATTTGCATGATGGTGATGAGTCAGATGCAGAGAGTGTTGAGCAGGGGGAGCAACCCCCTCATCTTGATATTGAAGAACCTCAGCTAAGAAGATCCACGAGAGAACGTGTGTCATCAGTCAGGTATCCTTCATCTGAATATATTTTAGTTGCTGAGGAGGGGGAGCTAGAAAATTTTCAAGAAGTTAAGACTCATAAGGAGAAGAGCAATTGGTTGAGAGCTATGTAGGATGAGATGGATTCGTTGCACAAGAATCACACTTATGAGCTTACTATACTTCCAAAGGGCAGGAAAGCATTGAAGAATAAATGGGTGTTCAAGCTGAAAAAGGATGGTGAAAAACTAGCGAAGTACAAGGCTCGGTTGGTCGTCAAAGGTTTTGCTCAAAAACAAAGTATCGACTTCGATGAGATTTTTTCTCCGGTTGTGAAGATGACTTCTATTCGAGCAGTGTTGGAGTTAGTAGCTAGTATGGATCTTGAGCTTGAGCAGCTAGATGTGAAAACAGCATTCCTTCATGCATGTTAGATTGTGAGAAACAACATTCATACTATGTTAAACATTCCAAATAATGTTATTTTTTCTATGTAAGTAATCATGTGAAAGATATATTTGTTTTTTAATAAACACTTCATCTTTTTTTGAAAAAGAAAGCAACCTCAGATGGGTAATTTGGCCTTAGAATTGTTCTTTTAAAAGCGTACTTCGTTTTCATTTTCAACTATCATATGCTCAAATGTTCTTATGTATTTGTCAGTTGGCTTTGGATTATGGTGTTTATTTTATCATTGTTTGATTGACTAATTTGATTCAAATATTTGTTGATTACATGTTATGCTTGTCTATGGATGTATATCTCATACGCATCAATGTATTTGCAAAATAGAGTGCTGACTTGCTGCTGCTACTGGGCTACTGCTGTTGGGCTACTGCTGCTGCTAGTCTGCTACTCCTGACCTGCTGTTGCTGCTATTTGTTATTTTGTTATCTTGACACTCTTTCTGTCTTTCATGTCAAATTTTAATTTTGGGTTGTAGTTGTGTATATAAGGAAATCATGGACTTGTGTTAATTTGTTAGACATGTCGCATGTATATTATGTTCTGAACCTTCTGCTAGTGGTTGGACCTTCTTTAATTAGTTACATTTGTTATTCATTGGATCACAATTGGATGTGCTTGTAATTTAGAATTTGTTAAGACTTTTCATGCTTCACTGAAAAACAACAGGTACAAAATTGCGGTAATGTTGTTTTGGATTTTAATTAAGGTGTTTGGCAATTTCTTCTTTATTTTTTCCTTTTTAAGGACCAAATGCATCTTGGTGTTTCATTTTTCCCCTCTAAATCCGTTCATTTGAATGAAAACGTTTGACAAAAAAAAAAAAAAAAAAGTGGCCAACTTTTATGAATATTTCTTTTCTTTTTCATCCTTTAAAAAACTTGCAAACAAAAGAAATGGATAGAAAAATTAACATTTTCATTCATTTTTTTTTATTTCTTTTCATTTATTTTAAAACATAAAAATACTATGAACAAAGTATAATTTACTATCATTTCTAACATATAATCTCCACTACTGAATTTTTATTTAATACACAAATATAAAATTATTCTTAAAAATCCTCGTTTTAAAGAATTCACTTCAAATTTGAATTTGAGGGAGTATATTTTATTTTAATTTTATTTACTTCACTCATATTTTTTTTAATTAAATTATTTTTCTATAGGTAATTAAATAAATAATTTGTTGTTGACGTTAAATCTTGAATTCGTCACTGCCATTATGTGATGGTCAAATCAGTGCGTGATCTGCTCCACATGCTTATCTGGGCATGTGATTGCATGCATGCAACTCTCACTATACGTTACTTCCTTTACATCAAATATTTCACTTCAAACCATAGCAGACCAGAGCAAGTTGAAGGAAACGGACTTCAGGCGTCTAGATGCATGCTAGCTTGGCCCTTAATATACAGACATATGCTTCACAATCGTTATCTTAGCCCTAAAAGGCATAGGCATAAACTTCAAATATCTACTCTTCAAAAAGGGCATGCCTACCCATTGTCTCTCTATATACATTGTATTCCTTCTACTCCCTCTCTTAATATAAATCGTTTTAAAAAAATATTTTGTCTCTTAATATTTATAGTTTAAGAATTTCAAATGAATATTAATGACTTAGTTTCTAATATTACCCCAACTATTAAATATAACTTTGGTTCTCTCACTATTTTATGTCCAATAAATAACACTCTTTTTTTCAATACAAGAACAATATAGGCAAACGATATTATATTTAATGTTATACAATAATTTTTTAATAATTGTGCACAACTCTAAAATAATTTATATTAATGGACAGGGGAGTATTTCTTTTCTTTTTTGTTACTAAGTTTAAAATGCCACACTTAAAATAAAGTTTTCAGCATAAACTAAAGGCAGCAAGTTTTTTATGGAGTTTAAAATCAAGGATCCACGAGAGTGAATCAAGATAAAATGAGTGAAAAATTATTTGGGAGAGTAGGGAGCTAGCCCCTACCACCACCCTATATAAGTGCTACAAATTAGACAGGTGTTTGGTCTATTACAAAGGGATAGGGTTTCTACGGCCTATAAGCCTCTATACGTTCTTAGCAAGTTGCATGACACATCAATACGTATCCCAACAAAGAGCACAAGTCCTGGAACAATAAGGTCGTACACTTGACCCCTTAATTTCTTTTGACTGATTCAAAGTCTTGAAATATATAGACGGGGGACCGGAGTTTTTCGACTTGGGTAGTGACGGTCGGAATTTTATTTTATTTTTATTTTTTTTAATTTTTGATTATAAAATAATTAATGTAATTTATTGGAATAAATTTTTTTATAAAATGCAGTGATTTAGGTGTTATTTAGATACATGTAAAAAATAGGACTGTACAATTTGTTACAATCCTATTTTTTATATGTATCTGAATGACACCTAAATCACTAAATTTTATAAAAATTTCAATTTCAATAAATCACATTAATTATTTTTTAATCAAAAGCAAGAAAAAAAAAATCGGTCACTAGCCTGTTCGGAAACCCTGGTCCCCCTAAAAGTACTCGTAGATGGTTTAGAGCACTTGTAGCTACTTAGTTAATATTCTCACATTTCAAAATATATAATTTAACTTTTAAAATTAAATAACAATATATTAAATTTTAAAATTGATATCTATATTTATATAAATATATAATAAGATTAAAAAATAATATATATTGTGAAAGTTTGTTACTTTTTAATTGTGAGTTACGTAAATAAGTATTAGTGATAACTTTTTGGAAGAGATATGTAATAAATGGGGTTTTCTTATATTTCCTACTAATCTCATATATTGATAAATTTTACAATTGTAATTCAAATAAATTTATGATAATACATAGCATGACTCTAATAAGACAAAACTTAATTTTTTTTGTTTTTCATCTTTGTTATATGCCTAAAATTTAACTACTACTAAAATACTTTTTAAAATCTGTCTCCTCTAATTTTATTTTATTTTATTAACTACTACTAAAACACTTTTTAAACCTAAAATTTAACTAGAATAAAACTCTATTTATGATCCTGAAAAGCTTTTGAATAACTTATTATTTTTCAACAATTATATGTCTTATAGAAGTCATTTAGTTAATTAGTCATACAAATCATATCTAGTGTTAGGATTAACTCATACTTCTGCAGCTTCGACTAATAGTCATTGCGACAGGATAGTCGGGAGTCTCGCTTTTCAGTGAGCGAGCGGTTGTCCAACTCGTCGGTGAGCTTGTGAGACATCTTATAAATACATTAGACAAGCATGATTAGTCAAATTGGTGAACATAAGTTATATCGTGTATTTTTATTTTTCTGTTCTTCATATAGTGCAGTGCTATTATTCATTCTTAAATTCTAACATCTAGGATTTTACCTTTAGCTTTTCACTCAACTGTGAACTCTTAAAAAATGTTATGAGTAAATATTAACTTATCATTTTACAAAAAAAAATAATTCTTTATTAGTGTCATTTAGTTACTTAATTAATCACGGTGACGCCTCCAAATTCGGATACCTCAACCCTCAGATTCAGTGCTCACGATCCATCACATACAACATCTAAACTACCATCACATACAACATTTAAACTACCCGTTAAAAAAGATAATAATCATCACATATGATAAGCTTTATTAAAAGATTACTTACATAAACGTATCCTAGGTCATATAACCTTTATTACTTACATCTTAATAGAGAAAAAGTAAATAAATTCATTACATAATTCATAATAACTAAAAATAAACTCGAAGTCTTCTACTCCTGCATCTTGCTCTTGCCTTTGCTTGAATAAGGCTTCTCAGGTTACTTGACTTTAGCTAAAATATTTATGCAAGGGTGAGCAATCAAATTGTCCACAAGTATAATGATATACAACAAATGACTTATGAAAGAAACAAATGATCAGTTTTTAGCTGAATAGAAAGTCCATTATTGGAACAGATCATTAATTAATCAAGAACTTGAGAGTTCAACGAGATAATCAATCTTCAATTTAAACCATATATAGATGTTGATTTCAGATGTATATACTGACGGTCACAAGACCATGAACTGTGTCATAGGTTTACAAGTATTTCTATTGTAACTTTAAACAGTCAAAAGATTATGGACCATCGTTCCTCGTTCTCTAATACTATGTATTGTACACAAACATATTATCGTTATTGCGTAGCTCGAAATTATAGTTTCCGATAACATTTACACCTGAAATAGGGTTGTTCTTCTCAGCTTTATCATAGGAATCCGCACCAAAGACAATTTGATTTGAAATAGCTTCAGAAAGGATTCTAATCTTTTAGAGCGATCATCGACTATGGCCTTGCCAAATCAAATAAGTTCGATAATCAATCAAGAGTTTAATACTATATCGTCTTGAATATCTTCACAAGAATAAGTCACAATTCGCTAACTTTGTTTAAAATATAGAGTTGTAATGATTTACAATGAACAAGTACTAATTATCAAAGTAATGATTTCCGAAAAGAATTAGAAAGCTTGCATTTACATAGAAGATTCATACAAATCAAAGGAATGGTACGAATAAAGAAATTTTGCTTATTATTAAAGGATAAGCAAAAGTTAAGAAACTTGCCTTGCGCGTTCGCTACAAAATTATGATACACGTCCTTCAAATATCCTACATAGTTTATTAAGATCATTGTACCAATTAGTCACATTAAAACTAAATTTATTGGTTTAATTTGTATTTTAGTTGAACTAATAACCTTGGTTCAAGTTATACTCATTATTCATATACCATGAATCTAAACTCCCTATTAGGATTATAATACAAGTCATGGTGTTTGAACGACATCTCCATTCTCGTGAACATCGATTTAAAGATTTTCATCGATTCCTAGTTCAATTCCTAGCCCTATGTTTTCTCTCCTCTTCCACAACAGGTGAGAAACAATTGATCTATACTCGTTTCCCTTGATTTAGTCTCTTTTTCATTTATTTTTAGAGGAATTTCTCTTCTGTTCTAAGCAAAATCATAAATTGTTTACCCAATTGCTATTTTAATGCCCGGAAGGACAGGATATTGTAATTGTTCAATTTTTTGTGTGCACTTGCACCAAATTGGGTGTGAATCATATTCGTATTTCGTTGATTTTGTCTTGAGCCCGTTATCCAATGTTCTCTAAAAGGCTTCTAAGGAACTCATCAGACACATCAATTAAGAAAGGGAGAAGGGAGGAAGAGGAAACATGAAATGTGTGTTCATCCTCTTGTGCTTCTCTCACAATCAATCTCATTAGCTTCCCCTTAACTTCCTTTCTCTTCGTCTTAATCTCTGTGTATGGTTGCTTTAGCAGCAACAGATCCACCAAATTTTAACCTTTTTAAAAACTTCGGTTGACTTTGACTTGACTTGGTGTTATGGGTTATTTCATCCAAATTAATTTATTTTTAATAAGGTTCTAGCCGACGTTTAGTTGTCTTTTAATTTAATCAGAACCATTGATAATTATAATAGAAGGTTAATATGTTATTTATCAATTTTTTGATCCATAGTAAATAGATATTATGGATCATTGTCCACATATATATATATATATATATATATATATATATGAAAAGCTAGAGAGGGTTGTTAGGAAGTTACTGTGGCCGAAGAGAAACGGTTAAAGATTTTATAGGATGCATGAAACTGCTGATACTGTATTTTGTACCATTTAGACCAGTAGAAAGTAGAAATAACAGTCTTATCCTCCATGTTTTATGTTTCTTCCCTCTATAAGTACACTGGGAGTCCCATCTCTGATAGAGTGATTGGTCACTCTAAAACTCTCTCTAGATCTCTCTCTCACACATACAGACGCACACACAAATGTATATATATTAGAACTATATATATATGTGTGTGTGTGTGAACTGATGTATAATAAATTGTGGTTATAAGGCCTATGGCCACCAATTCTTCTGCGTTAATTATAAGATATGACGGCTAGAATTTTTTGAAATAATGGGATGTTCCACAACATAGTGTTGCAAAACAACTTAATTATCAGAAGAGTGTGTTACGAAAGGAAGGAACTGTTAATTCCAAATTAGTATATTTTTTTCTTTCTATAACATGTGATAGTCAAGTTGGTTCACAACAGTGTTTCTTCCCATTTTTCTTTAATTCTGATCGCATAACTTGCGATGAGCGTTCAAGATCTAATGGCCAGTTAAGACCTTATAGCCACCATATATATATATATATATATATATATATATATATATATATATAGTACTCTTACTTTTTACTTTTAACTCAGATGAACTAGAAGGTAGAAATTAATTAATTAGGGGGAGGAGGCAGTGGTGATGTTGTTGACAGAAGATAGAGAGCACAGACGATGAAGTGCAAGAATGTCTGCATCTCACTCCTTTGTGCTCTTTATGCTTCTGTCATCACCCTTAATTCTAGTCACCCCATAGAATAACTGTCTGATTTGGATATTATATATGCATATATTTTTCAATTTATTTTCTGACCACATTATTTCATTTAAATTAAAGTTATCTAAGTTTTATAGATATGTTCATTATTTCATGTCTGAAATTATAGTAAGAATTAAATCTTTAGTTTCTTACCTTGTGCTTTTCAGATGGATTATAGCGAGTGAAGCAGCTTCAGATGGTTCTTGGCAATAAATTCCTGCGCTACCTGGTGCAAGTCAATTACTTCTCTTTGAAATAATTTGAAGTTAATTTTCTTCCGTTATTTTATTTCCTACTCAATTAGATGACAAGTTTAATCACGTAAAAAGTTACATAGATGTTTTAAAATGAATTTAAAAGATTTGTATATTGATATTTTATAAAATAAATATTTACTTAAATTAGTTTATTTTTTGCTTGTTGTAGTGAATCACATAAAGCTTTTTGTGGGTTAGGTCTTTCCATCTCATAGGGTTGTAAAATCCATATATACTTAACCATGATTAAAAAATATTTAAATATATATATATATATATATATATATATATATATTTATTGCTTTTTGGATAAATAAAATTATTTATGCGCTCGGTTTTGATATATGGCATCTGATCATGATTCAAAGGTTTGGATTTATTTTTTTTGTAGCCAAACTTTGGTTTAAATTGCCACTAATGTTAAAGTAAATTTGGTAAGAGACTACTGCAAAACAACCTTTGGTTTGAACCTTTTAAGTTTTAAAAACTTACTAAGGCTTTTAGTTGAGTAATTAGCAGTTGAAGCTTCCAATGAATGTTATGTTTAATACTAATGAAATATAAATTTCTTATGATGTTTACTATTGAGATTTACTTCTTAATTTCTGTAGTTGATAGCCTAGCCCAACAAGTATGTTAGATCATCTCTTTATTCTAAAGATTAACTTATTAGATTGAGACTCTACCATACTCACTCCGTCCCTATTTAAATGACGTTTTAGAGATGGACACAAGAATTAAGATAATGATTGAAAAATATTAAATATAGTACTCAATTGTCTATAATACCCTTAAATCATTAATTTATCATAGCACAAGAGTTTAAAGTACCCAAAAAATAGGTAGAGTAATGAGAGGTAATTTTGAAAAATTATCATTAATTCTCCTAGATTTGAACAAACGTCAATTAATTAGGGATAAATAAAAAACTCTAAAACGTTATTTAAATAGGGACGAAGGGATTACTAATTAACTCATTTGTACTCTTAAATTTTTTCAATGCGGAATTTAAGTTACTTAAATATCCCAACAATTTCATCTCTTTTAGGGTTTCCATAACTTTGGGAATTTTCCTCATTATAATATTGTATTTCCCAGATTAGCAAAGAGTAAGGAATGACATAGGTATCATAGGCATCTTGAGGTGTTAGTCTTGGGTAATAATATTTTTTGGAGTTTCTTCATAATATGTATTCTTGTAGTTGTCGTATCCAAATCTTCGTAATTAACTTGCGGTAAACTTTATGTGGTTTTACTAAAAATTAAATAAACTTAATGTGTGAAAAAAGATTAATTATACTTAGAAAGATTTCTACATATGTGACGCCTCTAAAATTAGGTATATATCACCCATCTGCATTTACACTTTATGGTATGTAATTTAAAAAACAACTTATTAACATAACGTGTGTATAATACGACATAAACCGTGAGTTTAAATACAAATATCGCCTACTAGATATTATACAAACTCAAATAAAAAGTCCTCATTATAGCTTATTATCACACTATTTTCTGTAATAGTGAGGACTACTAATGCTATCTTCAGACCATCACTGCTTCCCGACTCGTCCCAAATTTATATTATCATTTCCTCAAGAAAAATGAAAGAAAGGGTGAGCTCAATCAAATTTCAAAGAAGAAATATTATGATCAAGATAATGCAGTAATAAATTATCAATAGTCTTCAATAATGTTAAACCGATAAAATACAATAGACAACCAGCTTAATCAGTAATGAATATGCAATCCATTAAAAGAGTCAAGTAGAAAATAAAGTCTACTATCTTTTAGGTTTTAAAAGGTTTTTCATCATCGCTTATAGTTGAGACTCACTTTAATAAATATTTCACATCATCGAATCACCCTCGCACTACGGCCAAGGATATTCTTTTAGTATCACGACCACAATTATTCACGCACTACTTGCCAAGAATATTTGTGTATTCATTAATGGTCATGATCATGCCAACAACTCGTCCATCAATGCACTACTACTTAATCGAGGATTTTTATCACATCATTTGTAACATTATTACTTGGCCATGATTACAATCGAATAGTCTGCGGTCATAATCATACCAAGTCCATCTATGCACTATGTGCCATGTACGAGATGACTTCAAAAAAATATAAACATGAGGATGATGACAATGATATAAGAATTCAATAAAACAAGTTCAAGAATTATTTTATCCAGAATTATTAACGCCCAAATTGTCAACATGATCATTGCTTTTATAGAGTAAAATTCAAGAATGATCAAGAATATTTCCATGAAAAGATACTTTAGATGAAACGCAAATATCAAGGATATTCTACTAATTTCATGGAGTATAGAAGTCAAAGTTTTAACCAACTGGGTATAATAAAGAATGGAATAACAAAAGAAATCACCATGCATGCGATAGAATCGCATGCAGTTATTCCAATGTAATAATAAATAACGGAACCGTGTCGTGAAATTCACACCAATGGGATGTTCTAATGTAATAATAAAGATGGAACCAGATCCTGTAAAACATGCGATAGGATATTCCAATGTAATAATAAAAAGACGGAATCAGTCCTGTAAAACACACGTATGTGATGTTCCAATGTAATAATAAAGATTTTAACCCGTGTCCCAGATTGTAAAACACATGAGCAGGATGTTCCAATGTAATAATAATAAAGACGGAACTGTGTCCCGTAAAAACACATGATGTGATGTTCCAATGTAATAATAGAAGAATGTCACCAAGTATAGGGTAAACCACTTATACAAAGTTATTCCAATGTAATAATAAGCAATGGAATAACAACAGTTTCTTCATGAATAAGAAAGAATAACACCCCTTACATTTGGTAGGAGATTGAATAACGCTGCAGCGAGTAGTAACAAAATACTCTTCTTCTTTCTCTCTTATTCTCTATACTTTCTCTCTCTATAGCTTGAATGAATTGCGTGAAAATAATGAAGCCCTAGGCCTCTATTTATAGAAGATTTCTAGCTTAGCAAAGGCTTAGTGTGAAAAGGCAAGTGGCTTCGATTTAATGGTTCGACGCTTGTAATGTGAAACGACAAGTGGTTCGACGTCTGGTAAAGGTAATTACTATTAACGAAGGTAAATACTATCGACGAAGGTAAATACTATTCACAAGGGTAATTACTATCGACGAAGGTAATTACTATCGACGAAGGTAAATACTATTCACAAGGGTAATTCTTATTGACGAAGGTAATTACTATCGATTGAAGGTAAATACTATTCACAAGGGTAATTACTATTGACGAAGGTAATTACTATTCGACGAAGGTAAATACTATCGAACGAAGAGACTCTTAGATGATGACATATGAGCCCCCATAAAATAATCAAACTTACCACAAATCATTTTTTTTCATCAACACATATTTAATCTTTCAACAATTATTAATCATTTATAACTTGTCGCCTCAATTATTGATTTAATACTATAACATATTATACTGATGATAATGTGACAATAATTGAATCAATAATATAAGAGATATGATGCAAAGAATTATCGTAGTAATAATTGAGCATAGCCGAAAGTGACTTCTCACGTAAGCATCAATAATCAATACCAAGTGCTACTATGCAACTACGCCAGACATCGATTTCTTTACCACCGGGTAGTTCAACAGCTTTAAACGGTAACACCTCCACCGTTATTTTTATAAAATATATTTGTCATTTTTCAATCCGACACTAATTACATTTGTGGGGTCCACCAATGATTGAGCCATTTTGCATTTAATATTCCCTAACAAAAAGAATATTCCCCACCAAACTAATATTTTATAACAACTTGCATACTTTTGCAAAATTTTTAAATATTACCCACAACTATAACATTATATCAAATTTATTCCATAATATTCAAAAATAATATTTATAGAAAAATTCATCTTTATTTATAAAAGTCGGGGTCTTACAACCTCCCTTCTTATGAAATTTCGCCTCGAAATTAGTGGTACGATACGGTATGTCAAGAGGTAAGGATACCTTGATTTCATTTGATTCTAACTCCCAAGTCATTTCCTCAACATCGTGGTTCCTCCACAAAACTTTGACTTGAGGTATAACCTTGGAGCGTAGAATATGTTCCTTCTTATCCAAAATTTGAACAGAACCTCTTCATACGCCAAATCTTCCGCTATTTCTTCCGGTTCTAACTCAATAATATGGTTCGGGTCTTTCACATATTTACGTAACATAGATATGTAAAAAACGTTATGAACATTTAGACATATTTGGCACAGAAAGTTTAGTCTATAGCTACAGTTCCTACTCGATCGAGGATTAAAATGGACCGATGAATCGAGGGTTAAGTTTTCTCTCTTTCCAAATCTTGTAACTCCTTTCCATGGAGCAACTCTTAACAACACACATGATCTCCTATATCGAATTCCACGTCCTTTCGATGAAGATCAAGATAACTCTTTTTGTCGATTTTGTGAGGTTTTTATACGTTGTCGGATCGTTTGAATCTTTTTCGTAGTCATACGCATCAACAACTCCGGCCCCAACAACGTTAAGTTTCACCCACCTCATCCCAAAGATACCGAGAACGACACTTTCTTTTCATACAACGCTCGAATGGAGCCATGCCAATACTTGCTTGATAACTGTTGTTGTAGGAAAACTCCACTAATGGTAAGAACTTGTCCCAACTCCCTTGAAATCAAGGACACGAGTCTTAATAGATCTTCAAGAGTTTGAATAGTCCTCTCCGATTGTCCGTCTGTCTCGAGGATGATATGCCGAAGCTAAATCGTGAAGTCTGTGCCCATAGCTTTTTGCAAACTAACCCAAAATCGTGAAGTAAATCTTGGGTCTCGATCGTAAACTATGGATACGGCATACCATGCGATCTTCATAATCTCGCTTATGCATACAATGAGCAAGACGCGTTCAAGTGTATAAGTTTCTCGATTTCAGAAGAAATGAGCAGACTTGGTCAACCTATCAACAATGACCCAAATCGCATCAATGCCTTGAGAAACCTTAGGAAGACCGCAGAACGAAATCCATGGTAATGTGCTCCCACTTCCATTCCGGAATTTCAAGTGGTTGCAATGGACCTTTTGGTACTTGATGTCCGCTTTTAACTCGTTGACAAGTTAGACACCTTGAGATAAGTAAATGCTATCTCTCTCTTCATATTGCTCCACCAAAATGTATGTATTTAATATCATGATACATTTTGGTACTCCTGTGATGGATTGCAAATGGTGTGTTGTGTGCCTCCATCATGATATTATACTTTAAATCGTGGTCGTTAGGAACACAAAGTCCGGAGTTGACTCAAGTATTCCTTCTTCATCGATTCTTGCTTCCCAGATATAGCACCTTCTTGACTTTCTTCCTCATACGCATCACCTGTGTCCGTAGCTTGAAAGCGGCTTTAACTTTATCAATTAAAGTTTCGGTTCTACTCAGATACTCGCTTATCATCACACGCGTCCTCGAGTCTTTAATTCTATCTCCATCCTTTGCAAGTCACACAAAATGGGCCTTTCGTTGACTAATATCGCACTCAGACTTGCATATGATTTTCTACTCAATGCGTTACTACCACGCTCGCTTTTCCAGGATGGTATTCGATGGTATGATCATAATCTTTCAACAGCTTCAAGCCAACGTCGTTGTCGCATGTTGAGTTCCTTTTGAGTGAAGAAATATTTGAGGCTTTTATGATCCGTAAAGATCTCCACTTTCTCCCCATACAAGTAATGCCTCCAAATTTTAAGTGAAGATAACAAATTGCTAACTCTAGATCATGAGTAGGATAATTCCTCTCATAATCTTTGAGTTGTCGCATGAGGCATAGGCTATTACTTTTCCATGTTGCATGAGAACACATCCCAACCCTTTGCTCAAGCATCATGTAGATGACAAATCCTCCGAGCCGATGGTATTGTCGTAACAGTGTCTTGAAATAAGTCTCCTCTCGAGTTCTTGAAAACTCTTCTCACATTCTTTGCTCCAACCGAACTTTCAGTATCTTTCCGAGTCACCGAGTCAATGGAATAGCGATTCGAGAAAATCCTTCCACGAATCTCCGATAATAACTTAACTAAACCGAGAAAGCTACGATTACTTCATCATCGATTTAGGTTGTTCCCAAACTTTGAATAGCTTCAATTCATTGGGTCAACAGATATTCCATGACTTGATACCACGTGCCCAAGGAATGCTACTTCTTCAAGCCGTAACTCGCATTTCTTCAACTTGGCATAAAGTTTATATTCACGAAGCTTTTGGAGTGTCAAATTTCAAGTGTTGCTCATGATCTTCACGGCTTTTGGAATAAATAAGGATGTTATCAATAAAGACGACCACAAAGTGATCTAAATATTCCTTGAATACTCGGTTCATCATATCCATGAAGGCAAAGAGGAGCATTAGTCAATCCAAAGGACATGACTAGAATTCATAATGCCCGCATCGAAGTTCCAAAGCCGTCTTTGGAATGTCGGTGATTCTAATCTTCAATTGGTGATATCCCGGAACGAAGATCAATCTTTGAAAAGAATTTGGCTCTTGCAAATCGGTCAAACAGTCATCAATACGTGGCAATGGATACCTATTTTTGATGGTGACGTGATTCAACTCCCCGATAATCAATACAAAGTCGCATACTCCCATCTTTCTTCTTCATTTAATGTAACAGGAGCACCCAAGGAGAAGTACTAGGACGAATAAAGCCAATGTCTAACAATTCCGCAGTTGGGTCTTTAACTCCTCAAGTTCAATAGAGCCATTCGACATGGGGCTTTGGAAATAGGTTTTGTAAGGGTTCAAGGTCGATACAAAATTCAATTTCACGCCCGGGGTAGGCTGTGAAGTTCTTCGGGGAATACGTCAGAAATTTATTAACAATAGGAATATCGTTTAAAATCGACGTATTTTTATTTAAATCGTGATATGAGCTAAGAAAGCTTGACATCCGCTTTTCAATAAACGAATAGCTTTATGGCTTGAGTCGACCGTGATTGATTTTAATGGTTTGGTCGTTTGAATTCAAGATAATAGGTTGATTAGGAATATGAAAGCTAACAACCTTATTTAAAATAATCAATTTTGCATGATAAGTAGTTAACCAATCAATCCTCAGAATCACGCCAAATGCAAGTATTTTAATGAAATAAGATCATTGTGTAATGTGAGGGTACCGATTTGAACCAAACAAGACTTATAAACAATGGATGTAATGAAGGTTTCTCCCAATCTGAGTTTCCACAGATAAGTCAAAGTCTAATTTCTCCGAGTCAAATTTAATCGATGAGCGCAAGTAGGAGAAATAAAAGAATGGGTAGAACCCAGATCAAATAAAGTATAGACTTCATTAGAGTTTATGATAAGCTTACCCGTGATGACCTCATTCGGATTCCTTTCTCTTTGGGAGGTCACAACAAATGCTCTCTCTCAGACTACTGGGTTTTGAATTTTCTCGATGGCCTTTGGTGCCTCCATCCTAGTTGAATTTGTCTTTCAGAAACGACAAAATCGAGCTAAGTGACCTTCTCTTCCACAATTATAACATGCTTTGACTGGCATGACGCAGCTTTGATCGATGTGTCCTCCTCCTCCGCATTTGAAGCATATGATAGGTGGTCTTTCTCCTTCCTTAACAATGGGTGTTTGGTCCGACGCCTTTCCATCATTGTTGAATCTCCTTTTCTTGAAATATCCATTCTTATTGTTTTGGCCTCGATTACCAATCAAGTGGTTACCATATCCGCCTATTGATTCCTCCACGCTTGTTGTCACCGCCGATGACTATTCTCGCCGGTATTATAATTTTGCTTACCGCTTCTCTTTTTAGTTGCTTTGACTCATTATCGCGCTTCCACTAATCGAGCCCTATTTACAACATCGAATACAAACACGGTTTATGAGAAATAAGATGTTGACGTATCTCCCGCTTCAAACCTCTTAAAACATTCGCGCCATTTCTCTTCATTATCCACTAAGTGGGATGTAAACCGTGATAACTCCGCAAATTTTGCCTCGTATTGCGACACTGGCCATATTGTTTTGTTCCAACTTGATAAACTCCACCTCCTTCATGTGGCGAATACTTTCGTGAAAGTATTTGTCGTTGAATGCCTCCCGAACTTCTCCCAAGATATCTTCAAGACAAATTGGTTGAGTACGTTTACCGATTCCCACTAGTAATCCGCTCTCCGCAAGAACATAAAGGCGGTAAGGAACCTTTTGCTCCTCTGAGCATCCCAAGACATCAAATATATTGGTAATCTGCTTTATCCATGCTTCCGCCGTAAGTGGTTTTGGCTCTCCTTAAACTCGGTGGTCCCAGCTCCTTAAATTGTTTAGCGGTGACCGCCGAGAGTTTTCCGTGTTTCCACCCACGTTTTGGGATGGAGTCGCTCTCTTTCATTGTCAGATAAATTGCATAAAGCCTCCGAACATTTGATCATTCGTCATTTGGTCGGTTGTTGTTGTTTGCATGAGGATTGTCGCTTCCACGATGCACATTATCCTCGATTATTGATATGTGGTGAATCAACAATCGTCTGCGCCCATTGCTATTCTCAACATTCTCAAATGTCATTTTTAGACATCGCCACAAAACAAAAGGTTAATTGACATATAACAAATTATCCTATCTTCCCGACCAACCAATAAAATATCACATAAACTTAGGGTAGGTCATACTAATGGAAGGTATTCCTGTCTCTCCCTCCTAGTACTATTCTCACATCTTAGCCAGGATCATATCCTAAGCTCGATACCAACCGTGACGCCCCAAAATTAGGTATACATCACCCATCTTGGGTCGACACTTACATGGTATGTATTTAAAAAATAACTTATTAACATAACTGCTGTGGTAATAATAACGACATAAACCGTGAGTTTAAATACAAATATCGTCTACTAGATATTATACAAACTCAAATAAAAGTCCTCATTATGCTTATTATTATCACACTATTTTACGTAATAGTGAGGACTACTAATGCTATCTTCGTGACCATCACTCGCTTCCCGGCTCGTCCCAAATTTATATTATCATTTCAAGAAGAGAAAAAGTGAAAGAAAGGGTGAGCTCAACTAGCCCAAGAAGAAATATTATGACTACGATATTGCGTAATAAATTATCAATAGTCTTCAATAATGTTAAACCGATAAAATACAATAGACAAATTGGGTTTAATCAGCAGCTGAATATGCAATCCATTAAAAGAGTCAAGTAGAAAATAAAGTCTACTATCTTTTAGGTTTTAAAAGGTTTTTCATCATCATTTTATAAATGAGACTCAATTTTAATAAATATTTCACATCATCGAATCACCCCGCACTCACGGCCAAGGATATTCTTTAAGTATCACGACCACAATTATTCATGCACTACGGCCAAGAATATTTGTGTATTCATTAATGGTCATGATCATGCCAACAATCGTCCATCAATGCACTACTACTAATCGAGGATTTTTATCACATCATTTGTAACATTACTGGCCATGATTACACCGAATAGTCTCTCGGTCATAATCATACCAAGTCCATCTATGCACCATGTGCCATGTATGACTTTCAAAAAATATAAATATGAGGATGATGACAATGATATAAGAATTCAATAAAACAAGTTCAAGAATTATTTTATCCAGAATTATTAACATCCAAATTGTCAATACGATACTTTGCTTTTGTAGAGTAAAATTCAAGAATGATCGTAAGAATATTTCCATGAAAAGATATTGGATGAAACGCAAATATCAAGGATATTCTACTAATTTCATGGAGTATAGAAGTCAAAGTTTTAACCAACCGGGTATAATAAAGAATGGAATAACAAAAGAAATCACCACGCATGCGATGTAATCGCATGCATACGAAGTTATTCCAATGTAATAATAAATAACGGAACCAGTCGGTGAAATTCACACGCATGTGATGTTCCAACAGAATAATAAAGATGGAACCGGATCCAGGTGTAAAACACATGAGATAGGATATTCCAATGTAATAATAAAGATTTTAATCAGTCCGGTGTAAAACACATGCATGTGATGTTCCAACAGAATAATAAAGATTTTAACCAGTCCGGTGTAAAACACATGCACAGGATGTTCCAATGTAATAATAATAAAGAGCGGAACCAGTCCGGTGTAAAACACATGCATGTGATGTTCCAGCGATGTAATAATAGAAGAATGTCACCAAGTATAGGGTAAACCACTTATACAAAGTTATTCCAATGTAATAATAAGCAATGGAATAACAATGCCTTCTTCTTCATGATGAATAAGAAAGAATAACACCCTTATATTTGGTAGGAGATTGAATACCGCAGAAGCGAGTGTAGTAACAAAATACTCTTCTTCTTTCTCTCTTATTCTCTCTATACTTTCTCTCTCTATAGCTTGAATGAATTGTGAAAAAATAATGAAGCCCTAGGCCTCTATTTATAGAAGATTTCTAGCTTAGCTTTTCCGTGTGAAAAGGCAAGTGGCTTGATTTAATCGGTTTCGACGCCTGTAATGTGAAACGACAAGTGGTTCGACGTCTGGTAAAGGTAATTACTATTAACGAAGGTAAATACTATCGACGAAGGTAAATACTATTCACAAGGGTAATTACTATCGACGAAGGTAATTACTATCGACGATTTAAGGTAAATACTATTCACAAGGGTAATTACTATCGACGAAGGTAATTACTTATCGACGAAGGTAAATACTATTCACAAGGGTAATTACTATTAACGAAGGTAATTACTATCGACGAAGGTAAATACTATCGATTGAAGAGACTCTTAGATGATGACATATGAGCCCCCATAAAATAATCAAACTTACCACAAATCATTTTTTTTTTCATCAACACATATTTAATCTTTCAACAATTATTAATCATTTATAACTTGTCGTCTCAATTATTGATTTAATACTATAACATATTATATGTATGATATGTGACAATAATTGAATCAATAATATAAGAGATATGATGCAAAGAATTATCAGAAGTAATAATTGAGCATAGTCGAGTGACTTCTCACGTAAGCATCAATAATCAATACCGTAGTGCTACTCTTGTGCAACTACGCCAGACATCGTACTTTTTTACCACCGGGTAGTTCAACAGCTTTTAATTCAGTAATACCTCCGGCGTAGTTATTTTTATAAAATATTTTTGTCATTTTCAATCCGACACTAATTTCATTGTAGGGGTCCACCAATGATTGAGCCATGTATTTAATATTCCCTAACAAAAAGAATATTCCCCACCAAACTAATATTTTATAACAACTTATACTTTGCAAAATTTTTAAATATTACCCACAACTATAACATTATATCAAATTTATTCCATAATATTCAAAAATAATATTTATAGAAAAATTCATCTTTATTTATAAAATTTGGGTCTTACAACATATATATAATCTTCTGGTTTTGATTTTTAGAATAAAGATTTGCTTTGATCATTTGGGTAGCATGTTGCTTTTAACTTATTGATAATCTGTAAAACTTTCAAGAACGAATTCTTGTTTTCAAAAAATATTAGGGGGTGTTTGATAAAAACTGAATAAATCTGAATCTGATGAGTTGAATCTGAAACATCTGAATGAAAAAAATTGTTTGATAATTGACATGTCTGAAACATCTAAATGACAAAACTTTATTATTTTACCCATCTGAAAAAATTCAAAATTGTTATAAATTTATTTAATATTACTTAATATAATAGTTACTATTTTATATATTTTTTTTTACTTCATTCAGCTAAAAAAATCGAACTTAGTCATTCAGCTCATCCATCTTACCAATCATTCAGACCAAAACAAACGCATTGACCGATTCAGCCATTCAATCATTCAGCTTTAAACAAACACTCCCTTAGAATTTCTAGGGCTAAGTCCGGAATAACTTTCACTGGGTTAAAAATTATTACTAAGCTATAAATAATTTAACGGGGGTTCGGGGGCAACCCCCTGAGCCATTTTTTAAAATACTTTTGTACTTTCGGGTCTCTCACACACACACATATGTATATATATACTATATTACAATGACAATATAATATGTAATAATATATGGTATATATACTCATAATAGACTTTTTTAATCACAACTGTTTATAAGTAATTAATTCATTAATTATTTTTAAAAATAATATAAATTAGATTATTATTTAGTTTAAAATATTATATATATATATATATATATATATATATATATATTGAGATGATATGAGTTATATGTGATTAAAATTTGATTGACAAAGTTATAAATTTTAATTTGACCTCATATAAAAAAAATTTATAAAATTTTAATGGGATCAATTTATATAATAGTGAATTTTTTTTAAAATTTACCTTACATTATAAAACAATTGTTTTTTTCCAATGGGTCAATTGACCCCACAATTGTGTATGTAACTTCGCGCCACTGTATATATATTTTTTTCAATAGGTTCAATTGACCCCACAATTGTGTATGTAGCCTCGCTATATATATATATATATATATATATATATATATATATATATATATATAGTTCTGTTAAAGTATAATAATTTGGGGAAATACTTGAATTTTTGGATATAAATTTTAATGTCTAGAAAATAAGGATTAAAACAATTAATCCATACTAAATTAACGAATTAAAAAAATTACCTCCTGGATTAGTTTTACTAAAATTAAACTATATAACAAATGTTTGAAATTTCAGTAGTAAATTAAGGAGATAAGTGAAACTGGTATTACCTAATATTTTCTCCTTAGAAGAGGGTCTACACTTTCTTACATTTTCATTTTATTTATGTTCATATTTAATTCCTGGAGGATAAAATACTTCAATTATATTTAGGGCATAGGGTTACCATTGTAGCGTGCATCAGACTGCTTGCAGGACATAGTATTTGTACCATCTAGACCAGTAGCTAGAAAGTTGAAACAAATCTCTTACCATCCATCCACTTGGAGTCTTGAATTATATGTCACCCTAAAAGACTCTCTCTCATATATCCAAAGTTTGCTTTTTCTGATGAACCAGGAGGCACGGGTGATGTTGTTGACAGAAGAAACAAAGTACAGATTGTTGGTTGATTAGGTAAAAATATACTAGATGGGGTTAATAGCCTTTCAAAAAATTAGATAGTTTTGTAAAAAATTGAGACAATAATTATGAATTTGTAAAAATTAAAAAATTAGCATCTATATTACAATCAATTATTAAGCTCATTTTTTGAATGGAGTGTAAATTTAGTTAAAAAATTTAGTTATGAGGAAATAATTATTTTAATTTTATTTAAATTTGTAATGTTATTCAATATTAGTGTTTATATTGACAAGATTTGCTTAAGATTCTAATCCAAATAGAACTATGAAACTTAAGGTTTAATAAATTTTAATTTAGTTATAAATATTAGTTAGTAATGAATCTCCTATAAGTTTTTAACTAATTTTACAGTTATTAGGTTTTAAAAACATTCACTCTATTATTAATACAATTAATTATGTGATTTCTTAAAATTTTAAGTTTTAATAATGAAATTCACCATTAATATTAATATAGATAAATCACGTCATATGTTAAGAGATTTTTCCAATATTTTAATATTATAAAAATTGTAATAATAGAATCATCCTACATAAAATTTGTTAAGATATATTATCTTACATAAAGTTGTGATAAAAAAATAAAACTTGAAATAAAATTGGTAGAACCAAAAATATAAATTATTTTCAAAGTTCCTTTTCCTATGAGAGATAAAAATAAAAATAATTTTTTTTCCCTAACAGGCAGTGGCATGATAAATTTAGAAGTAATTTAAGTATAATAAACAAATTGACCCCACTTAAACTTTATAAATTTTTTTTAATATAGGGTCAAATTGAAGTTTTATAACTTTTTCAATTCCATATTACTTCTACTCCTTTATGTATGCATCTTCCTCTAATATTTTTAAAATAAATAATAATCTAATTTAGATTATTTTCATAAATTAACAAATTTGTTATTAGAAAGGAGTATTAGGGGGTCCATAGGGATATATATATATATATATATATATATATATATATATATATATATATATATATATAATGTTATTACTTGTTATATGTATTGTAACCAAATACATGTTTTACATATGCAACCGGTCGGAAATCACAAAATTATCTTAAAAAATTGGTTAGACGGCGCAGCCCACAAACCCCCACCAACTTCTTTATAATATCACAATATTTTGACCCCACTGGATCAAAATCTTAGCTTCGCCACTGCTAACAGGTTAGGGTTCGTTTTTGAATACTTTACAAATTTCGATAGTATTTAATTGTTACAAATTTGAATAGTACTTGTACTAATTTGGATAGAAAAGTAAAAGATTGAACCATACTTTGTGAACCCAAAATTGGTTAAATTAACCAAGTTTATACTTTTAATTATATAATTGATTATCAATTGTCCTCTTGGTGAGTTCATTAGTTTCTTTGTGTACGAAGAATTTTATCTTGTTGGCCTTAGTACAACAACTAACCATTTACCTTTGTGCTTAAAATTTATACTATTGAGAGTCTTACAGTATAATGTCAACATGAAGGGAAAACCAGAAGAGAACTACGCAAGACATTTCTAGTGGTTTAGTAGCTTCTTAATAGGACTTCTGCATCCACTATTCTTCCTCTTCACTAAGAGAACTTCATTATTTTCTCACCAAAAGAGAACTTCAATTTTTGTTCACGAGCAACCTCACAATGTTTTACCAAGAAACAATAGCCTCAGCCAGACTTTTTCTAGTTCCACAACCCCACTACAACCTTCAGCAAGGCTTCTCAACAAATTAAACAACTAAGCCAAATTGAACTCAATAAATTAAGAGTTTGAGATTTGTCTGAGAAGTCGTCTTCATATTTACCCAGAGAGAGAGAGAGAGGTATATAGCTTCTTCAACTTGTCAGCTTGTCATTAGTTGTTCCTGGTGCATGTAATAAGGGTAATTACATCACCTTAGTCCTTGCAAAATAAATGAGTACATAATTCCCACATTGATTTGAAGTGTGTCAACGTATAGAGAGATAAGACAAAGTTTTTTCCTGATAAGATAAATGGATTTTGTCTTCAAGTTTGCTTGAAGAACCATATGTTTCATGTGCTGAATTTTAGTCACTGATGAATTATGCATTTGCTGAATTTTAGTTAGCTGAATGCTTATTAACTAGTGAAGACAATAAATTATTCATATATATATATATATATATATATATATATATATATATTCACAAGTATATTAGCTAAGCATTATATCAATTGTTAACGCTTCGATTTCACAAACAAGGTCCCAATCACGTAATCCACGCTACCGAAACTCCCAAGATAATAATGTCATCATTAGAAGCTTTCGACGGCATTGGCCACGGGATAGCTCCGGTGTGAGAACAAGTACCGTTCACAAGGTTTAACAATGGAGGCTTAAGTGTTTAGTGCTTAAAGATGTATTACCTCTTGATTGTAACCCTAGCCCTGTATTTATAATACTCTCGTCACCTTTAGACTCCTTCTCTCAGTCGAATTAGGACTCCTAAACATGGTAGTTACCATATTATGGGTCTAACACAATCTCCTTAAAAGGTGCAAGTGAAATTCAATCCAAACACTACCTTTGGAGTTACCTTATTCAAATAGGGTTAGGACCCCAGACTCTGTACGCAGGATGGCCCACTGCACATGCCCAACCCATCTGAACCGACCGTCGGCCCAAAGAGCTCAAGGCCCGACCCCGAACAACATACACCATAGTAAGGTTCTGGCCCAAAGGACTCGGATACCGAACCCGAACACCTCCATCATCTCCGAGGCTACCTTTGGAGTTACCTTATTCAAATAGGGTTAGGACCCCAGACTCTGTACACAGGATGGCCCACTGCACATGCCCAACCCATCCGAACCCACCGTCGGCCCAAAGAGCTCGATCGAAGGCCCGACCCCGAACAACATACACCATAGTAAGGTTCCGGCCCAAAGGACTCGGATACCGAACCCGAACACCTCCATCATCTCCGAGGCCTTTGGCCCATTGGGCTTACCAACCCCTTCTAACGTCAAGCCTTAGGCCCACCTGGGTGTCGGTAAAATGCTCCCGAACATTTTCCTCAAGTCTCTTGTTATAATTTATTTATAATTGGAGACTTGAAAGGTCATGAATTTGAAGAGTCACGATAGCTAATGATGAGTTTCCTAGGGAACCCAAACGACTTTTTCTCGCTTTTCGAAACCCTACACACTTCCCCCAACGTCAGGCCCCACCTGCCATAAATAGCCGCCCTTGGGTTTCGAGCCATTATACTTATAAAATCCCCAATCCCACCATCGCTGTCACTTTTTCTTCAGTTCCTCATTTCAAAATCTCTTTTCAAATTCCCCGGCGAAGGCGATTTCCGGCGAGCATTTCCTTTTACCAGAATCTTCTGATTTCAAGCTTATTTTGTTATTTTCTGCTCTAATGGCTGATTCTGTTCCTGAACAAACTTCCATCAATAATGACACCTCTATTCCACCTTCTATTGGTACGCCGGACCTGTTGCCGGTCGATTTTCCTGCACCTCCGCTAGATACCACTACTCCCCCTCTTCCTCTTACTCCGATCAGTATCGAAGCTAAGATTTGAAATGCCTATCATTCTGAAATGGAGTTTTCTCATGTCAACACCCAATCCACTGTCACTTCTTCTCAACTTGCTGATATCCGCACTTTGTTCAACATTCTGAAAGAATATAAGCTTCGGGTGCCTCGTTCCGAAGAGAAAATATTATGGCGACCCGATGGCGAGTGGGTTGTCGTTCCCCTATATGTTCTAAAATATGGGGTTCGGTTTCCACTTCATGAATTTATTTCGTCCTTTCTTTGCTTTGTGGGGATCGGGCTCGGCCAACTAGTGTTGAACTCATATATCCACTTGATATCATTCATCGCTATGTGCCAGGAGATCGGGATCACTCCTGGCCTCGATTTCTTCTTTGCTTTATTCACCGTGGGTAGGTCAAAAGAGCCTGGCCTTCGACAGTTAAACAAACAAGCCAACCGGACCGTCCCCATCAAGACCCCGTCTAGCAATAGGGGGTGGCATCCACAGTGGGTTTACGTAAAGGGGATTGACCTTCAACTTCTTCCCCACTGGGCTCATCCCAAAGATCCTATAGCCAAAGTGTCTAAGTTTCCAAAGGATCGGGCAAGTGCTTTCAAAGAGTTCTATAAGAAGTGGAGTAAGACCGAGTGGTCACTGTTGGTTTTGTCCGACGAAACTTGTTTGACACACACACGGATGTAAGTATCTTACTCCGAGCCCCTATATACTTCCCCTGACTGTCGACTAGCTCCCATGACCTTTCTAACTCATTATCGTTTGTGCAGTGACAATTTTCAAACCCGAGGGTGCCGATGAGTCTTTGTCTCCTCTTCCCGTTACGATCGAGCCGATCCATCTACCCATCACTGATGAGGCGGCTGAGGAGGAAACCATCTTGATTACGGACCTATCCACGGGTTCTATATCTTGTTCCACCCCAGTGGATTCTACGGCCGACACCTCCAAGCCCGTGCTGAATCTGAGCCGAACGGAGAAGATGGCTTTGCTCAAACGGAGTAAAAAGAAATCTTCACTCAAGGTCTCTTCCAAACCATCTTCAGCACTGGTTCTGAGGCCGTCACCTTCGGTGGTTCTGAAACCAACTCCCCCCACCGCTCCGGTTGTCATCCCCGAAGATTCGGAGGAAACTGAAGAGGTTCCTCTGGGTCATCGTGCAAAGAGGCCCCGATTAGTTGGGGATTCGAACCTTCAAACTATCGAATCCGATCCTCCTCCCACATCCCGGTCTACTGCGGAAGCCGGTACATATCAAGGATCTCCGATCACATTTTGGCCGAGGAACCCTTCTGAGGTGTTTCCTTTCAACACGTTCGACCACTTCAAACTAAGAGGAGATGACGAACGGTTCAAGGGGTTTTCTTCCGAGGAACTTTTTGTGTCATATCTCAAGGCTCAATGTCAGGTAAGCCCATGATCCTGATATTTGTCCTTTTCAATTTTCTATGCCTCGTAACTTATGTGTTTCTATCGATATGTATAGGCCAACGCTATCCTCACCTGAACCATCGTGCCCGTGGCTCGAGCCACTAAAAATGAGTCCCGGGTCGTGACCGATATGGAGCTACTTGGTGCTAAGGTTCGACGTCTGCGATCGGACTTGGAGAAAGAAAGGAGCTTCGCACTGATACTGAAAGTAAAAGTATCAAGGCCGAACGTCGAGCTGGTGAACTTGAGGAACGATATTCCCTACTTCAGCAGGAGTTCGTCGACCTCGATGATCATGCCAAGAAGCTCGTCACAGATAAGGAGAATTTAGCCGAAGAGAACAAGGGCTTGCTGGAGAATCTTCATGCCATTGAGGAAAAATTCACTGGAATACACGGTCAACTGAGGACGCTAATCCAGGTGAACAATACCTTGAGGGACGAACAGGCCATCATCAAATAAGTTTAAGTTTATCAAGTTTTATTTTTAACCTTATCCTTATACTTATTAAAAATTAAAAAATCCCAACATAGGCACTACCTACTCTTCCCTCTTATTCGTCACTGGCCTCATTACTACTTTGAGTTTCGTTTGATTTATGTACAAATATGGTTCTACAATTTTTTATCTTTATCTATTTTTTATAAAAGAAAAATTAATGGTTTATTTTGATGTAGAAACAAACATTACAATTGATTTGCATCAGCATGTAATTGGTAACATATCAATTTATATAGCAATGTAAATTATTTAGTCACGAAATTTTAATATGAATTAAAAATCAATAGTTATTAAATAAATGGAGCTAATATGTACACTATAAAAGTGAGAACTCAATGTGTTTAAACATGCATAAATAGTTTAATAAACTTAAAAGATGCAACTTGCATGATATTAATTTCAAATCACTCTATTGCCATGAATCTTCAACAAGAATTTGGTAACCGATTTATGGCTAGTCCTTAATTTTCAGTTGGTTATTTGTAGACGATTTTAATCCACCCAATTTATCATGGGGGAGCCAACTAGCCAAGTTATTTGCCGGAAAACTAATTAATTTAAAGGAACCTCTGCACTACCACATTCTTCTTCTTTTCTTAATCCTTTTAAACTAATTAATAAAAAAGTTTTTTTAAAAAAAGGTCAATCACAAAAATAACTAATGAAAAACACAAATAATCTTCAAAAATGTCCCAAAAATGTCTAAATTAAATATATCGAAGTTATAAACTACTCCTTCCATCTCGAAAAAGATGAACAAAATATAATTTGCACACATGTTAAGAAAAATAAAAGTAGAGGAAAGAGAATTAAAAAATTCTAAATGTATCCTTAGTGGCCCCACAAGATTACTCTTCAATTTTAACTTTTTGAAGTCAACTTAAAATATTTTAATATAAAATATATGTGTCTGATTATCTCCTACATACTTCTTTATCAGCAGGCGAAAAGTAGATTAGCAGATTTGTAGCTCAAATAAAAGCTACAAAACAGATTCATTTAAATTTTTTAGTAAAATATTTTTTTTGCCTCCTCTAAATATAACTATTTCATTAATTTGCCCATTTTAGTTTATTAAATTATATATTTACCCCATCCCTATACCTATAAAAAAAATCTCAGCATAGGCAGGTGCATATGCTGCCCAAGCATAGGTCCGCCCCTGTCCATGATCAATGTTAAAGTCCAAAGATAAGGCTAAGACCTACACGAATATCTGTCATCGAATGATAGAGTTTGGTTTTGGTGGCCAATGAGAAATTGGATTTGCGAAAATGAATATTTGAAGTGAAGACCAAAGAAGTGGTGAAACCACATACAAGGTCGTGGGGTCAATTGACCCCACTGAAAAAAATTACTTTATAATGTAAGGTAAATTTTAAAAAAATTAAGTATTATATATAAATGGGTTAAATACAGTTTATCATATTCATGATTAGGCCCTCAAAGAATTTGAACTTACACTTTACTACATCAAGTGTCTAATTTGATACAATTTATCCCCCAACTTCAGAATCCGGCCAAAATTGGCTAGAATACCTAATTTTCCGACCAGATATCGTATACAATACGGGATAATAACACTTATGTTACATCAAGTACTACTAAATTCACAATTTACTACATCAAATAACTAATTCGTATAAAATTTATATAAATACTTATTTTGACGTATTAAATCTATATAAATCCTTATAAATAATTATTATATATTAAATTATTAAAATTTAATATTAATACAAAGATTACCAAATATAATTTTTGTATTTTAAAATTTTAAAAAAGACTTAATTACCAAAAAAATCAATAAACTTTTAAACATACAAATTATATTTTTAATATACGAATAACATTAAACTTTTAAACAATTGACAAAAGTGCTAAAAATTTAATTATTTAAATAATACCTTTTTATATTGAAAGAGCATACAAAAGGAGGAGGAAGAATTTGATTCGAAAAAGAAAAAATGACTCATGCTCCTCTCCCTCTTCCCTAATCCTTCAAATTATTTTGTTCTTCCAAATTTGGAAATTTTAACAAATTATATGTATAAATTTACAACTTAAATCTTGCAAATTATAAATTGTATCATAAATTATAAATTTTACGTCTTAAATTTTACAAATTGTATGTACAAATTTTATAACTTAAATCTTGCAAATTATAAATTATATCATAAATTATAAATTTTACGTCTTAAATTTAACAAATTGTATGTATAAATTTTACAACTTAAATCTTTCAAATTATATCATAAATTATAAATTTTACGTCTCGAAATTAACAAATTATATCACAACTTAAATTTTACAAATTGTATTTATAACTTTATTTATAAATATTTATAATTTTAAATTGTATAAATTGAAAAATAAAAAAATGACCCATTTGCTCTCTCTCTCCTCTCTCCCTCTTCCCTAATCCTGCAAATTCTTTTGTTTCTTCAAATTTGAAAATTTTAACAAATTGTATGTATAAATTTTACAAATTATATCACAACTTAAATTTTACAAATTTTTATTTATAGTTTTAATTTTATAAATTGAAAAAGATAAAAGAAAAAAATGACTCATTTGCTCTCTCCTCTTCTCTAATCCTTCAAATTTGGAAATTTTAACAAATTATATGTATAAATTTTACAACTTAAATCTTGCAAATTATAAATTATAAATTTTTATGTCTTAAATTTTACAAATTGTATGTATAAATTTTACAACTTAAATATTGCAAATTATAAATTTTATGTCTTAAATTTTACTAATTGTATGTATTAATTTTACAACTTAAATCTTGTAAATTATAAATTATGTCATAAATTATAAATTTTACGTCATAAATTTAACAAATTGTATGTATAAATTTTATAACTTAAATCTTGCAAATTATAAATTATATAATAAATTATAACTTTTTACGTCTTAAATTTAACAAATTGTATGTATAAATTTTACAACTTAAATCTTGCAAATTATAAATTATATCATAAATTATAAATTTCATGTCTTAAATTTTACAAATTATATCATAACTTAAATTTAACAAATTGTATTTATAATTTTAATTATAAATTTAAATTGTATTTATAATTTTATACTTTTTTTCTTTGTATTAGTTAACTTTTTTTAAAAGGGCTAAAAATATTATATTTAATTTACTATGTTTTTATAATTTTAAATTTTAATAATTTTATTTTTTTTTTCTTTGGGGTTCGAATCATGAATATAGTGGTACTTGATGTAACGGAACTATAAATAGCCATTTTTTAAATTAAGTTAAACCATATATTTATACGGCCAACTGGTATTAAATACACAAAACCCGATCGATCGGATTCTTGGAAGGGTCGGATATTCCAATCAATTTTGGCCGAATTCAAAAATTGGGGGCTAAATTGTATCAAATTAGGTACTTGATGTAGTAAATTATAAGCCCAAATTCTTTAGGGGATAAATTATGAATTTAATGGTACTTCATGTAACAGAAGTGTAATTAGTCTTATATAAATTGACCCCACTAAAATTTTATAAATTTTCTATTATACGGGGTCAAATTAAAACTTTATAACTTTTTCAATCAAATTTTAATCACATATGACTCATATCCTCTCAATATATGTATATCTTGCTATAATATTTTAAACTAAATAATAATCTAATTTATATTATTTTTAAAAATAAATAATGAATTATGTACGCCAGGAAAAATTTCGCGTTTTTTTTCGTTTTTCCTTTTTTTTTTCCTCTTTTTGATTTGTTTCTACCCTTTATACTTCGATATGTCGATTGGTTTAATTAAAGGGTGAGGTTTTAGGAAAAGGTCGACATTTAGTCGACTTACTTTACCAAATTTGATTTTTATTGATTAATTTTAATGATTATACCGAATGAGACAAAGTCGCCAGTTGATATGGTTTAAATGGATGTATCAACTCATCTGAATTTTGAAGGTTTTCACAATATGGTCTAATATGCGACTGTGACGCCCCCAAAATAGGTCCATTCCATCCAACCCATTCTGAGTCGCCAAATACATGGTACAGAAAACAACTACAACTTTATTAATACAATTGTCGTGCAAGATACGACAACACTTAAACTGTGAGTTTAAATACAAATATATACCAACTGTGACTCATGTCCCAACCGTGGACAGCACCTTATAATGACACCTTATATAAAGGTATAGTCAAAAACTGTTTTAGAAATTAGAATCTTTGGGAAGTGCTCAAGGAAACCTTCGTACAAGGGAGGCCATGCGTCTAGGTTATTATAGATATCATATGCCCACAAAATTATCCTTGGTTGACCCAATAGACCCCAAAGAAAAACAAGAAGATTGCTATCATATTCTTCCCAATGGTGAGTCTTCTCTTGACATATCATTATCTCCACTGTCTCTAATTGGGTATTATACTTCAACCAAACTCCAAGATTATATAGGTAGTGCTCGTATATGTACTCAGTAAGTGGATGAGCACAACCCTATCTTATGATGACACGAGGTGGTATGTCATTAGACATCTTGTATGATAGTGGCAAAACACCCTTCTAACGTTGGGTTCGCCTCACTCTAGTTGATTCACCAAATATAACTACTAAATGATGATCACCGTTCTATTCCCCTGTTATCCCCCGCTCGACCCAGCTACACTTTTATTACCTGAAAGGAGTTGTGAAGCAAAAGGGTGAGCACAACTAGCTCAGTAAAGAATATTATAACTAAAGATAAATAAATTATCAATAGTCTTCATCAGTAATAAATCAGAGATTTAGAACATATGGTAGATGATAAAACTTTTCAACCATAGTTGCAGCGGAACGAGCAATCCATTAGAAGAGTCAAATAGACCATAAAATCTATTATCTTCTCCATGTTAAAAGTCCACCAACAATGTTTTATCACTGTAACATCAATCAACAGTTCCTTTCCACAATCATATGAATAACTCATAATCATAATTGTGATTCTAAATTCCTCTTCGCATCCAAGACGAAGATAATTTTCATCACCTGTCTTTACCTGAAACATCAAAGATCATGGTTATACCAAATCACAGTTCCTGTTCATAATCATACTAATAAATTCATCTTTGCACTACGGGACAAAGATATTCATCAACAGACCATCTTTGCACTACATGCCAAAGATATTCATCAGAAATCATTCATCTTTGCACTACAGGCCAAAGATATTCATCAATAAGTCATCTTTGCCAAAGATATTCATATCTCAAAGAAATATATAATCATTTCAGAATTTATATAAACAATAATTATAACCATGTTGATCAATTCACCTTTGCATTTAAGCTAAAGATATTCAATTATAAATTCAATGGTCATGATCATACCAGTCACAATTCAACTTTTCACTACTGGCCAAAGAGAACCCTAGTCATGATCTTACCAATAATCCACCCATCTTTACGCTCTAGTGAAAGAGAATTTCAACATCAGGATTATAAAAATGTTATATATGATAATAAAATCAATATAATCAATATATAGTTTTAATCTCCAAAGTAATATTCATAAATCAACTATAATTTGGTTAGAAAAAGAAACCAATTTTGTAGTGAATAGTACCCGTGAATAGTAACTCATGAATAGTAACTCATGAATAATAACCCCGATATGAAAAAGTTCTAAATTTGATAAAAATTCAAACCAATATTTCGGCATAATGATATTGAAGAAATAATATCATTTTTGTATAAAATAACATCCCTTACTTATCCTTACCTCAAAAGAAAAGATTTCCGATTGGAATAATATTTGAAACGAACTTGCATAGTATAGCAACACTCAAGATATCAAAATACTCACAAGAATACACTCGATAATATAGAGAGAGAAATAGAGAGAAAACTTCAGTTTCTGGTGTGATTTTCAATTCTAACCTAAGCACCCTATTTATAAGAAAATGCTTAGAACACCAAAGAAGAAAATTTATTAAATTAATAATATTATTTTTTTTAAATTTCCTACGCCCACTAATTTGGTCCAAGACATAAGCCACCATGTGACAAAACATTAAAAACGTTTTTCTTAATTTAAATAATTAAAACTTTCAAAAATCAATTATTTTGAACTACGTAACTTCAATAATTCATAATAAATAGCCCTTTTATCGTAGAAAATTGAATCTCGTGAGTTTTTATAGGAAATTCAATTCTCTACAACTTTGCAGAAGAAAGTTTTTCTAAATTCCAAACAAAAATTTGACCAAATCCATAAACGGACGATTTTATGTTTATAATCAAATTTCAACCAAGAAATGAGCCCATGAGACATGTTTAACATGTTTTAAACAACTTTTGCAACAAAAATACTCTTCCTCCTCATATACTCATATATCTCACATTCATTGTAAAAATATCATCATTATTATATTATAATAATATAATAAAATATTATTTTAACATAAAAGATAAAATATCGATTTTCAACAATTGTCACTTTAAAAATTTTCTCCATCTATATCCACATAAAATGAATATTTTCCTTATCATATAAATTAATAATTAATTATTCACAAATAATATTACAGAATCACAATAATGACAACCAGGCAGTTCCCAAGAAAGAGGGGGCTTTCCAATAAGAATTTCTCCTTACTGACGCGTAATTAGGTGACCAAACCTCTCCTTAGACAAAACTTTCTAGACATTGCCAATAATGCTATCTAATAATATTATTCAAATAATATGAATTATTGATTTGATAATGGAAAATACTGTGTAGTGACAATGATTAAAACAACAGTAATATAAAATATCAACGCAAAGAATTATTGAATCAATAAAATCTTGATCGAATAAGAATTATCGTAACAATTATCGAGTAGTGCCTTCTTACGTAAGAATCAATAATTGGTGCAATACCGTGTGGTAATGCGGCAACAACGCCAGACATCTTGTATTTTAACCACCGGGTATTCCAACAGTGTTAACAGTAACAACTACGCCGTTATTTATAAAAACTCCCTTTTGTCGTTTTCTTCATCCAATCGCTTTCCGTTATGGGGCCCACAAAAGGTTGCGCCGTCGTATGAATATTCCCCGACAGGAAGAATATTCCACGACCAAACGAATATTCCCCGACAACAATGAATATTTTATAACCATTTGAGTATTTTGAAAAAATTTACATATATCACCCTTAACTTTAAACTTTTATCAATTTAACCATTTACTGAATAGAAAAATTGAATACTTTTATTTCATAAAATTCGGGGTCTTACAGCGACTCCATAGGATTGGTTTGGAAACCCGAGATTCAGAGAGTTCGGGGGCTAGCTTATGCGAGGGGAAGGTGTTAGGCACCCTGACTTTCGTAAAAACATAGTTACCGCATCTTATTGATTTTCTATGCATAAAGTAAGTGTGTGTGTGTGTTATTGTGCTCATTGCTTTTATTTTAAATCTTATCTAGGCTTTATTTGTGTTGCTTGAAAGTAGTGATGTTCCTCTTTTACACCTATGTACGAAGAATTTGATTTCGCGAAAAGTTCATTTTTGACAAAATATACATATTGAAATAATATTTTGGGAAAACATAGTTTTCAAATCATTCGCCCGAATAATAATCGAGGACCTTTGATACTTACATTTATTATCTTTATGTTTATAAGGAGATCTACCCACGTCGCTTTATTCTTCATGAAAGCTCTTTGTGATTTTGATTTGAAAATCACTTTGTGTGATAATGTATGCAAAGAAAGTGCCAAAAAGAGGTTGGATCATCATCGGGCATGAAAGCCATCTCAATGAATTCAAACACCCACAAACATGATTTTCACTATCACAAGATCTTAAATCCAAATTCTCTGGACGAACCCTTGAACTAGTTTTAAGATCCAGTATTACATGTACAGTGATTTGCAGTATTTAAACGTTACATTTAAACAAGAAGTCCATTATGGGAATCTAGTTAAGATCCATTGATCAGTAGATCTCAACCCCAGAATTCCTAGGCTCACATTGATATGCTTAAATATGTATATACAACATCTTAGATCGACTTGATGTTAGGTAATTTCATCGATTGAAATCCCCATATCGAGCCATTAGGACATCCTCACCTCTAGATACAGATCTAGGGCTCTATGGAGTGATCGGGACTAACAAAAGCAGTAAAACATCTAGATCTACCATATATATATTAGAGTTTCATGCTCCATAACCGTTCAAAGGGCTAGATCTAGGTAGATCTAGTCAAAAAACTGATTTACAACTAGATATGCACAAATTAACCGGTAGAAACTCAATGTCTACCCACTAATACACAATATATATGTAAAACAACAAGTTTAACTGGTAGAAAATGCTATATCTACATAGGTTTAGTATTTATAACAACATTTACAAAGAAAGTGACCAAAATGAGTGTTTTTCACCTTGGGGGACACGTGACAAACTTCTTTTGGCTTGGGATCAACTTGTATCACTCTAAACTTACAATATGTATGATATATAAGATCAAACAATGAAAAGATGATGAAAAGGGGCAAGATCCGAGCTCTCTCTCTCTCTAGCTTTTCCTTCTTGCGCGTATTTGAAATAATGAACTGATGTTGCTGCCTTAAGGCATCCAAGTTAGCCGCGGGTGTACCTGCGGCAGGAGCAGGTACACCTGAGGCTACGCCCCACGGGTCCCGTTGTCTCAAAGTTTGTGCCTGAGGTCTCGGTCCGTTGAAAGTTGATCTCTCTATACCTAAAAATCTCGGAAAGTCTTTGCGGAAGTCTGTGAAATGCGGTCGAGTTTGACTGACTCGGAGTCCAGGAAGATGATGCAATTAGTTAAAAGGTATCTTCCGGCTCCCGAGAGTCGTCAATCGGCTCGTCTTTGATAGCTCGCAATTCAATGTTTGTTGCGACGACGTCTTATGGTCACATCCTCAACTTTGCGATCCTCATTCGGTTCGCTTTGTGTCTGGGTATCGTTGCACCTTGATCTCTCCTCGGGGGTGTCGCCGGGGTGAAATGATATTTTTGCCCTACCTCGGGGTTGTCTCCGAAGTGAAATGACGCTTTTACCCTCCTAAAAGGTTAGTCCAAGGAAAGGAAAATTTCGAGTTTCTACAAATTACTTACTTATGAACAGTTGTGATTAAAAAAATCTATTATAAGTCAATATATATAGTGTATTACTTATTGTTGTCATTGTAATATAGTGTATATATATATGTGTGTGTGTGTGTGACCCGAAAGTATAAAAGTATTAAAAAAATTGGCTTTGGGGCACTGCCCCCGAACCTCTGCTAAATTATTTATAGCTTAATAATAATTTTGACCCCATTGAAAAATATTTTTGACTTCGGCACTAGACCAAAGACATGTGAAAGGCCCAAGCTCTACCCAAGAAAAAGCCGAAGTACATCACAAACTGAAATGGTTGAATGTGCTAACGGATGTGGATCGCGTTAGTTGTGATTAAACTCCACAAAATCACTGAAGTTGTGCCTGTCGAATCGAGAAATTTAATTTGGTGTTTCCGTGGACAAAACTACGTCCGATGATGGAATCATGGAGTCCAAAGGTGGCGTCGAAGGTTGGATTACGCACAGCCGACTTGTGTTGCCGGATTGGCTTCGGAAAGTTTAGAAAGAGTGCATTGGTGCCGATATATTATATTCCATGGGTTTTGCCGAAACGCGTGGCCAACACGATAGTGAATCACATCTACTTTCTTTTCGTTATAAACAAAATCAACCCAACATGTGAATATAGATGTGTAATCATATGGAAGTGGTTAGTATGAAATTTATTTTTGTGTAAGTTGGTCAATTGACCAATATAATACTGACACGCATGCGATATTCTATGTGTGTCATCGTTTTATTGGCCAATTGATTAACTTACCCAAAAATTAACTCCATGCTAACCGGATCCTAATCATATATATATATATATATATATATATATATATATATATATATAGGAGTATCTGCTTGTCTAGTACATTGCATGAATGGTAATTTAATGTTTATACAGACCTTGATTATAACAATAAATGCTGCATGGGACCAAACATAATCAATCACTTAGTATGGTTTGATACTTGGCTTATTCTCGGAGCGTGGATCATAACGAATTTGATGTCAATCCATGTCAGTTGATCCCAAATTGTTATGTCATTACATTTCACACCTACAAAGGACAACATTGTTGACATACAAAATTGTACAAGAACAGTTATAAAATAAAAATTATACAAGGATTAAAATGAAACTAAAGAAAAAGTAAGTAAAATAACTTGGTTATTTTGCCTTTTCAAAATGAATGAAGTGTTTTTCTCGACTTAATCCCATATACTACTATTATATTTTTAGGCAACTGATATTTTCACATAAAAAATTAATATTTTCACATAATCCCTCTCACATGAATAGTGAATGAATCTCACCTTTTTATGTAAAAGAGACTCGTGAAAATATCATTTTAACATGTAAAAATATTAGTTGCAAGTAATATTCAATAGTTCATGAATTAAATAAAGGGTCAAGCATAACAATAGTATCACACTTGTAAGAAAACCATCCTGCAGGTTTGGTATTAACCTCGGTTAAGCCGGCTCACCAAGGTTAGATTTTCTTGTGTTTTTGTAACTTGCCTGGTGCTTGCAACAAAGAAAATGCAGTTTATGAACATGCTGATGGCTCAAGTCTGAGGCTCAACACAAACATTCAGAATCGAGCTTTAAAATACAAATCTTATTTAAGCCCAAAACGGGGGAACAACAGTTTTGACATTCTATTTTCTCAGTCTGGAGGAGAAAAAACACATTTAACTAACAAAATAAGAACATCCGAGCATCAGTAAGAGTGCCAACATTCGGTTACAAAGAACGACGAGCTTGACAGGCTCTTAAATTGTTTATCCTCTCTTATATCAAAGTCATAGTGCACAGTACAGAAAAACAGCCATGAAATTCAACTTTAAATAGCGGATTTTCTTTTTTCCCGGTTCAAAAAAAAAAGAAAAAGAGAACAGGGATTGCAGTACTTGTTGTGCATACAATAGAAGAGCATCGCACCCCCAGTGTCTCAGCATTTTAAGGTTCACATTACTCAAGTGCTTTTGCCTGAAGCCTTTGCCAAGGAACTAAAACTTAACCTGCAAGTAGAAAATTGGCCAGAGTAGACATTAGCTATGAGAACCATAGTTCATACCTAAAACATTCAGCTCAACTGAGTGCCATTTAGACTCAACCATAACAAACAAACGCATGCACACACAGAAATACACATGTTCTGTAAATATTGGAAAATACACCTCTAGTTCCGAAATATAAGATGAAATTCAATTTTTCAAAGTCGATTTTTAAAAATATATATTCACAATTCAAATTGATGTGATTCATTTCTCTTTTGAAACAATGAATTTTGCCATCATTAATACTTTTTGGATAATTTACAATTTTCATAATTGTATTGTCTAAAATTAGATGAATTCATATCTATAATTATGAATTTGAAAATATTTCAAATCGACTTCGAACTATCTAAAGTGATCTATATACTGAAACGGAGGGAATATTAATTATGTAAAAACATTTTACTTTTGCTTCTCAATAGATATTCTTCCTCATTGGAAAAAGAATTATATTGCGACAAAAACATGTCCGACTTTTGTTGCGAGTAGACATATCAATTAATTACCATGTATTCATATTTATTTATGGACTACACCATTGTGTCTACTCTCAAGAAAAGTCGGACATTTTTTTTCGCAATATATAAGACTCTTGATCATTTCAATCTTCACAGCACATAAATATGTTTAGAAACCAGGAGACAAGCTTCTTACTATTCTAAATTATTGAATTTTTTTACCAATATAGCAAATATAATGCATAATTGTCAATTTTCATATTCACAAATTCACAGGAACTATTATCCTACTTTTATCGGACAAACATAACCTTATGAAACTTCCATATGATGGATATTAGAAATTTAGAATGCAACTTGATAATAGAATGAATATTTTCCCACACACACACATCGTCATTTACTTTAAGAACATTCATCCAATGCACTTCAAATTGTTCATTACCTGATAATTGGTCTCGTCTGTACTGTAGATGTAGAATGAATGTCACTGGAAAATGGCACTGGAAGCTCAGTAGCCTTTGTTAAAAGAATTAGGGGGAGGGGGAAGATGTAATGTTAGAAACAATATCAACAATAAACCCGTAACAAGATAAAATAGCGAAAAAGTTGATCTAAACAGAATAATGTTTTAAAAGGGTATCACAAGAAAATAAAATGATAATCTAGAAATAACTAGGATATTATGTACCTGTGTGTATAGATTAATGTATGTATGTATGTATGTATGTATGTATGTATGTATGTATGTATGTATGTATGTATTTATGCATGCATGCATGTACAGTTGTGTTGTTTGTATATAAGAGAGAGAGATTCAAATGCACAAATAAAGTAAAAGGATTTGCGGTTAAGACCTCAAGCTCTTCTAGGCCCCCATTAAAGGGAAAATAAGGATGAATACCAGCTCTGTTGTTAGTTGCTACAGAAACTACTGCTGCTCCTTTTTCTGGCAAGGACCGCACAGACCCTCCTCCGTTGGGGCTCTTACCAAGATTGTTCATCTGGTCTTTATATTGAAGGTCTTCTTCAAGCTCCTCAAGTTCTTCAGGAAAAAGTTGTGAACCATATGGACCAGGCAAGATATTTGTAATTTCATATTTCTCTGGTTCTATAGAGCTTGATGATACAGCAGTTGCAGATACTATTCCAGTAGGGAGACTGCACTTTACAGATTCATGAGTTTCCCCACCATTCCTAGAAGATGATGCTGATGGATTCATAAACTTCTCGGATCCTTCATTGATATTCCTCTGGACAATTTCTCTCCATGCTTCCCCAGACCAGTTTGCATCTATATTGCCACCACCTTTAGAACATGAAGCCACAATGCTGACAGGAGGGAAACCCACATGCATACCGTCGCTTGAAACAGCTACACTAGAAAAACACTTGGTTGCTCTCGAATCAGTCCCTTCATCGCCATCCTCCAGCATTCTCTTCCTTCCATCACTAGATGCATCAGTAAAAGCCATGTCTTCACATGACTTGTTAGAAACTTGCTCTTCCGAAACCCGCCTCCTCTCCCCAGTCACTCTGGCTGGACGAGAAGGACGAACCCCTCCAGGAAATACAAAATTAGGTATGTTTCTACGTCTTACATGACTTACACGGATCTCCATTCCAGGTTTCCACATCATGTAATTGGCAACAGATTGCTTGAATTCCTCAACAGTCAACCTGATATCAAACTGTTCCCCTTCACTCGATGGAACTCCTTGTTTCCGTTGGAGACCCATGAAGTAAGAACAATGTAAAGGTCTAGTTTTGTCTGAAAAGTCACCTGGGTGCGGGTGGCACTGAAGCATGTTGAAAGTGTGTCTCTCAACCTAGATTTTCAAATAAACAACAGAGCTCAGGGACACTATAAGAAAAACATCAGATAAAAAGGACAGCCGGAAGAGAAATTGTCACCTTCAATGTAAGTTGGCGCAGGCGAGATTCAACCCAACCTTTCCAGTTTCTAAGGTCATCATCATTTTCTGCACAGATATCGATCTGCAAATAATTCTTATATGATTCGAAGAAAGGATAAGGTTCAAATAATTTAACCCAATCAGTCTTGTTTGCCTCCATAACCTGCATCACTAGCAACAAGCATATTTCAGTAGAGTTCTTAAAAGATAATAAATCAAGAAACTTAAAGGTTTTCGAGTTTTAAGAGTAGTGGCTTCTTCTAGAGGAAGGGGAAACTTATGTGGAAAGCCACATCTGGAATATCCAATACAAAGCAAACCAATCACCGGTGGCAGTGGATCCTAAGCAAACCAAATAAAACAAAAAAAATGGGGGGTGCTATTTCAAATCTACAGATCCCCCAGAACTTGGGGTAAAAATTCTTAAAGAGAAGTGGGAGTGTAACACATTCACATATAGGATTAATCTATTCTCTTCTTTTTTTTGCTGGATACTAATAGGCAGAATCAAAATAGTTATACCTCACAAATTTCATATCCCCTCTGAAACTCTTCCGTCATAATCCGCAAAGTACTTGAGGACACATTATAGCTAGAGTTCATGCAAGGATAAGCTGGGGTAATTATAGGCATCAAGTGAAACCTGTCTTTGGGATTTCTTCTAGGATCCCAAATTTGCAGTCCAAGTGATCCTTCTTCAATAGTACAAAGCATAACCGGATTTGGCCAACGCCACTGAGTATACACTCTGAAGAAACGAGACACCAGCATATTGGGTAGAGCATTGGGATATAGCTGGCATATGCGAGCAACAAGCAATGCCCAATTTATACCACCTAAAAATCCAGCAACCTGATAATTCAAATAGAGGAAATGCCTTTAAATCAACATAAAGCAAAAAATATTATGTAATCCTGCCATAACAAAAACATCCCATACATTGGAATAAACACCACGCTGCTTTGCCCAAAACCTCATACATCTAAGTGTTGTGCGGAAATTCTGCACAACAGGAAACAGAGCACAAATGAAGTCAGACAATGCTACCAGGATTATATATATTGCAGGAAACAAAACCTGCATCAAAAGTATTGCAAGCACAATCAAAGTTGACGATCCTAGAGAGATCAAAATGCACATGTAGAGCATAAAAAAGTAGACAAACCTGAATGTTTGGTACCAATCTCAAAATTTGGTCAGTCACTCTACAACCATTAAGACTGCGAACTGTCGCCTCATCGGTATTCTGTAGTATTGAGTCTTGCGAAATATCCAAGTCCTGCAACATTTTAACTCATGAGAAGCAGAGAATATTAATACCTTTTGAATGTGAGAACCATAGTTGTAAAACCCCAACTTTTTGAATAAAGATGAATTTTTTATAAATATTATTTTTGAATTTTATGGAATTAAATTGATATAATAGTTGTGGGTAATATTTATAAATTTTGCAAAGTACGCAAGTTGTTATATAATATTCGATTGGTCGGGGAATATTCGTTTTAACAGGAAATATTAGTACAACGGCACAATCATTGGTGGACCCCACAACGGAATTATTGTCGGATTGAGAAAACGACAAAAATATTTTATGAAAATAACGGCGGAAGTTTTACCGTTAACTGTTGAAACACCCAGTGTTAAAAGTACAGTAATACGCGTGGTTGCATAGTAGCACACAGTATTGATTATTGATGCTTACGTGATAAGTCACTCAGTTTTGTTGGTATTATTAATGTAATAATACAGAAAATCTTTTTATATAAAACATAATACTTTTATAAAGTTATTCTATAAATAGAATATATTATATTCTATTATGCATAGTGTTGCATAGTGTCTGCAGATAATGTTTTGCATAGTAAAATCTTTTTTATATAAAATGTAATACTTTTATAAAGCTATCTGCTTTATTAGACAATAATTAGAATATATTATATTTTATTATGCATTGCAGATAAGGCTCGTGATAGTGTTTGCATAGTAAAATCTTTTATAAAGTTATTCGTTTTATTAGATTATAAATAGAATATATTATATTTTATTTAAAAGATTTTGCTTTTAAATATGAACCGTCCGATTAAAGTAAATCAATCTGGACCGCTCATGAGTTAGTTACTATGATCCATTTTTCTATAAATAGAAGCTCATTCCTTCATTATTTTCTTTTAATTCATCGAAACTCTAGAGAGAGAAAATATATAGAGAAAGAAAAGAAAATTTCGCTACTTAACTATTCTTATATTCAGGTTCTTTTTACTCAGAAGTAAGGGTGTTATTCTTTCTTATTCATGAAGAGAACTGTTGTTATTCCATTGCTTATTATTCATTGGAATAACTCTCAGATACGCGTGATCACCCTATACTTGGTGACATTCTTCTATTATCCTCGTCTTTCTTTTACGCTAAATTCCGATTTTTTATTATTCTCGTTGGAATATCCTCGTCTCAGGCTTTTACGGACCGGTTCGACCTCGATTCCGCCTTTTATTATTATTATTCGAATAACCTTATTAGTATTCTCGTTGAATAACTCGCTTCATATGCATGCATGGTGATTTTTGTTGTTATTCCATTCTTTATTATTCTCGTTGAACATCATCGTATGCGTAATTTCGCTTCGACTCGGTTCCATTATTTAGTATTTCGTTGAATAACTCGCCATGCATCAAGTACCGCATGCATGGTGATTTCTTTTGTTATTCCAATCTTTATTATACTCAAATAAGTTAAAGTTTGAATTTCTATACTCCATGAAATTAGTAGAATATTCTCGATATTTGTGTTTCATCCAAAGATCTTTTCATGAAAATATTCTTCCGATCATTCTGAATTTTACTCTACAAAGCAAAGATCATGTCGACAATTTGGACATTAGTAGTTCTTGGACAAATTAATTCTTGAACTTGTTTTTATCAATTCTTATATCATTGTCATCATCCTCATGTTTATATTATGTTGAAAGTCATCTGTGGGCTCAGAAGTGCATGTAGATGGACTTGGTATGATTATGACTGTGGATTATTCAATTGTAATCATAACCGTAATGTTACAAATGATGTGGTAAAAGTCCTCATTGGCCCGTAGTGCATTGATGGGACGCTTGTTGGGTATGATCATAACTATTAATGAATACACAAATATTCTCGCCCGTAGTGCATGGATAATTGTGGTCGTGATACTAAAGAATATCCTCGCCAGAAAAGCAGGGTGATTCGATGATGTGGAATATTTATTGTCGAGTCTCAAATGATAATAATGATGAAAACCTTTTAATCATAAAAGATAGTAGATTTTATTTTCTACTGACTTTTTTAATGGATCGCTTGTTCACCGCAGCTTAAACTTGATGTCTATTATATTTTATCGCTTAACATTGTTGGAGACTAATGATAATTTATTCTCGCATTATCTTAGTCATAATATTTCATCGGGCTAGTTGAGCTCACCTTTCTTTCTTTCGTTTTCTTCGTGAAATGAGAATATAGCGGGACTAGTCTGGGGAACTGAGTGATGGTCCAGAGGATAGCATTAGTAGTCCTCACTATTCGTGAAATAGTGTGATAATAATTGTAATGAGGACTCCTTTTGAGTTTGTATAATCTCTAGTAGATAATATTTGTATTCAAACTCACAGCTTTATGTTTTGTCGATTGTATATTTATAAACAGTATTAGTAAGTTGTATTTGAATTTGTACCACGTATCCCATGCACCCAAGATGGGTGATGTATACCTAATTTTGGGGGCGCCACAGCTTGGTATCAAAGCTAGGATATGATCCCCAAGCCAAGATGTGAGACTAGAACTAGGAGGGGAGAGACGGGAATTCTTCGCTAGTAAGATGACTTACTTAAATTTATTTTGTATTTAAATTGGTTGGTCGAGTTTAGAGATATTATGTTATATGTCAATTAACCTTTGTTTTGTGGCAAGATTCAAAATGACATCCAAAATGTTGAGAATAAGAATGGAGCACAAGAGACCGCTGAGTCTCCACATATCAATAATCGTGGAGAATGTGCATCGAAGGCGACAATCCTCATGCAAACAACAACACCGACCAAATGATGAATGATGGATTGTTCAGAGGCTTTATGTAATTCATGCAACAAGAAAGTAGAGCGGCTCTCGCCCAAAATGTAGGTGAAAACATCGAAACTCTCAAGGTCACCGCTAAAAATGCTTCAAGGAGCCGGGACCATTTGAGTTTAAGGGAGAGCCAAAACCACTTATGGCGGAAGCATGGATAAAGCAGATCACCAAGATATTTGATGTCTGGGATGCTCCGAGGAGCAAAAGGTTCCTTCACGCCTTTTTATGTTGCGCTGAGAGGCATATTACCGGGTGGGAATCAGAAACGTACTCAACCCGCCAGATCAAGATGTCTTGGGAGAAGTTCCAAGAGTTGTTTCAACGACAAATACTTTCCCGAAAGTATTCGTCATACATGAAGGAGGTGGAGTTTATCAAATCGAGCAAAACAATACGACCGTGTCGCAATACGAGGCAAAATTTCATGAGTTATCCCGGCTTTTCGTCCCACTTTGTGGATAATGAAGAGAGAATGGCGCTAATGTTTTTAAGAGGTTTGAAGTCGAGATACGCCAACATCTTATTTCATAAACCGTGTTTGTATTCGGGATGTTGTAAATAGGGCTCGGCTTGGTGGAGAGCGATAACGAGTCAACGCAACCAAAAAGAGAGCAAACCGCAAAATGATAATACTAAGTGAGAGAGCAGCCATCAAGCTATGGACAACAAGCGTGGAGGGAATCAACAGTGCCGAAATGGTAACCACTTCGGTGGTAATCGTACAAAACAATAAGAATGGACATTTCAAGAAGAGGAGATTCAACAATGATGGAAAGACGTCAAAGACCAAAGACCCGTTGTTAAAGAAGGAGAAAGACCACCCATCATATGCTTCAAATGTGAGGGGAGGACACATCATCCAAATCATGCGATGTCGCCCAAAGCATGTTATAATTGTGGAAGAGAAGGTCACTTTAGCCCGATTTTGTCGCTCAATCAAGACAAATTCAGCTAGGATGGAGGCACCAAAGGTCATTCCAGTAAAAGTCAAAGCCAGAAGGCAAGGGAGAGCGTTTGTTGTGACCTTCCGTAGAAAGCAAGGAACCCGAATGAGGTCATCACGGTAAGCTTATCATAAACTCTAAATAAGTCTACACTTTATTTGATACCGGTTCTACCCATTCTTTTATTTCTCCTACTTGCATACCAACGATTAAATTTGACTCCGAGAAATTAGACTTCGACTTATCTCGTGGAAACTCCGTTGGGAGAAACCTTCATTACATCCATGGTTTATAAGTCTTGTTTGGTTCAAGTTGGTACCCACACATTACTACCGTCGATCTTATTGCATTAAAAATACAGATTTGATGTAATTCTGTGGATTGATTGGTTAACTACTCATCATGCAAAATTGATTGTTTTCGTAAGGTTGTTAGCTTTCATATTCCTAATCGAACCTATTATGCTAATTCAAGCAACCAAACCATTAAAATCAATCACCGCTATCTCAAGCCATAAAGCTATTCGTTTATTGAAAAACGGATGTCAAGCTTTCTTAGCTCATGTCACGATCTAAACAAAAATACGCCGCTTTTGAATAATATTTCTATTGTTAATGAATTTCCGACGATTCCTCAAGAACTTCTCGCCTACCCCAGAGCGTGAAATTGAATTTTGTATCGACCTTGAACCCAGACAAAACCCATTTCTAAATCCCCATATCGAATGGCTCTCTATGAACTTCGTGAGTTAAAAACTCAACCGCAAGAATTGTTAGACATAGCTTTATTCGTCCTAGTACTTTCTCCTCGGGGTGCTCCTGCTCTATTCGTGAAGAAGAAAGATGGGAGTACGCGATTTTCAGATTGATTATCTGGAGTCAATCATGTCACCATCAAAAAAAAGTACCCATTGCCACGTATTGATGACCTGTTTGACCAGCTTGTAAGGAGCCAAATTCTTTTCAAAGATCGATCTTCGTTCCGGATATCACCAATTGAAGATTAGAACCGATGACATTCCAAAGACGGCCGTAACTCCCCAGACGGCATTATGAATTCCTAGTCATGTCCTTTCGATCGACTAATGCTCCCCGCCGCTTCATGGATATGATGAACCGAGTATTCAAGGAATATTTGGATCACTTTGTGGTCGCTTTTATTGATGACATCCTCATATATTCCAAAACCCGTGAAGATCATGAGCAACACTTGAGGTCGACACTCCAAAAGCTTCGTGAATATAAGTTTTATGCCAAGTTGAAGAAATGCGAGTTTCGCTTCGAGGAAGTAGCATTCCTCGGGCACGTGGTATCAAGTCATGGAATATCCGCTGACCCAAAGAAAGATCGAAGCTATTCAAAGTCGGGAGCAACCTAAATCAATGATCAAGCACGTAGCTTTCTCGGCTTAGTTGGTTATTATCTGAGATTTGTAGAAGGGTTTTCTAATCGCTACTCCACTAACTCAACCGACTCAAAAGATACAAAGTTCTATTGAGCGAGGAATGTGAGAAGAGTTTTCAAGAACTCAAGAGGAGACTCATTTCAAAGACCTGCTCGACAATACCATCCGGTTCTGGAGGATTTGTCATCTACAAAGTGATGCTTCTAGCAAAGGGTTAGGATGTGTTCTCATGCAACATGGGAAAGTCATAGCTTACGCCTCACGATTAACTCAAAGAATATGAGAGGAATTATCCTACTCATGATCTAGAGTTAGCAAATACCGTTGTCTTCGCAGACTAAAGATTTGGAGGCATTATCAGATGGGGAGAAAGTGGAGATCTTTACGGATCATAAAAGCCTCAAATATTTCTTCACTCAAAAGGAACTCAACACGCGACAACGACGCTGGCTTGAATCTGTTGAAAGATTATGATCATACTATCCAATACCATCCCGAAAAGCAAACGTAGGTAGCCGACGATCGAAAGTGTAAGATCATACGCGGCACGAAAGTGCAATATTGTCAACGAAAGGCCCATTTTGTATGACTTGCAAAGGATGGAGATAGAGATAAAGACTCCAGGACCCACGTGATGATGGCAAATATACGAGTAGAACCGACTTTAATTGATAAAATTAAAGTCGCTTCAAGTTACGATCCCGGAGTCGATGCGCATGATGAGGAAGAAAGTGCAAGAAGGTGCAACGCCGAAGCAAGAATCGATGAAGAAGGAATACTTGAGTCAACTCTGCATTTTGTGTTCCTAACGAATTTCGATTTAAAGTATAAAATCATGATGGAGGCGCACAACACACCGCTTTGTAATCCATCTCGGGAGTACCAAAATGTATCATGATCTTCGACATACATTTTGGTGGGGCAATATGAAGAGAGAGATAATATTATTTATCTCAAGGTGTCTAACGTGTCAACGAAGTCAAGGCGAGCATCAAGTACCAAAAGGTCCATCAGCAACCACTTGAAATTCCGAATGGAAGTGGGAGCACATTACCATGGATTTCAAGCATCGGTCTTCCCAAAGTTTTCAAGGCATAGATGCGATTTGGATCATTGTTGATAGATCGACCAAGTCCGCTTCATTTCTTACCGATACGAGAAACTTATACACTTGAACGCCTTGCTCAGATGTACATAAACGAGGTTGAAGATTGCATGGTATGCCAAGATCCATAGTTTTCGATCGAGACCCAAGATTCACTTCGCGATTTTGGGTTAGTTTGCAAAAAGCTATGGGCACAGATTTACGATTTAGTTTCTAAGATATCATCCTCGACGGACGGACAATGGAGAGGACTATTCAAACTCTCAAGATCTATTAAGACTCAGTGGTCCTTGATTTCAAGGGAAGTTGGGACAAGTTCTTACCATTGGTGGAGTTTTTCTACAACAACAGCTTATCAAGCAAGTATTGCAATGGCTCCATTCAAGCGCCAGTATGGAAGAAAGTGTCGCTCTCCAAAGATGCCGATGAGGTGGGTGAAGCAACGTTGTTGGGACCAGAGTTGGTACGTATGACTACTTTTAAAAGATTCAAACGATCCCAAGAACGATAAAAACCTCACAAGATCGATAAAAGAGTTATGCCGATCTTCATCGAAAGGACGTGGAATTCTGGAGATATAGAGATCATGTGTTGTTACGTGTTGCTCCATGGAAAGGAGTTATGAGATTTGGAAAGAGAGGAAAGCTCAATCCTCGATTCATCTACCCATTTTTAATCCTTGATCGAGTAGGAATCGTGGGCCTATAGACTCGCTTTTACCGCCAAGTATGTCTCGTGTTCATAACGCTTTTCACATATCCATGTTACGTAAATATGTGGAAGACCCGAACCACATTATCGAGTTGGAACCGACGAAATAGCGGAAGATTTGACGTATGAAGAGGTTCCTGCTCAAATCTTGATAAGAAGGAACATATTCTACGCACCAAGGTTATACCTCAAGTCAAAAGTTTTGTGGAGAAACCACGATGTCGAGGAAATGACTTGGGAGTTAGAATCAAATGAAATCAAGGTATCCTTACCTCTTCGACATACCAGTGTATGCATTCTAATTTCGAGGGCTTAAATTTCATAAGAAGGAGATTGTAAAACCCCAACTTTTTGAATAAAGATGAATTTTCTATAAATATTATTTTGAATATTATGGAGTGAAATTGATATAATAGTTGTGGGTAATATTTATAAATTTTGCAAAAGTACGCAAGTTGTTATATAATATTCGATTGGGTTGGGGAATATTCGTTTTAACAGGAATATTAGTACAACGGCACAATCATCGGTGGACCCTATTAACGGAATTATGTTTGATCGAGAAAACGACAAAAATATTTTTTATGAAAATAACTACGGAAGTTTTACTGTTAACTGCTGAAACACCCGGTGTTAAAAGTACAAAGAATACGCTGTGGTCGCATAATTAACACACCTCAGATTGATTATCGATGCTTACGTGATAAGTCACTCGCTTTTGTTGGTATTATTAATGTAATAATACGTAAAATCTTTTTATATAAAAATGTAATACTTTTATAAAGTTATTCTATAAATGTAATATATTATATTCTATTACGATAGTGTCAGATAAAGTGTCCAGATAAGGTTTTGCATAGTAAAATCTTTTTATATATAAAATGTAATACTTTTATAAAGCTATCTGCTTTATTAGACAATAATTAGAATATATTATATTTTATTATGCATAGGTTCGATTGCATAGTGCTCTGATAAGGTTTGCAGATAGTAAAATCTTTTATAAAGTTATTCGTTTTATTAGATTATAAATAGAATATATTATATTTTATTTAAAAGATTTTGCTTTTAAATATGGACCGTCGATTAAAGTAAATCAACTGGACCGCTCATGAGTTAGTTACTATGCAATCCATTTTTCTATAAATAAGCTCATTCCTTCATTATTTTCATTTAATTCACCGAAACTCTAGAGAGAGAGAGAGAAAATTATAGAGAGAAAGAAGAAAAGATTTCGCTACTTAACTATTCTTATATTATTTTTTTACTAGTAAGGGTGTTATTCTTTCTTATTCATGAAGAGAACTGTTGTTATTCCATTGCTTATTATTCGTTGAATAACTCAGATACGCGGCATCTATCCTATACTTGGTGACATTCTTCTATTATTCCGCCTTTATTCTATGAATATTGAAGGCTTTATCTTGGAACGATTGCTTGAATATCCTCGTTTAATTATTATTCGTTGAATATCCTCGCTTTGAATATTATTTACACGCTAATAATTCGATTCCATTCTTATTATTATTCGTTGAATAACTCGCCTCACGCAAGCACCGCATGCGCACGGGTGATTTCGTTGTTATTCCATTCTTTATTATTCGTTGAACATCCCGCTTGGTATGTAATTTCACCACCGACCGGTTCCGTTATTTAGTATTCGTTGAATAACTCGCCTATGCACAAGTACCGCATGCACGGTGATTTCTTTTGTTATTCCATTCTTTATTATACTCGTTAGTTAAAGTTTTGATTTCTATACTCCATGAAATTAGTAGAATATCCTCGATATTTGTGTTTCATCCAAAGATCTTTTCATGGAAATATTCTTCCGATCATTCTTGAATTTTACTCTACAAAGCAAAGATCATGTCGACAATTTGGACATTAGTAGTTCTCGGACAAATTAATTCTTGAACTTGTTTTATCAATTCTTATATCATTGTCATCATCCTCATGTTTATATTATGTTGAAAGTCATCTCGTGGCTCAGTAGTGTATAGATGGACTTGGTATGATTATGATTATTTGTGGATTATTCAATGTAATCACGACCGTAATGTTACAAATGATGTGGTAAAAGTCCTCATCGCCCGTAGTACATTGATGGACAGTTGTTGGTATGATCACGACCATTAATGAATACACAAATATTCTCGCCCGTAAGGCATGGATAATTGTGGTCGTGATACTAAAGAATATCCTCGTCAGAAGTGTAAGGGTGATTCGATGATGTGGAATATTTATTGTCGAGTCTCAACGATAATAAATGATGAAAAACCTTTTAATCATAAAAGATAGTAGATTTTATTTTCTACTGACTTTTTAATGGATCGTTTGTCTCACCGCAGCTTAAACTTGATGTCTATTATATTTTATCGGTTTAATATTGTTGGAGACTAATGATAATTTATTCTCGCATTATCTTAGTCATAATATTTTTATCGGGCTAGTTGAGCTCACCTTTTTTTCACCGTTCTCTTCGTGAAATGAAAATATATGGGACGAAGTCGGGAACTGAGTGATGGTCCAGAGGATAGCATTAGTAGTCCTCACTATTCGTGAAATAGTGTGATAATAATTGTAATGAGGACTCCTTTGAGTTTGTATAATCTCTCTAGTAGATAATATTTGTATTCAAACTCACAGGTTTATGTTTTGTCGATACCTGACATTGTATTAGTAAATTGTATTTGAATTTGTATTACCCAAGATGGGTGATGTATTTAATTTTGGGGCGTCACAATAGTATCTTATATCTTATCAACATTGTGTACTGAGCGCTTTAATTTTATATAGATGGGTGATCGTCTGTTCAAGGTAAGTCATTTAAGCACAGGAATAACTCATACTAAGCAATCAGTTTTTTTTTTTTTTTTTTTGGGGGGGTGGGGGGGCAAAGCAATCAGAAGAGAAGATCTATAGAAACCCCGTTGAACTTGAATTTTAACACCGGAACATGAGCATCAGGTATGGGGTGTAATTCTGTCACTTCAGGCATCTCTGACAGCATTTTTTGTAGCTCTCCAAAGAAATCTTCCTGTTAGCAAATTGTAAAAGCATTAGGACTTAGTTCCACAGTCTAAATATGAAATGTTCTGCACAAGGCTAGAGCCAATCATACATCTCGTGCTGCATGTCTAGGTCCCACACAAAGTGTGTCTATATCTGCACCAGGTCCATGCACCTGAATAAAAAGAGATAATATTGAATCAATGATGTATCAAGCACAATATAAAAAAAAAAAAACAATCACGAAAAAATTAAAATAACTCCAAGAGTAAGCAATGCTGAAGACAACTTTTTAATTCTGAACGGAATCCACAATAATTTGGAGCACAAAAATGTAAGTTTTCAAACACAAAGTAAGAATATTAATAATTTACTGGCACCCTTACAAGTCTTATCAGTTATTACAGATTTCTACTCTCTGAAGAACCAATTATAGCGGAACCAAGGAAAAAGTAGATTTAAAAATATATATTTTTGAAATTGTTTCACTTCAACCCACTATACAAGAGAGCTTGATAGATATGATGATGTTCTAAAAACTTTAATATGTTTGAGAATATTATTATTCTGGATTCAGGTTGAAGTGTATTTGCACGAATTTATCCAATCAGGTATGTCCGCAAGGTTGCCATTTAAGCCTTCAAGGTTGCAGGTTCTCAACATGGACTTTACCTCTAAAGCACAGACTCAAAATTAATTAGACATCCCCATATGTCATGACTCATATTATACTATCTTTAGCAGGAATTTGTTCATCATTATCAGTTCTATATCTCACGACCTATCCTTCTGAAAAAATTCAAGGAACAAGGACTTTGACCATTGGATGTTGCCATTAAATACCTTTATAAAAGTTTCTTATTTTATTGTTTTTATAACTTATATATAGGTGTTATATTGACGATTATTGGTTAAATATCATCCTAAACCTGATTCAGCCCCTATAATCAATGGGACCTATCACAGTACTGTATTTATGTCGGACGGTACTATCATGCCTCACCTATAGAAAAGGAAAATAAAAAAATCAGGTGTCTTCCAATTCAAAGAATGAAATGTTGGGTACTACACTTTCTTTTTATTTTTTTAATCCAAAAAAAAAAATATAAATTGATATATTGGACTATTAATGGTAAGTTGTGCAAACAGTTTCTCAACTGAAAACAAGGAAACATGTATGTGGTGTAATATATACAGAAATTTAATGAACTAAGGGGTCAAAATTGTGTTGTGGAGGACTCCGAGTTTGCCTTCAACTTTCACATAAGGCCAGGATAACAAAGAAATCATTAGACTGTATGGAGCATGCATTCTATGCGATCAATACGAAATGATGCTCAAGACACCCAAGGGTTAGAAACTTTGAGTTTCAAGCTAGGCAGCTAGCTTCTAGGATGCTCAATGATGAAGATCGTGGTTCAATGGCAGCAGCATTGTAATCGACCATACCATGAACGTATCAAAGACTTCTTCCGACATGGCAAACAATTGGAATAATACTATTCTAGTTTACAATATAAGGATGTTCACCAATCGCCTCAAGCAACAAGTAATTGAAGTATTGCAACAAAGTAGGCCCAAATGACAATCCTAGTTAAGCTCAGTTCATTCCAGCGATTATTTAGAAGAAGGTTTGATAAAGCACAATCATTTAGAAAGGAATAAAGGTGTCTGTGGGCAAAAGAGTAAAGACCACAGAAAAGGAAGGTTCTGAGACTGTTCACCTAATAAAGGAATCACTTTCTTGAGTTTCTCATGGAACCACAGTATCACACTACAAGCTATTTGGAATCTCACAATGACACAAAAAGCGGTTCATTGTTTTCTATTCTAAAAATTGCTTTAGAAATTAGAGTTGAATCCTTGTATGCAACCTCAAAGAGCAAGTCCATTAGTGGTTCAATAATTTTGGCTTTGCTTTGAAGTTGGCAATAGGTTGATTCTGAGCCTACAAGACTCAGACTCAGTCTTGTGGTCTGTGATCGGTAAGGAGGTACTAATGCGAGAGAGGTTTAGAAAAGGATTAGAAATTTTAGAATATAGATAAAGAATGAGAACTAAATGTGAAGGGACCTATCCACATAGGAAATCGGTAGAAACACACATAACTGGCATAGAGCCTTTGAAATCAATTAATAACTTAGATTACATCCATTTGCATAGACAAGAAAAAACCTTAATTCTTCTATAAATTAAGTAACATAATTTAGAAAAGGATTCAACTCCTAATAATTATCTACTATCATTAATTAAAAGATCTACTAATTATTACCTAATAACTACTAATTACCTAAGAAGCAAGGATTCGGGTAAGGATTTGGGTACGCCATAAGACATGGATTTGGCAGTTCGGCAAATCTCATAAAATAAATATTAGACACATATTTAAATAGTTAGTTAGAAGAAGGCCCTTTGGCGAATTCTTTTGATCTGGATGGAGTCTTGTTCAATAAAGAGGTAAATAAATTAGTGTATACATAAAAACATAAATCCATATAATTATATGCTTGTACATATATACATTAAAACTTTCAATAACAATTAATAATATACTTCATTATAAGATTTATAAACATTCAAAAAAAATAATTTTTTTATATAGTAATACTATCTAGGATTTTAGAAATATTAGTATTAGTAAATAAAACAGTGTATTAGTTAGTTTAGTACATAATATTAGTAATATTCAGCTATTATCATATAATAAACATAGTTGTTACGGCGAGACGCGGCGGTAGCTAACCGCCAAGAAGCCTAGGCAATAAAGCGCCCGTCATGGAATCTATATAGCAACAAGTCGTTCATAGTGTACAATTTAAACATTATTTATTTTACATCAAAAGTATATTGAACAATGAAATTTTATAAAAATTAAACACCAAAATATAATAACTACTATAATAGAGTATCATTAAAAACATAATTATATCAACACTTAACAATCAGACATAAAACACAATTATTATTCAATTTTTTCATGCTAGTTTCTCATGTCTTGCACTAAAAAAATACATTAAACGAACATGCAATATATATTACATTTTAGGAAATAAATAATTATTTATATATTTATTTGGAGTTACATGAATTTTATGGTTTGTCATCAAAATTATAACTTTTTAAGGGTTAAAATTGTACATGCAATTAAACTCAATTGTAACTAATATTACACGTTACTTTTTAAAATAACAAAATAATTATTTTACTACTTTTTTATGAAAGAGAGAAATATTTATTACTTGTTAAAAAGAAGGAACCCAACACATAGAACACAACAATTCTATTTTTGTTAGGGATTACAGCTGGCAATCAAATTAAGAGAGAACAAAAGTGGCTAGCAGACAAATATCCCTTTATTCTTCTTCTTCTTCACACCGTCATTATTTTCTTCTTTCATTTCTTCTTTGACGACAAAAGAGACTTTCAATTTTTTTCTCTCCTCTTTTAATCTGACTAGTCATGGGTAAAGTCCATGCTCACAAATTGTGGTTACGCGAACTTAAAATCGACCCAAATACCAAGGCACTCGCTTTGGCAGCTAGGCCTCCACGGCGTCGCCTTGGAGACGACTTGTGGACGTCAAGCTGCCAAGGCGCCTCCCCCAAGGCGAGTGTCACCATGCTACTTGATGTTGCGCCAGGACGCCATGGCGACGCCGTTACAACTATGATAATAAATAAATAAAATACAGAAGAATTCCCCAAAAGAATCTGCCAAATCTAGAAGAATCAAAGAATCCTCAAACCTTAACTAGGGGATTTGCCATTGCCAGCCTATAGAAGAATCTTTGCCACTCAGCTAATTAGAACCGACTCGTCTCTAGTTAATAATATAAAATACTCCCTCCGTCCCGTATTAAACGTCCTAATTGGTTTTGGTACGCTAATTAATAATATAATTTTTTACTTAAATTGCCCTTCTAAATTACTTTTTAATTAAAGTATCCATTTACTTTTCTATGACCCCAACATTAATTATTCCTTGCTAGTTCCCACATGAATCACTTCTCTAAATCATTTTTATTGTTATTCTCACATTCCAAGTATTTCTCTCTCCAAACCCACCCACTAATTACATGCATATCTCCATGCATGTAAACTATTTGTAAACCTTTTATCATTTCTTAAGTTTCCAACAAAAGTTGACTAAAAAGATTATGGGGGTATAAATGGAAAAATAAGATTAAAATAGTTACTAATATAGAAATAGGATATTTATTGTGGAACATCCTAAAAAGGAAATTAGGACGTTTAATACGGGACAGAGACGAGTAATTTCTTAATCTTCACGGGATGTTCCTCGTCATTCTTTCCTCCATTGAGAAAAACTTGTCCTCAAGTCTTAAAATACAAAAGGATCCTTGAGCCATAATGAAATCATGTTGTTGGAACACTAAGAACTTGAAAACCATAAGGAGATAACTTTCTTGTACAGCACTCTCATCGATGACAAAATTGATGTCTTGATGATTTACTTCTTCATGGCCCACTTTGAATTGCTTTGGACTCTTCCACCAATATATCATCTCTTATTGAGTTCTTCAACTTCAGCTTGGTCTTTCCATGGCTTCTTAAATCAATCTTCAAGTTGCTCAATAAACTCATAACTTCTTTTTCTTCATAATCCTCTCGAGCATTAACTTGTAAGAATCTTGTTTTTACTCTCACTGACCCTTTTGTATCTTTTATGTATGATCGACCAAAAGGGTTTTAAGTAGCTGCTCATAGTGCTTTCAGCAACTCTGATTTCCTACCAGGTGTCCTCTTTTGAACTCGTCGCTTTATGTCCTTCAGTTTGACTAACTAATTCAGTAGACACCTCTTTATTGTTGCAGAAAGTATGGCAGGAAGCCAAACATAGATGCTTCCTCGTAATTTCAAGGTTTCAAGTTTTTGTTCATTTCAGTTGATACTCCAACATTTATAAGGTTCATCATTTGGCATCAATTAATTACATCACCCTACAAATAGACTTGACATTCTACGAACTTGGTTTTACTATCATAATAATCTTTTTTTTCTTTTTGGATAGACTCTTTTTTCAGGGGACTTGCTAATTCTTTTAAAAATATACATGTGTGTGAAAATGATGAAGAAAAAAAATTCATTGTGGATATGTAGAGTTTGAAACTAAAGGGGTGAATGTATAACTTAGAGGGTTAGATCTGAAATGTGAAGGACCTTTGAGGGACTAACTAATAATTTTGGCAGGGAGTCAAAATAAAACCTGACAAAGATACCTCTGTTAGTCGTGGTGTAACTTGGGCAGAAGAGGTGAAAGACGATGATGGACGAATTCATCTACGACGGTGATGTGGTCATCAGCCATTGGGCAGAGCAACAGCGTAAGGAGATGGAGACGTTGGCAAATGGAGTTAACGGCAACAGGGAGCTTCTTCTCTTCTCCCTTTTCTCTTTTGTTTTTGTTGATCAACAGTGTGAAGTGCTTGAGATTCCTTTTCTCAGCGATGGTGGTAAGTGTTTTCTCTTCCACTCAAGCTGGCATCTTTTCTCTTTGATCATGAACTTTGCAAGGCTAGGAAATACAAATATGGGTGCAGGGATTTTGGTGCACTATGATTCACCATTCACCAAATGTTAAAGATGGGGATTCAGATGTGGGGGGACTCGGCACATATTCTATTGTGAAATATGTTTGTGTGTGTGTGTATATGTGTGTGTGTGTGTGTATATATATATATATATATATATATATATATATATATAATAAAACATTCAACAAAATATATACTACTTAATAAAAACAAAAACATCCAACAAACAAAACAAGTTTCATGTTTCTATGAACATGAAGTCATATACGATAACAAAAATATTAAAGATAATTCAAAACACATAGATCATAATGCAGAGAGAATCCCTAAAAGTCGTCGAGAATCGGATATCTAGTGTAGGGATAAGGCAATTTGCATCCATGTTTCCTATAATAAAAGAAATTAATATTTTGGGGTTGTTATTTGGGGATGTCGGGTTAGGGTTAGGGTTAGGGCTTTAGGTTTTGATAATGGAAAAGAATCAAACCAAGTGGTATCAATTCAATGTCCGACAAGGTTCAAAAAGATTTATAATATAGCTAAAGAAAGAGAAAGAATGGTGAAGAGACTTATCCACATAGAAAATCAGTAGAAACACACATAACTGGCATAAAACCTTCCAACCAATAACACTGAATAATAATCGAGATTACATGTGAATAAACTAGAGAAAACCCTAAATCTACTATAAATTATGTAACCTACTTTAATAAGGAAACAGCTCCTAATAATTATCCAATATCCACTATAATTAATTAAATGATCTGCTATTTATTGCCCATTATAATTAAAAGATAACTACTAAATTACTTCTCTAAATAATAATATGAAATAATTAACAAGTAATTTCTTAATATTAACATGATGTCAGGTGCTCCACATAATGATAGAGTTAATGCATGTCTTTAGAAAGCTCCAAAACAACATTTGAAATGATTTCTTCACTAACTTAGAATGAAGATTCTTGTAAGCTACTCTAGTAAAGATCTCCAATCAGATGTGAACCATCAATAAATCACCTACTAGTGAATCAAACAAGTGACAATGTAGATCAATTCTTGGTTAATGTATAGTTACTCAAAGTAATCTTTCAAAAAACTATCATAAAGCTCTTGAAAGTGTCCTGCAAATCCTGCGGATTCAACAATATTCCTAGCCTCACAGGAAAAATAACAAGATTAACAGAAACAAATTAGATATCCAACAGTTCTAATTGAGGTTCATTAAAAGCTCATTTTACAACAGCTGGTCAAATTGAATGTTGAGTAGTTAATAACAGTGATCTTCTTATGGAGTTTTTTCTGTTTTCCCTCTTATCTTCTATTGAGTCAAGCCATACTTAATGTAGAATAAAGAATATAAAGATACAATGACAATCTTTTTTAGGAATAAAAAAGTTAAGCAAATTGTCCTACCCCAAGACGATAAGAACCAAAAGTAAAAATCTTTGCATTCGCTTCTTGTACCAGCTGCTCGTTTAACCCCTTTGCGCGACTTATAGATTTTACCCATTTCTTCACAGTCTGCCAAAGTTTGCAAACACCCAAACAACATCAAATATTACTATCTAATCACTTAAAGCATCTAGAGTATTAAAAAAGAAATATACATAATTATATATATATGACAAGTCAACCTGGTCTAGTCTTCCCAGTACTTCCTCCCGTCTGATAGCTTCCTTGTGACTCTCATACAATCCCGCATCAGCTAAAAACTGAACACAGCCCAAATTATTCTCAGTGTAGCATGATTCTGGATTAAATACACATAACTTAAACAGCAGTTAAATTGAAATATAGTGGAAACCTTTTCAAGTTCACAAGTCTTGATAACATCATAATCAGTTGGTCCACCCAATGAAATTGGCTCTGTAATGCCCAAGTAATGGGCATTATTCTGATTGTTAAATCCATAGCTACCCATTTATACTTGTAATATACAATTTTAAACCTTTTTTTTTAATAACGAGTCTAATATACACAAAGTTATTGACAAAAGTTACAATTTTTGCCCAAAACCAGGAATACTCAAAAATCACTAAACACAACCTCAAAACATCACAATCAGATTATTCTTAAAAGTACATAACTGAGCTATATAGGTTACATCAAAATTGAGACCAACTCTATACAATAAACAAATAGAGCGAACCTAGAAAAAAAAATCAAAACCTAGAACTGACATCTAAAATATATGCAAAAAACTGCTCACAACACCAATCTGGATTTTTTGCATCTTCACTACTATTTTTCCTTCCTAAGAACAAACCATAACCCTAAACACTGAACAAAATTTAAATTAACAGCAAATAATGAGTTAAATCACTCGGAAATCATAATTTATCTCTTGTTGAAGCTCTTCAGCCATAATTCTCAATTTCTGAGCATCAAAGCCGTACAACCTGTAATGAAAGTATACATAAACCAGCAAATCGCGATAGAAAAGAAAAAAATATTGTACAGAAAATGGAGGAGGAGAGAGAAAATGAAGATGCTTACGAGATGGAAGATTACTACTTCCAAGCGACCGTATTTTCTGGCCGGTTCTGTGTAACTGCATCTAATTAATGAGTCCTGGGACAAGATTAATGGATATTTTCAAAAAAAATTGTTTTTTTTTATTTTAAAAAAAATATATAATAATTAAATTATATTTAAAACAGTATATTCCGTAAAAATTCTAGTTAAAATAAATATTAGTTATAAATTTTTTAGGAATTATAAGAAAAGCAAAAAAAAAAAAATTAAGATGTTTGGGAGTTAGAAATAAATTACTCCTTAAAATTATTATCAATTATTTTTACTCATTTTATAATAAATAAAAAATTATTAATTGGTGTACTATAAATACACGACCCATTAATTACTCTCCGTAATTATAAGTTTTTGATAAAGTTATGATAAAAAAGTCAAATTCATGATAAATTTATAATCCACCCAAAACAAAGATAATTTCTTATTTTGTCATTTCTAACTTAAAACAAGAAGGTAAAACCCACACCCAAATCCAAAGTCAGATGCTCGGTTATCTTTCCAACAAAACAACGGATCTGCAATCTGGAGTATGAGTTGAGAATTAAGGGCATTTCTTGATCTAATACATCAAAGAGGTCAAATGGGTTGGGGAGTAACGACCAAAGGGGTTTGTACAAAAAGTACTCCCTCCATTCCTATATGTAGGTCGTTTTAGATTTTTTTTATTATTTCTAATTATATGTCGTTTGTGGTTATCTAGGAGAATTGATCACCATTTTTCCCAAATTACCCCTTATTACTCCACCTCATTTTTTGATTCATATTTATGAGATAATATGAGATGAAGGGTATTATAGACTATTGATAATATAGTTAATGTTTTTCAATCATTTCCTTATTTCTTATGCACATGTCTAAAATGACCTATATTAAGGAACGGATGGAGTATTACTTATTTGTTTAGAATTGAATGGTTAAATCGGCCAGTCATTCAGTGCATTTATTTTTTAAAAAAAATAGTCTAAATGATTGAAACGATCAGCTATTCAGACAATTTGGGTTGAATGATTTAGTATTATTTTTTTGGCTGAATGAAGTTTTTTTTTCTTCTTACAGTATTAACTATTATATTAAGTAATATTAAATAAATTTATAACAATTTTGAATTTATTTAGAGGGTAAAATTAATAGTCGAATAAAAGTTGAGATTACATGGATAAAACAACAAAATAAGAACCAAAATACTTCTTTAAAATGTTTTATATTAAAGGACGGATAGAGTATTAGATATTATTATTATTATTTTTAACATATAATTAAATTTTAATTAATTAAAAATTAAAATATAGCTCAACTGGTCGACTGCGGTTGAACCATTAAACCACTAAACTAATGGCGGTTCAATTATCGGTTAAATAACTATGGATAAACATAATAAGGGTTTTATTTGGCAAAGACCTTTTTGAGCTACCAAACAGTACAAAGTCCAACTCCTCTATATTTTCAGTAGCAAGTTCAGAACTACCTTGGAAACAACTATGGAGGAACCAAATTCAGCCGCGCCAAATGAGAACTCAGTCCCTATTTCATGCCATAAGCGCGACGGTGAATTCGACGACTCCGATCCGGTAACGAAAAAGTCGAAAATCGGTGGAAAAGAAGAGCTAAAAAAAGAAATATCAAAGGAAGGAATCGAAAAGGAGATGAGTTTCATAATTGAAGCTGATGCGGCCGAAGATAAAGGTTCAAGGCATTCAATGGAGGATAAGTGTGTTGTTCTGTCCGATGCAAGCTTGGAGTTTCCTGGAAAATTGAGGTTTTTCATAATCCTTAGTTATTTTGCGTACATTTTTTTTGTGCCTTTTCAATAATTTGTAATCATTTACTCTAAACAGAAGAATTTGGTTTACTATTTTGAATTGATACTGTTGCTTTTGCATTATGAGGCAATTGATTACTGGAATCCAAATTCACATTTAAATGGAAGCAGTCTAAGAAATGGAAATGGGTTACTTAATTGGACTTCAAAACAAATACTTCTCTTTCTACCCCAAATGTGTGTCCATCTTTCGAGTTTTATATTTCCCATGAAGGGACTCTACTCTACTTATAAGACTCCAATAGTGACATAATGTTCTAAAAGATAATATCTTTACCTACCATCTCCATCAGGAAATTTCACCATATTAGGTTTAATATTTGAAAAATAATCATCCAAAAGATTATGTTCACTCCAAATGCACTCTACGTCTGCTTGCAGTTCATGAAAAATTCTCCTCCTGCTGAACTTGAGGAACTTGTTCTTAGTCTGCATTGTATATATCTTTTTGACAGATGTGCTCATTATGCGATATATGATGGACATGGAGGTCAACTAGCTGCTGCATATACCCAGAGACATTTACATCCAAATGTTCTCTCTGCCGGCTTACCACGTGAGTTGGTGTGTTTGCTTGGTCTTATTTGATGAATGTTTAAGATCCAGACAGTAATTACCATGTATTAATAACCCCAGATGGAAAATTCAATTTGCTTGTTTCTGCTACTTCACTTGCTCCAGGCATAGGTATAAATACGTAAAAATATTTATATAGCTAAATGAAACCTCAGTATGATATAAACTCCCCGCAGTATTAATGAATTCTTTGAAAAAAGATGTATATATTTCTGTTATAGTAGAGATAACAGCTACTACTTCCGTTCCAAAATGCAGTATTTTAGGGTTTGCAACAGAGGTAGTGTTTAGGAGTTTCCCACTGAAAATTTGGCTTGATACTGAGATTTAATTACAACGATTTGGCTAATTTATATAGGCCTGATGGAGGGATGCAAAATGTCTGGATCCTTATCTTGTTATTGTCAATAAAAGCACTAAGAATTTGGGACTTATTAATGTTCATGTCATGTGTGTAAGGCTTAAATTTATGTATCATTCTTCTTTGTTATCAAAACAATATATATATATATATATATATATATATATTCATGAAATAAAGAACTGTGACAAATGGAAGTTTTGGGTTGGGAGCAACATAAACAGAATAAAATCAGTAGAAATTACACAGATTGGCAATTGAAAATTAATGAAGCTCATGGTCCAAATGGCATGTTGATGTTTTTGCACCTTGGAGTGTAATTAGGTGAACATAATGTTTGTCTTACGTTTATCTTATGAGTTTGTTGAGTTTTATTGCCTTGTTATTACTTGAAAAAAAGTGATAAATGTGTATTCTTGCTAGTATTAGAATCACTATGATTGTGCTTGCACCATTGGAAATGTCTGTATTTAGCTTCTTGTTTTGATCCATTTTTTTTTACTTCTAGCTGTAGAGAAGAGCTGTATGCTTTTCTGATTATATTTCTTCAATTTATACTTTACAATACATAAGTTTAAGTGCATATGACGAATTATGTATTTTAACTTGTAAGTGCTTCATAGTGTCTATAATTTGATGTATTGTTTGATAAGTATTCTATACTTGTGATATATATGTATGGTTGTAGTAGTGATACCTAACAGTGTGTTATTGATACTGTGATTGAAAAAATATACTCTTATTTTCTCGGTTAACTCATCACCTCTTGACTACTTCTTTGCCTTTTAGGTTGTGTTCTTCTGTCCTCTTCCATCCTTTAGTTTTTCAGCTCATCCATCTTGACATATCAACCTTTGTATACCTACAGGTCATTTAAATGAGTCTTTTTCTGGCTTTCAAAATTTTATTATTTCTTTCTTCATCATTTTGTTGATGTCTTGCATAATGCATACTTTGATTGAATTTGAAGTTAATGGTTAAGTATCACCAGTACCCCACTAATTTTATTTAAGCTCAGTTGTTCTTATATTCTACTCACTCAATTACGTTTTCATTTGAATTTGGGGTTTTAAAGCGTGCGACCTGTGTATAGGCATACATGCACACAATGTTTTCCCTATTTCAGGGCTCTTTTAGTCCCTAACCCACCGATGAATATATAAAAACAAAAGTTTGTGTTCATTCCAGCATCATAAGTATATGCAAATGAGAAAATTATTCTCTGCATTTCTACCACGAGGGACCACTTTCTCCATGTGCCTAACCTAACCGTCTATGTATTAAATTTTCTGAGATTATTATTGAGTGTTCACACACGTTAAAGTTTTTAATTGGAGTTAAGTACGAGGTTTAGCTCAAGCAGAAAACAATAGCCAGACAGAAACTTCTTTAGTGTCTAGTTCCCTTTTATTGTCCACTTTGTTTTCATAATTTGGTGTTTTCAGATTTTGGTTTATTTGAATAAATTTCTGAACTTTCAGTACTTATTATTGTTGTTGTTGTTGTTCCTTTTTATTTTATTTTTATAATAATAATTATTATTTTAATTTATGGCTCGAGTCTTGTTTAGTGAAAAGTTATATTCCCTCCATCCCAGATAAAAATCTTGGCTAATTTTTTGTGCATATTAAGAAAGAGGATAATAATACTTTATTAATTATCTTGAAACAAATTATACTACTTCTCATTGGAATCAATTTCCTTGATACATTTATATGTCTAATACTGCTTCAAATTATAAGTATTTGAATTATGTCAAAAAGTCTTTCTAAATTCTCATTTAATTGCATAGTGTTTTGTACATGACTAGTAATGCTCCATAAATATGTATAGAGAACGGAAATATGAAACAATTAATACTAAGGCTATGTTTGTTTGCAAAGATTATACTTGGAATATGACTATTAATCCCAAGTAGACCTGGCAAAATATGGTTATGGGTTGGTTTTAGTTTTCAAAATATGGTTAACCAAATATTTAAGAACTAAAACCATATTAACCATTTTTAATATAGATAATGTGGGTTGGAACCATATGGTTATGGTTAAAAATTATATTAACCATTTTAATATGGTTATAGTTCCATGAAGGCCTGATTTGATATATTATTATTTTTTTTGGTGGGGTGGGGTGGGGGGTAAGGGGTGTATACATAATCACATAATATATTTTTTTGGTGGGGTGGGTGCGTGGCGTGGCGTGGCTTGGGGTGGGGGTGGGGGTGGGGGTGGGGGTGGGGGTGGGTGGTTGAGCTTCTTGAATATGTAAATATGGATGGAAAGAACTTTTGATTTGGATTTGGAATAAAATATAAGTCGAAAAATGGTTAACCGGGTTGGAACTATATTTTTTTAAAAAAATCTGGTTCCAAACTTTAACCAACCCAAATAAATAAAAACAGTTAACCAACCCATTTGGTTCCAGTTAATATGAGTTGACCCGACAGTTAACCAACTATATTGTCAGGTCTAATCTCAAGTGTCTTGTTTATTTTCAAATTTAAACTTGAGACTATTAGTCTAGGGATTAATACTAGTAATGATTATAATCCCAGGATTAATAGTCTTGGGATTATAATTCCGAGATTATAATTTTTGCAAATAAATATAGTCTAAGAATATTATAAGCAAACCTTTGTAAAAAATAGATTATGTAAGGTAAGTAGACTTTTAACTTGAGACTACTCAAAATAGTAGTAGACTTTTATCTTGGGACGGAGGGATGGAACGGAAGGAGTATAATAGATCCTAAGTTTTATGGTTAAAAGATATATTTCTATTTTCTAATCACATGCGGTATTGGTTGACAGGGGTTCATCATTTTGAAACTGATATTGATCTATACTCAGTTCTCAGTTTCTCTTTCTTGTTTATATCAAGTATCAATTATCAGCTCTTATACTAGATATTTACGATTAAGGAGGCAACTATTGCTTTCTGCCATTTCCCGTTTCTGCTTATGATTCTTATCTTTGCTTTTGCCGGTGATTAGTTTCTTTAGTAGGTGTTAAGTCCTGCCATTATTCTTTGGAGAGTTCTTATATTTGATTCCATAAAAGTTTGTACTATTATCCGTCTGCCAATGAGAATATCCTTATTTGGAATATGCTTTCTGGGAATCACGTCTCACTTCTTAAGTCCTATATCAACTGCAGTTGGATGTGAAAGCTGCCAAAAGGGCCATACTTGATGGTATGCTATTTTCTTGAACTTCTCTTGGTTGTCTAACTTCTATTTGTTGTCGACTAACATTTTTCTTAGTAATGTAATAAGAATTGTAACGTTTCCTTTTGTGTTCATTCAAACAGGGTTTCGGAAAACAGACGAGTCTCTTCTGCTGGAGAGTGCTGCAGGTATTTACAGATCATTTTGCTTCAAGTTTAGCACTTTTGTTATATGGTTTTACCTATATTCTGCCAATGTCTGATCCACTGATAGAAATCTGTTCAGCTGTTTTTTGATTCTGCAACTTCATGTGTGGGTGATAAAGTTTAACTAAAAAGATGTTGAAAGTGATATCTTATGTTGTAAATACTAAATAACAACGCCTAATCGTAGATCAAACTGCCTAACTAATGGCCTGCTTTCTGAATGTTGGGCTGAAGGGTATTAGGGGCACATGATGCTCTTAGTCAATGAACTGCAATTTATGGTCTGTTTGTGAGTTTTGTTTCGGGGGAAGGGAAGGGAAGGGAAGTTGGAACTTTCCTTCCAATTTTGGAAAGAAAATTCCAACTTTCCCTTCCCTTCAAAATAAAACTCACAAACAGGTGCTTAGATGTAGGGTGCCAGGGAAGACCACAATTAGGAATAACTAATCCTTTTGTCAAACTTTTTGTAGCTCTTGGTTTGTGGTCAAATAGTTCCCAATTTGTACATAAAGCCGTGAAAAGCGTTATTTGTTTCAAAGCTTAAACTAGGGTTAGTGAGGTAGTTCTCATTTTCAGGCCCCCTCCTTTTCCTTCTAAATATTAGCGAGGTGGTTCTCTTAAAGCCCTGAAACTTCTTTTATATGAGGAAACATGGTTGGTGTTTTGTGTTATATATTAATTATAACTTAGTTTGGTGCCCCTGTATTATTCTATCTTTGAGTATGTATATTTGTGTTAACTTTGTTTTGATTGATTTCTTTGACCACATACCAAGTATTGCATATGTTTAGTTGTAATACTTATATTCAAAATATAGTTTTCCCTTTCATTTGCTTCTGATTTCCATAAGCGTACTGGTTTCTATACATTCTTATTAGGGGGATGGCTGGATGGCGCTACAGCTGTTTGTGTTTGGGTATTAGGTCAAACTGTAAGTTTGCTTCTTTTTTCCCCACAGCAATCACATTCGTAAGCTAATTAATTTTATGATGATTTATGTTTATCCAAATGAATGATGCTTAAAAGATAGCTCACTACGCTCTATTAGTAATGATTATGCATGAAGATGATTGCTCCTTTATGAATCATTTGTTATGGGTGGGAGAGGATCACTTTTTTTTAGAAACATTACGGGCTTTGGCCATGAGCGCGTCAGAGGTAGTCTATTCCGATTTGCATATGGATTGGCAGGTTCCTCTATTTTAGGATTTTGTATCTTCTTTTCTTGAAATGTCATTGCTTTGAGATCTTTATTAATAATCACTTTTTACTTTCAATTATGCTCCACAACATCCTTTCAACCGGAACATCTGTTTGAGGATTACATTCAGTAGATTCAATTGATTTGTCACAAATGAATGTGTTTGTGCAGTGTTAAGGGAGGATATGCTAATATGGGAGTCAATTCATGCACAAACTCTATTTTGCCATTTTCCTATGGTCACCTTGACCTTAAACTCTATAAGATCTATTGTAAACATTTTATATGATCAACTTGCTATATAGGTGTTTGTAGCTAACATTGGAGATGCAAAGGCAGTTGTTGCACGTTCATCGATCACAGATGTTTCCGAAAATAAGTCAGTTGTAGTTAATCCATTAAAAGCCATTGTTTTGACAAGGGAACACAAAGCCATTTATCCACAGGAACGGGCACGCATCCAAAAGGTTAGGTATTATGCTTATGGGAGAGATGTTAATATTTTTTTTGGATATATTCCTCACACCTCATTTTCAGTTGTGAATATTGACATCATGCCATTACTTTATAATGATGTTGATACTTTGTACTTGAGTTGTGCTATGAGCGATGTCATAGAATATGAATATAATTTGAAATGATTTTGTTGAGCGAGTAGAAATTGCGATGATGTTCAAAACTACCCTTTCCAATCAATATTCAGGCCTCGCGACCGGACTCCAAATTGAGTATATTCCCATATCCATGCTAACAGAGAAGCAATTGGTATATATTATTATCATGTGAAGAAATCAGTAAATATATTATTATCATGTGAAGAAAACATATTGATGAATATCCCCTGCTCATAACATGGATCTTGAAGTATCATAAGGGCACTTGAATCATTCAGGGTGGCCATCTAATGATAGAAATCACACCTGGATATGCAGAGAGACTTGTTGAAGCTCATTTTATTGACCTAGAAGACCACGCAAGCTTTAAGTTTCTTTGTTTTGGTTGACGTGTATAGCACTTGGGAACTTAACTGCTGTTTTGTTGATGGGATCTCATAGAAGACTTAGATTGCAACGCAGAAACAAGCTTAGGTAAAAAATTGGTAAGAAAATTAACTAAGGGAATAAGAAAGAGGTGTAATTCCGGGACTACTTGGGTAATAAATCCTTATGTTTCAATATTATCCTTTAAATACCTGTTGGGAACAAGCCAATATTCCTTGCAATGTCAAAGTATTCATCAACTTTGGTAGTTATTGATTATTGTGGAAAGCTTTTACGTGTCATGTTACAGTCATATAAAGGAGAAACGGGTCTCACTTTATTTATTTTAGAAAGGCTTTCCTAGGCTCTTAGGGTGGTTCAGTTTTATCTAGCCTCGTTTGTGTCCTACTTCTCTTAGGATTTTGTCCCTTTGTGTATCAATTTTGTTCTGTGTTTCATTCAAAGGTGTTGATGGTGGATTAGATCAATAATAAAGCTCAAATAGCATCATGTGCAATCTCAAGCTTGTGCAGACCTACATGAACCAAGCTCAAAACCCAGTTGAATGGAAATGGAACTATTGACTGTTCAGCAGTTGGCATTGTTGTCTTTCTGTTCTTGATAATGATATATTGTAATTCTATTGCTCTAATTCTTATTTTCCTAGTGTTTTAGTTTTGACTTTTCTCTTTTTTCCCCTCCTTCTCCTGATTCTTGCAACTATTTTTTCGTCCGGTTGATCTGTTCTGTTACCAAGTGTTTCAAACCTTCTTTTCAGTGTTGGTGTATCTGTGCACTAAAAGTTCATTCTGGTAGATATATGAAAAAGCTTTAAATTCCAAGAATTTATCCTGGCTTTGATGATTTTACGTCACCTATGCATGCTATATAACTACTCTATTTAAAGTTTCCTGTTTTCCATGTGATGAGAACCCATTTGTGGCACTTTACTATCTTTATTTATGACATAAACTGACAATAAGTGCTTCTTGCTAGATGTCGTAAACTGTCAATAATATTATACTTTTGTTGCCCACTGCTCTCATTTAGTTCAAAGTATCTCAGAGGTCCAGTTGATTTTGGAAATTATCAATGAAGTACTTAATTGTTCCGCATTTTGTTATTATCACCATCTTTTTATTGAACTTATACTTTTTAGTTTCTTACCCTGTCCCTTATTAGATTTTCATTAATAAAGATGCTAAGAATTTTCAGGCTGGTGGTTCTGTGAGTGCGGATGGACGATTGCAGGGGCGACTTGAAGTTTCTAGGGCTTTCGGGGATCGCCAATTTAAGAAGGTGTTTTTTGTTAAATACATATGTTTGTACTTTTTTACTTTCGGTTGTCTTAGCTGAAAAGAATTTGTATATAGCATTTTATGGATAAAGTAGCGGTATAGTTGGAAAAATTTAGTGGTCTGTTGCAGCTATATTTGTCATGATCCTTTTGGGCTGTTGATATTAGGTAGTAGAGGTTTTACGGGTAGCTGCTTTTCAAATTTTCCTTTTTTAGTTATTTCCTAGTTTCTACTAGGTGTGCTGTTAATTTGTGCTACTCTCTGTTACCTGTGAATGTGCAGGGGCTTCTCCCCCCTTTTAGCATTTGTATACGATATTTTATTTATAAAAATATATGCATGTGTGTATTTTATGTTATGGAATGTCGCTTTTTCTTTTCATTCTTTAGTGGCTTTATGCTCGTCTCATTCCTTTTTTTTTTTTGCCTAATAAATGCGTATCTCATTCTAGTTTCTTCTTTCTCTTTCTTTGTTATGGGTAAAAGCTATGCACAGTTTCGGTAGCACTTCCTTTATCCACACTTGTGATTGCATTATCAACTGTATTGCTGTTAGGTAGACTAGATAGTAGACCACATTACCCACTTTGAGATGGATATTTTAGGAAACCTTATTTTTTTCTTTTCCGCAACTTCAGGTAGTACCAAGTACGCTTGTGAGAAAGGATGAAAGGCTAGTCTCTTCCTATTTTTATCAAATTCCTATTCCAAGTGTTTTGGGAAGAGGCTTTAATGTTTAAAGGCTGGTGTTAACGTTCATGATAGAGGTTGAGCCCTCCACCTCCCAACTCACTGTTATTTTCATCCTTGTGGAGGACAGTAGATTTTTTAGATCAGCTGTGGAATGACCCTTATAGCAGGGTTGTACGTTTGCGGAAGTTTAGGATGTAAGGACGAGTACCAATAGCGTTTACATTTTTTGACCGAAGATAGTTGAATTTTGAATTACTTCGGGCCACAAATGTTGAAACAAATGGCTGTCCCCTTTACCAGTATTTTCTTCATCCTCGTGTTTGAGGCTTTGAGCACTTTTGAGACGAGCTGTAGCTAGTTCCTTTTATATGTTTTTATTCTTAAAAATTTTAGGATACAAGTACCAATGACCTACTTTTGAGGTTTTGAATTGAATTTTGAACTCGCTGACAACATAAAAGCATTTATTCTAAACTTGTTTAGTTTTGTTTTTGTTCTATTCTTCTTATATGTATAGGATTTTATTTGGCATCCAAATCTTAATTATACGAATTTCAAGTTATGAACCGATAAATAAATAAATGAAATTAGTATTTGTAGAAAATATTTTTGAATGCAAAACAGAAAATATCTCTACTTAAAGCTTCCCTCTTTTCATGTTTGCGTCTTTTTTTTTTGGTTTAAAAATATAGAGCTGCCTCTCCATCTTAAAGTCCTTGCTTTAGGCTGAATTGAAGAATGCTGTAGAGTTTGCTTATTGTTTTATGCCAGTGCAGGTTGATTGTGTTCACTAGACGATGCTGGTGTATAATAAATCTATCCATTTATTTTCTCATATTCTACGACTCTGGTCACGGCCTTAGAATATAGCTGTTGATACAGCTAGTGCTATTATTGATGACAAATTACTGATGATAGCTTACGAGCTGTAAAATGGCAGGTTGTGTTGTATTTATCTCAGTGTTCTAAAAATTCCCGCCTAGGCGCTAGGCTCCCTAGCACCCCGCCTAGGCGTTATGCCCCTGGCGCCTCACCTAGGCCCAAGGCGGCAAAAAAATCCCTCCAGGAAATTAGGCGGGGCTTAGGCAGAGAGTTTTTTTATTTTAATAACTACCCAAATCAGATCTTGATATATTTATTTTTCTAATGATTTACCATATTCATAATGTAGGTTGTAACATATTAAATCACAACAAGAAATGAACAAGATCAAGTGGATAATTTTGTTGTAGTTGTAATTTTTTGAACTTGTACCAACTTCAAATTATATAAATGATGATACATTTGTAATATTTAGTTTAATTCAATATAATTCTTAAATTTATGTTTAGTTTCTTAAGTTTTAATATTGAATTGAATTCATAAAATTTTAAATTTTATTATTTAATAGCAATCTTGTTTATGAATAAAATTAATACGTTAAATATATGTTTGAACTTTGAACAGTTGCATGTTTGTGTTTGAACTTTAACATTGGCAATATGGATATGTGTTTGAACTTTAAGCAAAAACTTTTATTATCTTTATTATAGATTGTTTTGCTTTATATTATTATTTTGTTTGGATAAATATAAGATAAAATATTAAAATTGGTTTAAAATAAAAATCCGCCTAGGCCTCCTAGGTGCTAGACCCCTCCCGGCCCCCCAACATTGATTTATCTCGTGTTTTTTCCTTCACAACTGGTGGTTCTTTATTTCCTATGTCAGGTTGAGCTGCAGCCATTTAGAGTATTGGGTTATTCTTGCAATTGTCTACTTTGCGGTTCTTTAAACATATGTTGTAAAGCATCAGATTTGCTCTTCAACTTATGACTACTGGTTCCACGTGATGCTTCATTATCTCAGTGAAATATAAACTGCAGGTGGGTGTGGTTGCAACCCCAGATATCCATTCTTTTAGCCTTACAGAGAGAGACAACTTCATTATTCTTGGTTGTGATGGCCTGTGGGGGGTACACCTCAATTTCCTATCCTTTTCTTTATAACAATTTTATTCAACGAGATTCCTTCTGGTGGTGCATCTTACTCAAGTTCTATAATTGTTTAGAATTTGAAATTCCGTATGTTTGTTCAGGTTTTTGGAGCAAGTGATGCTGTTGAATTTGTTCACAACTTGTTAAAGGTTAGTATGCATCTTTCCTGTTCCCTTTATTGTTTGTGGTTAAATATAGTAGTGCTGTTTTGTTTGGATTTCCAATTGAAGTTTGGCGAAGATAGACTCTGCAACTTCCAGATTTCTGTTCCTCACTACTTTTAATTAAAATTGAAGTAATTTCTTCCTGTATGGCTGAATATTTTCTTCTGTTTTTTTTGGTTTGTGTGTTGGGGGGTTGGGGGGATGAGGAGTGCTATAGATTGAGGACATTTAGGGATTTGTTTCCTAATGCTACTTCAAGTGCAATGTAGAAAAAGTGCGTCATTTTGATAAAACAAAAATTAAACCATTAAGAAGATTTACTCTTCTCAAGTTATAAATCACTACAACTCGCTGTATATAGGTTATCCACATGAGTTTTCATTGACTTTTATTTTTAGACATCATTAGAAATAACATTTAGAGATAAATGAATATTTCTATATGCATTATTTATAATTACTTTCCGAAATTTATGAAATAATATGTATACTTAACAAACGAAATTAATTTAAAACACTTGTGTTTTCTTATCTTACACTAAGGGAATGTTTAGGCATATGTTTTTTCCCTAGCAAACAAGCACTTGCTCTTTCTGAAAATCATCTTGCTCATTTATTTTGAATCGACATTCAGTTTGCTCTTAATATTTTGCATAGGGAGTAATCCAAAAGTCGAAGATTGACATAAAAATTCATACATTGAACTGTTTAGAGGTATAACCTTTTGGTTGGAATCACACTAGAGGCCTTTCTTATTCTGTATATGTACTTATTGGCAAAATTAGGTTTCATTTGTCTTGTGCATGGCAATGCCTTAATCTTCTGTGGACGATGCTGCTATTAGTCCATGGTTCCCCTTGATGATTGATGGCAAAATGCTTCCCATATATGTTATATAGTATATGTTCTTACTTGGGCCATTTTTATTTTCTTTTGTTGTCCTGCGGGTGGGGGGGTGTTGATTGCTTTTCTCATTTTTCCCAAACAAGGTAACTAAGTAAAATTTCCAATTGAATCCCCTCTGAAATGTTAAAGTAAAAAGTATTAATACCCGGCTTAACTCTCACTGTTATCCTGGATTATTGTGTATAATATAGTTACCTAGTGTACAAGTAACCTGAATGGATCCATACCACATAATTGTTTTCCCTAATCATTCTGTGGAGCTCAAAAAAGGATTCCAAAAGAAATTATAGGTGTTGCATCCTCTAGTCTAAATATTTTGTTTTTAGAGGTATTCATAATCGTAGTATGATTACAAATAGCGTCGCACTTTTGCTAAATTATAAGTAATCTTAGGCTTTGGCATATCAAATTTGTAAGTGCCCTCTTAAATCTTTGCAATTATTCAACAGGAGGGATTACCTGTTGCAGCTGTGACCCGCCGCCTTGTGAGGGAAGCTATCCGTGAGAGACGCTGCAAAGATAACTGCACTGCAATCATCATTGTTTTCAAGAACCAGTAGTTAAGAACTATCCAAACATGGCTGTTGGATATTTGTGCAGGTATTCCTTTGTTGTGCACTAGAAGTTGGTTTTGTTACTTGAAAGATGTCATGGCTAAGATGTTGAACCATTATAATGCCATTAGCAAAATTAGTTACTGTATTCTAGAATGTTGGACGTGGATAATTCTGTAGAAGTAATCCCAAATTATGTGTACACTTTCAAATTTAATTTTGATATAATCTTCTTGTTGGACCATGAATTAAGTCTGTGCATTTATGTTCTGGCCAGAGGCTTCAATCTTTTACCCCCCCCCCCCTCCGGCACACACCACACTGAGAAATTTAAAACATATTATTTTCATATTTGATGTGGATGACTATACTCTTTTTCCTCTTGGAATCTTTTTAAATAAGAAACTTGAGGGAAGATTACAAACAAATTGTCATGTTTTAGTTATTTTATTTAGCAAATTAAAAGTTTGGAGACAAACCCATGTTGTGTTTTTCTTTTTTTATATATATATATATATATATATATATATATATATATATATATATATATAGTCAGTTTTTTGTACAAGTGCTATTTTAACTAAAAAGGAGGTTACAAGGGAATATTCTCATTATCTCCCCATTGCATCTTTCTTGCAACCTCTCATGCACCAAGTTGATGGAAGAAGATTCATGAATGAGGTTAATAGTATTTCCCTATGCACTCAATTGTAAGATGCCATTTGATGATTTGTTTCTGTACTCTTTACTAACCTAATTGCAATAACTTGAGACAAATTTGGAGTCCGAATCCAATCATGGATACAGTTAATAGTAATTTTTTCTTTCTTTCCTTTTTTTTTTGGGGTTTTTTTTTTTTTGGGTGGTGGGGGGGGAAGGGGGTTTGTAACTTGTTAATAGTATTTAAGATGCCATTTGATGATTTGGGTCTTCCCTGAACCTCTTCCCAAGTAGAAAACTTTTGCAATCAAACAACAATCCCTTGATATTGGGTGAAGGTTATCTTCTAAAATCATGGGAGATGTTTGTTAGAAAAGTTGAATGGACAAGGGTTCTATATATATAAAATTTATCTGTTGTATACTAAAATTGATATGCAGAATATGTCAAGGTTAGTATTACGTCTTTAAGATAATTATGTCCTTTTTACGGTGTTCAGAGTTAATAACACTCTTCTCCCAGAATACAATGACAACATATGTTATAGCAACATTATAAATAGCATACACAATGAATCAAATAAAATACTCTGAACTCTCTCTCTCTTGAATGCCTATGAATTATTTATGAAAAGATGAAGAGTTGAATGACTGAGAATGCTTGTGAATTGAATAAATCAAAAGGCTAGATTATTTATAGGAGGGATTAGTGACCCATCAGATGGGATATAACTTCTTGAAAAGACACGTTTAGTCAAAAATGCATACTTTTTAGCTTTGACAGAAAGGGCGCGTTCGTTAGGGCAAAAAACGACGTAGTTTTAGACTTGACAGAAAGGGCACTTTGTTCAGGCAAAAACGACGTAGTTTTGGAATGTCTGTTCGGACATATAGCACTTCCCAAAACAATACAGTATTGACGCGTCCGTTGAGGTAGATGATGCTTCATAAAACGACACAATTTTGATAATAGAACTAAAATAAAACTAAATTTTAAATAAATTTTGCCTCCAAAAAGTATGTACAGTGACCCGGAGCCTCGAGCCCGGCCGATTGACTTTAGCGGGTACGTTCAAACTAAGCCTTAACTATGTCCTCTCCTTTCCATAAAAATGGGGTGTCTCTTGGGGCCTGAACCCAATAGCAACTTTATTGTATATAAACTAATGCAAACTTTAGTTTTTAACCGATACGAGATTTAGCTTCACACAAGTATTTATTATCATTTTCAATGGTTTTTTTTGGGAGTTAATTTCTCATTCATTATCTCATGGATTTGAGCTTTTAAATACTTGATTTTAATTCACTCATAAAATAGAACACATTGATATTTGAATTCACTTCAAATACTTAATAAAACCCACTTCAAATTTAACTCAAATTCTAACAATATTTATGTCCATTTTGGTGGAACAAGCTTGACATCTTGATAGATCCTGAACATTAGTTATGGTATGATAATACTTCGATTAGCTTGATAATACAGAGGAGTTAATCCTCGTTGTCTACAATATTAGGGTACTAACAATATATCTACTAATAACAATATATAATTGTTTTAATTTACGGACTTTGCCATTATATCCAGGGGCGGATCTATATGAGGGGGTGGATTTTTTTTCTTCTATAGGTACAAGGACAGGACAAATATGTAAATTAATAAATTTAAGGGTGCAGATTAATAGAAAAGTTAAACTTTGAAGGGCAATTTTTTTTTTTTATAAACCAATACTAAATAAAGTACAAAAATCTTCTTAATTTGAAGTATACACAGTATTTTACAAAAATTATGATTAGTTCAAAAAAAATTTATTTAACTTTAACAAAAAAAAAATTAGTTAAAATCCGCTCCTGATAAGAAAAAATCCTAGATCCGTCCCTGATTATATCAACTCATAACAATAACGAAATACATACAAAAATACCAACTCCATTTCATTAGCACCCTATATAGATTAGACCGACACCTGAAAAGCACTTCAAGACTGAAGTTCTCTATTGTTCATGAGAGTTTTGGAAGGGAAGGCATATTCAACCCAAGATTCTTAAAATTGTTAGTTATTATCAAGTGTTATTAAAATTAATAATAATAATAATATCTTGCGATTTTTATTGTCGACTTTTTAGTTGTGAGTTTCGTGAATAATTATAATTGGTAATAGAAAATTGATATTTTCACAATATTTTTTGATATTTTCACATGAAAAGTGTCGTTATGGGATTTATAGCGACGATTTTCATGTGGAAATATCATTTTCTGTTATGGATTTATCAGTTTCTTTGATAATATTTTAACGATATATTCGATATAGTGAACCAATTTTATAATTCTACTCAATCCCATGTATATATGTTGCAATCATAATTCGACAAAAAACTCTCGCAATATATAACAAAACTTTAATAATTAAAATAATTTTAATCATAATAACAAAATCTTAATTTGACAGAAAACTCTCCCAATACATATATAGCTGAACTCTAGTAGAGACTAGAGAGGCACTAAATGAATTTGAATGACTAAATCTTGGGTATACAGTGTGGCATCTTTCAGTCCATTATTGAAATGGCAATTGATACCTTATCCATGTGCTTTTCTGCTTTCATATTTGTTTAGGTTTCTTTTCTTAAGAACATCAAGTAATAAAAAGTTTTAAATCATTGGAAGGACCATATGCCTTCTCTGATTTCTTCCCATTTTTTAAATAAAAATATTTGATTGGGTAAAATGTTGTCCAAATAAATGTTAAAATTATTAATAAATGTAACATAATAATTGCTCTTATATTAATTAATTTAATTTCAGTATATTTCAATGAATTATATAGGTGGTGAAACTCTGGAGGAATCATATTTTATTGCTGAATAAAATAATTACCAATTATCAGGTCCATAAGAATTAAATGTATTGTGTTGGTCAAATTATTAAAAACTTGTGTGCCTGCTTAACTACCTATTACACTGGAAAAGACTTGAAAATAATAATATTAGTCAATCTCAAGTTGCCTATAATACATTAATAATACTAGCTGAGTGGTGATAATGAATGGACCTACTAAATACTCCCTCCCTCCGTCCCATAACCATTTAGATAATCTCTAAGAGTAGTAGTAATAAAAAAAATTCTTTAATTTATGTGATAATTTGAAGAGTATTTTTTTTTTTTCTTCATATTTTGTGTCTCACCAATTTTTTCAATTTAATGAACTATATATTAAACCCATCAAACGTAATAAACGTTTTTAACCTTTAATTATAGATTTGAAAAGTGAGAAGGAGGTTGCAGATTTAAAGAGTGAGAAGAATATTTGTTGACCTACGTGACAGTTTGAAGAGGCTGTTGGAGAGGATTTTTCTGATGTGACTCACTTATTTGAATATCCCAAAGTGGTTGAAGAGGTTGTTGGAGATGCTCTTAGAGTTGTGCACTTATGCATAAAAATTAAGGAAATAGTTATATATTATTAAATATAGTATTAATTGTCTATAATATCCTTTACTATATATTCCCTCCGTCCCTTAATATAAGTCGTTTTTGAGTTGTGCACAAGTATTAAGGAAATGATTATATAGCATTAAATATAATATCAATTGTCTATATTATCAATGTATTGGAAAAAGAGTGTTATTGAACAAAAAATAGTGAGAGAACCAAAGTTATATTTAATATTTGGGGTAATATTGGAAACTAAGTAATTAATGTTTACTTGAAATTCTCAAACAACTTATATTAAGAGATAAAAATATTTCTCTAAAATGACTTATATTAAGGGACGGAGGGAGTACTTATCTCATACTCTCTCATATGTAACATTTTCCAACTAGGGATAATTTTAGAAAGATTGTAGTTAATTATCCTTGATTATATAAAACGTCAAATAATTTAAAAAATAAATTAATCTAAAATATTATATATTATAGGACGAAGAGAGTAAGAATTAATATACTATTACTTCATTTATTTTAAAATTAGAAATATTTCGTAAAACTTAGAGATACATTTTTATTAAGACTTAAATATATATTACTGTCTTAAATTATTCACATTTTTTCACTTCGGTGATCGTCTTTTTAATTTTTTAAATTAGATGATTAAATTTTAAATTTTTTTCTAAGTTAATTCAATTGAGTTGTCATATCATAAATTGATGACATGACTTGTCGTTTTAGTGTTGATGTGCAAAAAAAACGAGTCCTTCTAGACAGATCGGAAAATGGGACATTTTCAATTTTTTTTTATTATTGTGACTCCCAAAAAATGTATAGTATTTATTCCAACGTGAATTTTTATAAAATATAGTGTTCTAGGTGTAATTTGGATACCCTGTTTTTGTATATGTATCCAAATTACACCTAAAACACTATATTTTATAAAAATTCTTGTTGGAATAAATATTATACATTTTTGGGAGTCACGATAAATTTTTTTTTTTTTTTTTTAAATGTCTCATTTTTCCGTCCAAATTTCCGGTCTATCTAGACTTTTAAAAAAACTCAATTTCAATTACCTTATGAATTAAAAAGGTAAAATAATAATAAATTAAATAAAACAAACAACACTAAACTGACATAAAAATGGATAAAAATAAAAAACTACTGCAAAATAAAAACAAGAACTTCACCGGTAACCACCAAAACTCATGACCCCTGATCCCCTGCCACCGATCATCGTCCGTAACACCTCCACAACCTTCACCTATCAACTATATATGCTCCCCACCATCACTCCACCCTCAATCACCTGCCATCGCACACCCAATACATGCAAGCAAACTCACCTCCATCTTCAAAACCCTAAATTCACCACCCTCGAAAATCCTTCTCCTCCTCCACCACCACCCATCTTCAAAATCTTACCACCTCAGAGCCAAAAACAAGCTAGAACAGGCAACTGGGAGGGGGGAGGAAAGGAGGGGGATTATTAGGATATGATTTATATTTATCTTTAGGTTAAGTTTTTTATCTTAAGTTTTTTTTAATTATTAATATGTACGAGTCATGTCATCAATTTATGATATGTCAGTTCAATTGAACTAAATTAAAAAAGAAAGTAAAAATTTAATCATCTAATTAAAAAAAAATTAAAAGCGGGACTACCGAGGTAGAAAATGGTAAAATGACATAAAGTTCTTAATATTCTTAGCTATGTCAATGATAAGTTTAAAAAAAAATTAAAAAGTAAATAAAAAGTCATTGTTTTATAAATATGTGTAATTTTGAAATAGGAGTAGTTTGGGAGAAAGGTGGGGCCAGAATCTATGTAAAGAAGGTGACTGTCTTGATGTCTTCTCTGCTAACTGCCTGGACAACATGGTGTACCTCCAATTACATGCTAAATTTAATATATATATATATATATATATATATATATATATATATATATGGTGTTCTATCCACAACAACCGATCTTTGTGGAAAGAACCCTTTTTAAATGCCAATGAAATTTAATTTGAAGCAAAAAAAAAAAAAAAATCAAGCCTGTGGGATTGTTCCACAAAAGATTCATTGTGGATGGAACCCCTATATATATATATATATTTATTTTTTTTTCTGTCCCCTAAAGTTCTAAACAATTTGCAAAGTGGTCTGTCAAGTTCAAATTTTGGAATCCCCTTCCTCCTTGTTGCCTAACTATGCAATGATGCTCCAATTCATGAAAAATTGGGGAAATTTTACCCATGCCTCCTACATTACTCCATTTTAAGAGTAATTTGTCTCAATTACTAAATAAGAGCTTTTCAAGTAATATATAAAAGCTCTAAATTATAGCATTTGATTACTTTGCCCTCAGCAGCAAGTCATTCTGTCACATGTGTGAGTCACTATTTCAAAATTTTCAATAACATTGCTTGCAAAACTGAAACAAGTAAAAAGAGAATTGTAGTAAAAATTGAAACTTGAGGGACAACTTAGCAAATTGTGCAGAACTTGATAGGATAATTTTGCATTTTGCCCAAAATGATTGTACATGATTACTTTGCATAATGCATGTAGGGCAGTTTTGCAACTAATCATTATTATTATAATCATCATCATTATTATTTTGATTTATTTTTGGCAGCCTAATGCATCAAATAATCCACAAATTTGAAAAATACTTACTTTATTTTCTTTTATAAATACAAGCCCTTGCTTTGAGATTGTATAACTCAAAACACAAGTCCAAAAGTGAAGAAGGGAAAAGAAATGGGGCAACAAAAGTTTTTGTCTGAAAAAATGAAGCTTCTCATAGCATTGCTTACATTGCAATGCTGCTATGCAGGATTCCACATTGTCTCTAGAGTTGCACTAAACATTGGTGTTAGCAAAGTTGTTTATCCAATCTATAGAAACATCATTGCATTGCTCTTCTTGGGCCCTTTTGCTTATTTCTACGAAAAGTGAGTCGTTCTTAACTTTTCATACAGTTCCCAATGCTACCGATCTAGTTAACATGAAGTGAACTTCATTTTATATTTTAATATCTGATCTTTGGCACAATGCCGGGAGAGTGGTCTTTGCTCATGCATACAAGACTGTATTATTACATAAAAAATCGAACTTACCTTCTTTGAAGTGTTGTAAAGTACAGTAGTACAACATTTCAACGCATTTTTGGACAATTCAGACATAAATTTTTGTGCACTATAGATTTTTTTCTTTTCACATCTCAACATATTTTACTTTTTTTTTTAATTATTTTTTTCAAAGAGATTGTTGGATAGTTTGTTTTCCTTCTTTATGCTTATTTTGTGTTCTTGAATTTTCAGGAAAGAAAGACCACCTCTTAGTTTTTCTTTACTGGTTCAATTTTTCCTCCTAGCATTATTGGGGTAAGCTAGCAGTAAAATCACTTTTCATATATTTATTCTTATTCAAATTTGTTGCTTCTTTTGTTTACTTAATTAAAGTTTTGTTTCTTCCATCAGAATCACTGCAAACCAAGGATTTTATATCTTAGGGTTAGACTATGCTTCCCCAACCTTAGCATCTGCTATGCAAAACTCAGTTCCTGCCATAACCTTTGTCATGGCTTCTGCTTTAAGGTAAGCGCTGTTATATTTTGACCTTTTGAAGTCAAATTGTGATATTTTAAAATAAATTTATTTGATTTTTAGTACAAACAATTATATTTATCGTTAAATTAATTTAAAAAAATTTACTATTACCTCCGTCCTACAACAAATGTCATCTATTAATAATTTTTACGGTCAAATTTATCCTTTTTAAAATTAATAATTGAACATAAATATTAAGATTTTTAAAATAGCAGACCTTGATTTCTTTGTTTTTATCTCTCAGACTGGAGAAATTAAATATTGTAAGAAGAGATGGTTTGGCAAAAATTGTGGGGACAATTGCTAGTGTAGGAGGTGCCACTATTATTACCCTATATAAAGGTCCTCCCCTGCTATTACACCACTCACAGCAGCCACTGGAAAATCTTTCCTCAGCTAATAAAATGCAGAACTGGACATGGGGATGTATATACCTTCTTGGACACTGCTTATCATGGGCTGGTTGGATGGTCATTCAGGTAATTAAGTTGACAATTAATTAGTTAATTAAGCAGCTTACTATAATCATTACTTTCTTATTAAATGAGTGAGGGAGCTGATAAATGTGTTTCAAATTTTACTGTTTGTTTTGTTTTACACTTGAGCTGAATTGGTTAAATTTTACAGCTCTTGACTCAACTAAGCTCGACTCGAGTTCGAACAAACTTTTTCAGTTAAATGAGCCGAGCTCGGACATTGGAGCGTCCGGCTAGAATCCAACTCATTAGGTCTAGCACTCTAGCTTTAGCCCAACTCGCTTAATTAACATTCAATTAAACATTATTTCTTATTTTTATAAAAAATATGATAAGCGGGTTGAGTTTGAGCTCAACGAAACTCAACTTATTTAAGCCCGGCTCGAGCTCAAACTCGACTTATTTACTAAACGGGGCGAGTTGGTACACCAAATTTCAAGCTTGTTTAAAGTCCGACTGAATTGGACTCGGCTTACTTACTTTGGATAGCCTTAATTTTAATATCAGTTACAAGATAATGCCTCCACTGGGGCTTGGAAAGACATATACTGCTGGTGCTGATATATATGTTTAACTACTACATTATTCCAAAAATGTGCAGGCTCCTGTGGTGAAGAAGTACCCAGCCAAACTCTCACTCACCTCATTCACTTGCTTTTTCGGATTGATCCAGTTTTTAGTGATAGCAGCATTTGTAGAAAGGAATCCCCAGCATTGGCAAATACAGTCAGGGGAGGAGATTTTTACAATCTTATACGCCGTAAGTTCCTTTGAAATATAATTAAACTAACCGATACAAAGAATGACCCATAAGAAATGTTTACAATATGACACTATTTGGACAAACCCATCTCTGGACCGTCCATACGAGAAACGGACGGCCTAGATTTTTTATTTAAAAGTAAAGGTGCTAATCCCTACTTATATGGCGGAAGGGTAAATTTTTTAAATCTAAAGTCCGTTTATCCTTATGACGACCAAAGATGAGTTTGCCCAAATAGTGTCGTAATAAATATTTGCTATGAAACACTTTCCATATATATATATATATATATATATATATATATATATATATATCACATAAATGTGCCTAATTTTTTCAATCTATTGTCTGGTTAAATAGGGCATTGTGTCCTCTGGCATTGTCATATCTCTTCAAACATGGTGCATTCACAAAGGAGGTCCAGTGTTTGTTGCCATCTTTCAACCAGTGCAGACTGTTCTAGTTGCTATCATGGCCTTTCTAATTCTTGGGGATCAGTTATACTCAGGAGGGTATGTCAAATGAATCTATAAACTATTACTCTGCAATGTTTGGAACTTGGAAAACTAAGAAAGGAAAAGAGAACAAAAAAATAAAAAGGAAATAGAAAAGATAAGAAAATTAAAAAATAAGTAGAAAAGATCCACCTAATGAACATGATTCTTGTGATTGAAAAAATAAGATTACTTCTCCATATTTAATTTAACAAGTTTTTCTCTTGCAGAATTATGGGTGCAATTCTCATTGTGATTGGTCTCTACTCAGTTCTATGGGGTAAAAATGAGGAGAAAAGGGTGGAAAATAAAGATAAAGAAGAGACATTGACTAAGCATCTTCTTGATCCTGTAGACAGAAAAACTGAAGGATGTGCTGTAAGTGCATCAGATATCCCTTAAACAATTACTTAACAGATCAAAGACAGCTCAATGGATCAAATTTGGATGCTGGTCTGAGATATTCTCAGCATATAAACATGTAAATCTAAGTTTTATTTATTTATTTATTATTAATAAAAATGACCCATTTGTGTAATTAAATTTGCAGAGGAGCCCATTTCTGTGATGTTTAGATTTTAAGGTCTGATTTGGTCAGTTGGCAGGGCCAGGTTGTGTGTCAAATACAACTAGTCAGTGAGACTTTGAGGCTTCATGTATTGTACACCAGCAATGATTTATTTCATGATAATGATATCAAAATTATGTCATGTACCCATGTTTGTCTCTTTGTTTGTTCAATTTTATTTTATTTTCTTCAAGGAATTATAATCTGTGAATTACAGTAGGGAGAAAGATAAAGTAACAGTCGGCCATGGTTATAAAAACCAAAAGAGTACTAATTTTTGGCCAAGTAAATTATATAATTAACTAGCATTTTATGTGAAAGTGCATCTGAACTTCCAAATGCATCACACTATTTCCTTACAACATCCTTGAATAATCAATAAACATGATATGAACGTAGCTCAGCACACAGTTGGGGTAGGCAGGTAGCTGCAAATTTAAAACTTTTTCTTCTGGACACCAAATTAATCAATAAGAACATTATATGAATGTGCAAAATGAAGGGTGATCCAACATGCATTCATGATCCCAGTAGAATGAATACCAGATTGTTTACTACTTTAGCAACTGCTTATTATACTATGCTGCAATGATCCCAGTAATATTATAACCATGAGTCCTACTTCCCACATGCATTCATCATACATTATGAACGAAAGTACAGTTAGCCTAGTAGTAAAAGATTGAAGTTTCAATTCTGATCTATGTGGGGAGGAGTTGGGTATGGGGCTATGATCCCAACTGCATAAAAGTTTAAAGAAGAAATACATGTGAATAAGAAAAGTTTCGCACAAGAAAAATACAAGCTGATGAAGTATCTGCATAGTATTGTTAATAACAGGTAGCAACAATTCTTATATGGTGGCAAGTTCTAAAACTAATCTCCTCTTAGAAAAGACAATGTACCACTAATCTGAGTGAAGCTCAGCATCTAAAAATTGAAAATCTAACAAATTTTTGGTCCCAAGTTGAGCTCAGTTAGCCTACTACCAGGAAGCAGAGATTCATCGTTATCCCTGCGAACTGCTGTATCCCCACACTGGATACTCCGATCGAGAACTCTTATGGCCTGTTTGTGAGTTTTAATTTGAGGGGAAGGAATAGGAAGGGAAACAAAACTCACAAACACAACACAGCCTTAAGGATTCTCCTTTATAGCTCATGTATTTTTGAAATATTTATAATTATTTTTGTTAATTTTATGATTTTAGAAACACTAAAGTTATATTGTTTGTTGATATATATATATATATATATATATATATATATATATATATATATATATATATTATAACGACTCGTATAAAAATATACATATTAAATAATAAATGTGCTGAATCCCCATATTTTAAGATTTGACGAATCTTCTTATGATGCACCGATATCTCTGCACCCGTATTCGTACTTCTTTGCCCACTAGTCCCCTTGAAGAGCATGAATGAAATTAAGATCAAATATTTATTTTGGCTGGCACCTAGACACCAAAAACTTGGATTACTACAAGTCCAAGAATTAGTTTATGCAATGTTCTATAAATAGCTAGGCGGACCAAGGCGATGGAGGGGGCACCTAGCATCTAGGCATTTTCTTAGGCGAACTAAGCATTTTCTTAGTCGGTCATATCTGTTTTTCTATTGTATATAATTGTTATACTATACAAAGCATATATAGATGTAATTTATAAAAAATTTACACGAAAAATTACCCATGAAAACAATCTTTAAGGCTTAAAATATCATTTCAAGACTTCAAGTAATGTCCAGCTTCAAAGCCTTTATTAAATCTATGCAGTAGAGGTCTGATTCTGCCTAGGCGGAGGCCTAGGCGTCTAACCAGACCAAGGTGGGTAGAGGAATACCTTCTTTAAAACACAAAGTTTATGTGACTATTACTTTCTTATTGATGGTAAGAAGCTAATGGTGTTTGCCTTTTTCACTCCCTGGTAACTTTGAATTCCTAGTTTCCTACTAGCCCATGGTTATGTTCGTTATAGACGTATATAAGATTTATTAATTATATATCTTCATTAATCTATTAATTATCTAACAAATACATGGGGTCTAGCTTTTAGCATTATACCTGAAGCCCCAAAACTCCCTATTTGAGCACAAAAGTGTAATATAAAAATTCGTAAACTTTGAACTTCAAATAATGCAAGAAGATTCACATTAGTTGACCAACAGCCCATGCAAGTTAACATTTATATCTTAAAATACGTGAAAACTTAAGGAACCATTTTCTAATGACTAAGAATATGGACAAACTGTTCAATTAGCTTCATCATGTATGATAAAATAAGCACAACTAGAACTACCGTGACAATCAAAAACAACATCTGAACCTATAACAGCTGATGAAAATGCTGCCAAATATATAAATAACTAGAGCTAAAGTAAACATAACTTTGCAATAAGACAAGTCAAAATTCATTCAACAAAATCAATTCCAACATGACAAACAACTAATACTAGAATCACACAAATATCAAAAAAGACAATATAACAAACAGTTTCTAAACCTCAGACAATGTCATGCTCTGATTAAATCTACCTCACCGTAACAATGTCATCAATCTTCAAAATCATCCGCACACACTCGGTAGCCAGTGAAACCGCACTCGTGCTCACTAGCAGGGGTTGCACTACATTCTCCTCCAAGATATTAGTAATCTGCCCCTTCCTCACATTGATCCCAGTATTGATCTCGCCTTGGGCATGCCTGTTGCGAAGCTCAGTCACAATAGCAATTGGATTTAAACCCGCATTCTCAGCCAAAGTATACGGAATAACTTCCAATGCCTCAGCAAACGACTTCACACAGTAACCTTCCATGCCCTGCAAGACCTTTGCCCAAGCCCCCAATTGCCTCGAAAGCTCAATCTCAGGCGCCCCACCCCCTGCAATCAGAAACTTCTTATTCACCAAGCACCTAACAACACACAAGGCGTCATGCAAGCTCCGCTCTGCCTCGTCAAGAACTAACTGATTCGACCCACGAACCAACACTGTGGTTGTTCTACCCATTTCCTTAATCCCAGTAATCTTCACAATTTTCCCATCTCCAAGTGAAGCCTCCTCAACCAAATCAGCAAATCCCAACTTCTCTGCACGAAAATGCTCAATATTCGCAATGGGTAAACAATTCAATGTCTTAGTAATAAACTCAATCTCATCACGCTCCACGTCCTTGATCACCAAAATCTTCGCCTTGGCCAAATAATGAAGTGACAAATCCGTAACAGCATCCCTCAAAATACTCTTCTGGATCAACAGCACATTACACCCAGTTGCCTTGATCTTCTTAATCATACCCAAAATGTAATTCCTCTCTTCCTTCAATATCCTATCCATCTGGGTATAATCCGAAACAACAATAGACTGCTCAATATCAGTTTTTGGAGGGGAAATCTGAAACTGTATAACAGCAATTTTTGCATTTTCGATCCGGGTCGGACCTCCAGCAGAATGACTCACTTTCTTATCAAAAACCAAACCTTTCACCAACTCCGTATCATCAACCGTACCCCCAAGTTTTTTAACAATCTTAACATCCCGGAGATCAACTAAATCAGGTTTTACAGGATCCACAACAGACAAAACGGCGTCAACAGCTAGTGGAGCTAAGAGGCTTGAATACTGCGATACTACTTTGCTATTTAATGAAGTGCTAGCAGATTTTACCAAAGATTCGCGGTCGGAAAGTTCCACCGGAACAGCCATGGCAGTTAAAACATCAATCGATTTAAGGGAGACTTTGTGGAGCGAATCAGAGATGACAGTGGGATGAACACCTGAGGACAAGAGAGATTGACATTGTTTGAGCAACGCACCGGCAATAACGACGACAGTGGTGGTTCCGTCACCGGCAACGATGTCCTGGGACTTAGAAAGTTCGACCAGGAACTTGGCGGCAGGCTGGAGGACTTCCATCTTGTGGAGGATAGTGGCACCGTCGTTGGTGATGATGACCTCGCCGGAGGCGGTGGAGATCATCTTGTCCATGCCTTTGGGGCCGAGACTGGTACGGACGGCGTCGGCGACGGATCTTGCGGCGACGATGTTGGCCATACGGATGTCGTCTTTGCGCTTATTGTCGACATAGCTTTCGGTTTTGGATAATGGGGCTTGGATTGCTGCTGTCGCCATTGGTGGCGAGATCGAAGAGAGATCGAGAGAGTAAAACCCTAGGAGTGAGAAAAGAAGATGCGGGAAATAATAGAAAGCCCTAGATTTTGAGTGTGTTGTATCACTCTGAGACCGAGTCCAAGCATTATAGGCACATAAAAATTAGGGAATTTATATTTTCCGAGAGAAATTGAATTTTTTTAATAGTAAATGGGATCAACCTTGTGAAAATATTATATACTAGTTGTGTCTCGTGACTCCGGCACTGTATGGACGGTGTGATTTATTTTAAACTTTGGACGGTCCAAATAATTTATTGAGTGAGCGGAAAATTTAAAATCATTTATATTTTATTATATATATATATATATATATATATATATATATTAATTGCTTTCGTCTTGAAGAAGAATAAAAAAAATTAGATTAAAATTTGAAAAATATTATATTATCTAAAGACTCTTTGTAACCTAAAATAACTTATAATCAGACATAACAATTATCATAATTCATCATATCACCACAATAATTAATACATACTCAATCATCAACACATATCCAACCACCAAAACATAAAGCTAGTTGCTACTAATTTTAAGAAATTTTGGTAGAGTTTCTTTTAAAAATAGATATCCAGAAAATTTGTTTAAAACTTAGAAGTACCCTAGTAAAATTCTAGTGGAAGTGTTGGATTTTTACTGTTTGTTATTATAATTATGGGCTAATGACAAACTTGTCCCCTCAAATTTGGACGAAAATCAATTTGATACTAAAAGTTTAAAAATCTTTAATCAATACCTCTAAGTATTTTAAAACAACAAATGTGTTCTTTTTTAGTCTGACCCACCAATTTTACTTTTTTCATTTATCTCAACATTTATCCTAATTAGAAGTATCAAATTGGTTTTAAAATAAGAAGGTGCTTCATATAAATCATATCACATATCATGAGAAAAGAAAAGGTCCGTCTAAGCTGTTAAAGACATTGGTAACTGAATCAATATGAGGATCAGGGAATTGTTCATTGATTAAAATTTCCTGCAAAAAGAGGAAAAGTAAAATGTCAAATTTATAGTAGACCAAACAGAAAAAAGTTTAAAGTTACGAAGACCGCTAAATTGCAATGGCCAACTGCAGAGCCACCGCTAAAGTTACGAAAACCGCTAAATTTAACAGCATTTTCATTAGAGAGAGAGATTAGTATCTAGTTAATCATTTACACAAACACGTTATAGGGAATGGAAAGGATTCCCTATAAATAGTTATCGTTATAGGGAATCATTCAATTAGGTTACATATGGGTTACGCAAGCGCTTTAATGAAATTAGTCTTTAAAATTTTTAATCAATCTTTTTTTATTGCAATAAAATTATACAGACTCTTGTAAATAAATTTAATTCTTAAATATAAAGATTTACATTTTATAAAAAGTAGATACAATAATGATATTTTGTATACAAATTATTTTGTATTTTAACGGTTATAAACAAATTAGAATTATAGACATTATTTGTATTTTATTTTTATAATCATTCTTCGGTCACCAAAATATGCCATGAAATTCCATTCATTAAGATGACCATCCAAATCATGGCAAAAATAACATGTAAACCACCAAATAACGAAATAACATGTCAAATGGAAGCAATAACTATATCAGAGGGAGAAACTACTAAGACCCAAAACCAAACATCTTCAAACCAGATCCAAACTGAGTGGGCCAATTAGAAGAAAGGAATAGGGGGAGCAGTTTCAGACCCCCGAATCCGGTTATTCATAATCAAAAGCAACACCTGATTGTAAGACCACAATTTTTTATAAATAAAATCGAATTTTCTCTAATTATTATTGTGAATAATAAGGTGTTAATTTGATAGAATGCTTTGGTTATGGGTGAAATGTGCAAAATTTTCAAAATAAGCAAGTGGTTATAAAATATTCATTATTGTCGGGGAACATTCGTTTGGTCGTGGAATATTCTGGTTGTCGAGGAATATTCGTATGACGGCACAACCATTTGTAGGCTCCATAACGGAAAACGGTCGGATGAAGAAAACGACATGTTTGAGTTTTTATAAATAACGGCGTAGTTGTTACCGTTAGCACTGTTGGAATACCCGGTGGTTAAAATACGATGTCTGGCGTGGTTCTGTAGTAGCACTGCGGTATTGCACGATATTTTTGAATTATCGATTCTTACGAAAGAAGACATTACTCGGTAATTGTTACAGTAATTATTGTTCAATATTTTATTTTATTGATTCAATAATTGCTACGTTGATATTTTATATTATTGTTGTTTCAATAATTGTCACTGCACAGTATCTCCATTATCAGATCAATAATTCATATTATTTGAATAATATTGTTAGATAGCATTATTGACAATGTCTAAGGAAGTTCTGTCTAGTAAAGGTGTTTGGTCACCTAATTGCGCGCTAATAAGGAGAAATTCTTATCGGAAAGTCCCCTCTTTCCGGGGATTGACTTGTTTGTCATAATTGTAATTCTGTAATATTATTTGTGAATAATTAATTATTGATTTATATGATAAGGAAATATTTATTTTATGTGGATGGATAGGGAAATATTTATTTTGTGTGGATATAAATGAAGGAATTAATGCTGAGGTATTTTATCAGTATTTTTTCAGAATGGAGGTATTAAAAATCGTTCGTATGTGGATTTCAGACATTTTCTGTTTGGAATTTGGAAAAACTTACATCTACAAAGTTGTAGAGAATTTAATTTCCTATGGATTGGACATAAAATTCGTATTTTTCTGATAAAAGGGCTATTTATTATGAATTATTGAAGTTTTGAAAATAAATGTTTTATTAAAAACATGGTGGGCCCCACTTTTGGTTGGTTAGAAATGTGCTGAAATTTTATTTCAAAAGTGGTGGGCATGAATAGTAACAGGTAAAGCCATCAGGTAGCAGGTTATTCTACTATGACGTTCTAAGCATTTTTCTATAAATAAGGTGCTTAGTTAGAATTGAAAATCACACCAGAATCATAAACTTTCTCTCTCTATATTATCGAGCGAATTTTGTGAGTATTTAAATACTTTGTGAGTTGTTATTCAGTGCAAATTTCCTTCAGCCTTATACCTGATATTTCAACTGGAAGTATTGTTCTTTTAAGGTAAGGGATCTTATTTTCTTCGTAAATGATATTATTTTTTTCAATATCATTATACCGAAATATTGATCTGAATTTTATTGTGGAATTTCTACCTTTTTGTGTCGGTGTTGTTAGTTCCCAGTAGGCACAATAGATTTAGAAGGGGGGGTTGAATAAATCCTTTTTATTTCAAATACTTTTTAGGTTTATTTTGTATAGCTATTAAATTAACATATGACAAACATAAGAATCTTTTCAAGCACAACGAAATAAGTAAAAGATCCCCTTCATTGATATATTCATAATCATACATACATTGTTTCGTAGAGTAAGTTTAGTTGTAGCAGTTAAAACATACATGTGAGCTTATAGCGAGTTATAGTACATAATGTAAATGATATAATGTAAAAGACACAAGGGGTTTTAAGTGGTTCAGAGACTCAAGTTCCTAATCCACTCTTCTACTTTCAACTAGCAGGATTTCCACTAAGGAAATCCTGAATCACTAAGATTTCTTCAAGGCCAGCAGCCTTGGGACTTCAGTTCACTAAGAACTCTTCAAGGCCAGCAGCCTTGGGACTCCTCTAGTTCCCTAGGAACTCTTCAAGCCCAGCAGGCTTGGAACTTCGTTTAGTCCCCCCGAACAAGCACTACAAGAAAAAGGTCTATCAGCGACCAATTATCCGGTCGCTGATATTCTTAATAGCGACCGATATCAACGACCAACCTATATTCTAGTCGCTAATCTATATCAAAGACCGACTGCGGTCGCAGCTCGGTCGCTAGAACAAATTTCCACCCCAAAATTTGGCAGAAAAAGTTGGCGCGTAGTTTTATTGCGACCACTTCAAAACAGCGACCGCATGCGATCGCTGATAAGTCCATATCTTTAAAAGTCAGCGATCGCATGCGGTAGCAGATAGTGGTCGCTGATCAAACTAAATGAATTCAGTAACAAGTTCGCTCGACACATATCACGGAAGGGAAAAAAAAGAGGGAGGTCACCGAAATAGAGAGAAGAGGGAGAAAGGGGGGAGAAGAGAAGAAGGAGAAGCAATTTTCGTTCATTCTTCTTCAAATTAGAGACTAATTGTAGAGGTAAGAGCTACTTTTTAAGTTCTTCTTCTTTAATTTTTTTGGTTGTTTGTTATTTTTGTTCGTTCTTCTCCAAATCAGTATGTTTGCTACGAATTTGTGTTTTAAGAGTTAATTTATTGCAAAGAGTTGAATGAGTGAATATGGTTATCATGCTTAAATCATATTTTGGGTAATATGATTATGATTTTATTAGTATTTGAAGTCGATTTGGGTAATATGATTATGTTTGGTTTATAAGTTTTGATTAGAGTAAATTTTATTTGGGTAATACGCAGTACTTTGGGTAATTTGATTTTGTTAATTTATGTCTGTTTGGGTAACTTGATTAGTGATAGGATGGAGTTAGTATAAAATTTATATTTTGGGTAACTTGATTTGGGTAATAGGATGAATGTATTAGATTGTAGTTAGTATAAAATTTATATTTTGGGATTCTTTTTGTCTTGATAGAGGTAGAATAGATTTTGTTATTATAGGAAGTCATGCACATGATATGACTCGTGAATCCCCTGTTTATGTTTGTAGTTTAACCAATTATATTGGTCATTGTGAAAAATCATTTGTAGATCGAGAACTTGACATTGACATCATAATGTGAATCAAAAGCGTGAATAATTGCTCCCACGGAAAATGATTGGGTTTCAAAGTTTGCAAGTTTGATCCTCACATCTTTGTGGATACCTGCAAAACTCTTTTGTAGTAAATCTCTAGATTAAAAGCTTTTTGCGGATAGTAATTCTTTTTATGAGCATTGGGATTCAGATAAGTTCATAATTTCCATCCAATTCCTATGGTATCTCATATGGACTGTTGGTTTATGTCTTAGGTTCCTAGAAATGACCTTATATACATGCCATCGTGCATGTGGCTAGTCCATATTACAGGGGAGACTCTGGCAAAATTTTTTTATCGGTCGGGTTAGTTGCGAACATTTATACTATTAAAGAGCCTATTGGTGATCCACTAGAGCCTATTAAGGGGATGTTGGAGCTGATGGGCTGGGCTTGGGGCCGCGAGGCCACACTGTCATGTTTATTGTCATATATACATGTAATCAAATATGACTCCGCAAAACATCTTGAATTTTTTAATATACAGATGGCTTCTGAAGCAACGTAGAAAAAGCGCGGCTTGGGTAGGGGGCCTAATCATGTGTCCAAGGCCCCTACTAATCCGGATGATCGGATTCTTATTCAGATTCGCCCTCCTCCGAATAGCACGTACGTCTCGCATATATCAATTTTATATAAGCATTTAAGATTCCATTTATTATATATTGGTAATGTTTTGATTGATATTATATTGGTTTGTGTCTTGGGTGCCTAGAAATGTCCATATATGCATGTCGTCGTGCATGTGGCTAGTCCATATTGTAGGGGAGACTCTGGCGATTTTTTTTATGTATTATATAAGTATAAGTTTGAAAAATGTTCATAAGTATTATAACTTAGATGTAAATTGCTTTAATATATGCTAATTGATGTTGTATATTATAGTGATTTTTCGGATAATAAAATCGTCAAGTGCATATCACAATTTGTGTTTACGTAATGGCCTACAATTTGTGATTACATTAAAGACACCTATCGCCCACAAGGATGTTGTTTGGGCGTAATTTTGGTATGTTTTTTTAATTATGACAGATAATATTAATATAATATTAATATAATATTCAAAGGATAATTATTTAGTAATGTTATTATTGTTGTTTTATTTGCAGAAAAGGTATATGAAGCAGGGAGGGCGTGCATGCTTTGGCGATTCGGATTATTATTCAAGGCGTAAGTAGTATCCGCACCAAGGACAACTTGAATAAAGAACAACAAAAGCCATTCACAATGCCGAGATCGACCATCCGGGCCGGGGAGAGGATTATATACTGAAAGCATAGCCCTTGGTAGTGCACCCAAATCCATATGGGTGAGATGTGCCCAATGGAAAGCTGAGAGCTTGGTGAAAAGACGAAAGACTGCCGCCACCAACAGAGCCTTGGGTGTATCCGATGGCACAAAGGCTAAAGGAACATACAAGGGTATGGCGAGATTTCATGATTCTGACATAGATATCAACGCTGTGGTTCGTATTTACAAGTTTTAATATGTTTTCAATCATGAATTATAGAAAATATATCCCATTTTACTTAGTAATATTGTGTTATTTTTGTATAGGAGTCTCAAGGTCAGCCTATCCATTGGCTGGATGTGTACGTGGCCACCCGTGATGGTCTGCCTGATGCTATCAGCGGTAATAAATTTTAACAACTTGATCTTTAATTAATGCTTACATAATTAATTTATTTTAACTATTTAATTATTAACATGATGACGAGGACACTTATAAAGCGTTTATTAAATGGCTTGGCCATCCCGAAGGCACTCCACGTCAGTCTCATCGATCAAGAGTTGTGGGAGAGGCGTCTGTTGTGAAGAAGAACTACATTAAAGGTCAAGGACAACGACAGCGCCCATCCTTGATGGCTCAGTCGCTCTTCTACCCGGTCTACATAATCATCGAGCCATCCAAATTTATTCATACTCTGGCTGACTGTGTGAGAGCTATATGTCAAGATCGGGATCTTCTAAAGATACTGTGCGGACATCTGGGGGCTCTGAGTCTTTGAAGAATTAGTCAAGCAAGCGATGGCAACATGACAACATCACCTGACAGGGGATGGCGACGAGATATAAAATCAATTTGTTGTATATTGTCGTAATATACCAATATTAACATAATTAGTATATATTTGTAACTTGTTTTATTATTTTGTTAATTACAGGGTGATTAAGGAGGCGGTGATGCTTGACGTACCTGCTTTAGATTAGTTTTATAGTTATAGTATAAGTTTGTACTTATATATTCATTCTTAGGATGTTTGTATGTTACTTAAACAAGTTTTGAAATGTTATTATATTTATTCAAAATCATATTGGTTTTAAATGGTTTATATACTAGTTTGGTGTATGTGTTGGTGGACGATGGATGTTTATATTGTTGTGTATGTTGTTGTTGGGTATGTGTGTTGGGATAAAACAGGTACAGGTTTTTGGGATTTCTGCAAAACAGCAAGATTCTGTTTTTTTATTTTTCCATATTTGCGGTCGCTGATAGGTAATAGCGACGGATAACTATTTGTGGGCAACAACGACCGCATTCGGTCGCTGATACCGGTCGCTGCCACGTGGAACACGTCAGCTTTGGCCCTGGACCATGCTGACTCAGCTTAGCGATCGGATTTGTCATTCCGGTCGCTCATAGCGGTCGCAGATATATCGGTCGCTAATAGTGGTCGCTGATGTGCATCTCGGTGATTTGATTTTATCTTGACGCCTTTCAATGATAAGATCGCGGTCATTGATGGTTATCTCATGATTGTATGTCGGTATTGATAAAGCTTTTTCTTGTAGTGAAGGACCCTTCTGGCCCTACTTTGTTTAGTCCCTTCGGACATGGACCCCAAAGGCCCTGGCTTTGTTAAATTATTTGTTTGTTGTTGTTGGAGTCGGTGCTGAGCTGCTAAGATGTCTTCATGCTCTGAACATCTTCTATCCTTAGCAGCTTGGCTTGATCATCCTTGAAGTGCAGCTGAGTGTTGCATGATGCTCAAACTTCTCTATTCTTCAACCACTTGGATGACCCCTTTATGAACCGCCTTGAAGATCCTTCTCTTTGGTACTTGATGGTACGCATGCATGATGAAGCTTCTAAGATGACTATAAGCTCTTCTGTTAGGTACTTATAAGCTTTCTCATGCTTGACACCAAGATGACATTTGTGATCTTCCTTCTTGCTACTTGAAGCCTTCTCATGATGGACTTGCAAAGATGACTGTAGGCTCTTCTCTATTGTACTTAGAGTCTTCCCATGATGGACATCAAGATGACATGATGCTCTTCTTTCTCTCGGCAGTTCAGAACACTCATTAAGTAGTAGAACTCTAACTTCTACTTCTTTCTTCGCATGTCTCTGAGTATTCTTGGTGGATCGTAGAGTGAGCGTTCGGACTCACTATCTCACATGGTTTAGATCAGTCCACCTTTTCTCTAAACTCGGCAACTTCAGCAACCCTCGATCTTTGAAGCTCTTCTAGATTTATACTCCTTCCCAATCCTTCCGTTAGAAAGTAGCCGTTGAAGGCTATTCAAATATCTTCACAGATCTCGAGTTGACAGAGGTAGACTGCTGATGTGACATGTCATACTTTATCTGACATTGCGAGTCTCTCGTTTCACTCTACCGTCAGAGTTGTCACTTTAATGTCTTGGGCAGGTTGAAGACTTTATTATCTCCTTCTGATTTCTCGATCAGAGGTTGTCCTTTTGCATCGATGCTCTCAATAAGCTTTTGTCCGAATACCATCCTTTAGATTGAACCGTTGCCAATGCTTCAGTCTTGGGGTGTTCGAACTCTACGATTCTGATGCAAGTCTTCGAGGACCTGATCGTAGTGTCTTGTTGAGTGTTGCTCATTAACTGGTAGAGTTAACACTACGATCTTGAAGAGTGTTGATTGGATCTCCAATGCAGTACACTTCTTCCTTCTATTGTGCAGTGCTTTAATACTTCTATTTGCTTCAACTGTTCTCAGATACTGATGGCTTAATTCCTTGCTCTGGTCTCCTTTTGAATATCAAGACACTTCAGATTTATGGCGCGTCCAGCTTGTTTTCTCCTTGTGATCTCTCGTTCACTTATCATCAATGAACTGACCCTGCACTTAATCACTTTATCCTTGCTCTTCAGAGGCTGACCAGTATCTCGGTTCACCTTCCATCAGTTCTTTCTTTGTTTGGCAAACACTACGATCTTGGTTGCTTCCAAGATCGTTGTCTTATGTTCACTTGATAGCTACTGCATTTGCTGACTTTCCTTAGTCAGCTTCTGAAGTTTTCTTTGGATGTCCTCGTGGAAGACTTTATCACGAATGGCCTTACAACTAAATCTTAATGCTGATTGGGTTGGTGCTTAGATCTTCTGCTAGCCTGCATGCCATTCGTTGAGTGCTCTCTGGTTCCCTTCAGGTAGGATGTATCTTTGCAGTGCCAACTAGAGGCTTTGTTTTATTGGATATTCTGGGAGTGCTCATTTGTTGAGAACTGTATATGCTCTACGATTCAACCTTGGCATTGTGAGCACTTCTGTTGAGGTCGTAGTTCTGCACTCTATGATTCAGCTTCGGCTTGTGCAGACACTACGATCCCGAGATCAGATCTTGACACTCGACGATTTCTGCCTTGTGCTTGTTGTCTTCATCTGATCTTGCTTGACTACGATCTCTGCATGTAGTCAATAGGCTCTACGAACTCCGAGTGTGATCTATGATCCTTGACTTGGCTTCGGCATCAGTAGACTTTACGACTCTAAGTGTAGTCTACGTTTACATCTTGGCTTCAAAGAGATGATCGGTCTTTCGTGAAAGTAGTTTGTCTACGATTCTGAACATAACTTCCTCAGCACACTACGATCCCAATAAAGCTCTACTCGACACACTACGGTCCTTCTTCGTTTCCCCTGGCAGTCTTCGAACTCCGAGATCTACTATCTTGCATACTCCTATTCTGCCTCGATAGCTCTCGAGTTAAACTTGACTCTCCTGGCAGACTACGATTTCTGGTGCAGTGCTCGACGATCAGACAAGCCTATCTATTACATCATAAGATCAACCTAACAAGCTTGATCTTTATATATTTATAGTCCTTGTACATCATTTCTTTTTATGGACTTTACAAAGCTGTTTTGCTTATGTAGGATCAACCTAACATATTTGATCAATTCATTCTAAGTCATTGTACATATATTTCTATTATCTATCAAAGGACTTTATAGCTTTTCTTAATACAAGCATACTTGCATATTCATTCACATATATATTATAATCAAATCATATATTAAATAGGAATATCATTCACATGTTTATTCCTGACAATCTCCCCCTATTTGATTATGACAAAAAATATTAAGTGCATATGCATGTTATGAATGAATCTTATATACAGTGAGCAGCTGTATTTCTAAACTAGATAATAATGAATGTCATTTATATTAATATGACAATTTATATATTCAGACATTCTACATCCTGGATCTAGAACATACCTAACAAGTTAGAGATGTACCTCCTTGGCTCCATGTATGTTTCTAGGATGTTTGCTGATCAGCTACTCATCTGATTGTTCTTCTTGCTCTTGCTCCCCTTGGGATGATGACCTTCTGTCTTTGCTTAGCTCCCCTTCAGCATCTTTCTGATCATGCTCCCCCTCAGACTCTGCGATCATGGGATCATTATCTTTTGGCTCCCCCTCAGATGATGATATTCTTTTTGCAGCTGATGTCTTCTTCTTTGATTTCTTTTCTTCTATCCCTCTGTTCTTCTTTGAGTGCCTCTTGTTCTTCTTGCTCTTCCTCTTTCTATGCCTCTTTTTCTCCCTCTTTTTGTCATCAATCATTTGAGAGAGCTGTTCCACGTTGGACATAAGCTGCTCCATTAGGTAGGAGGAGTTGGCAACTTCACACTTGAGTTCCTGCTGGCCTAGCTCAAGTTGCACTGAGAAAGACTGCTTCAGGTCGTCAATCTTGTCAAAGAGGGCTTGGATCTGCTCTTCATTTGTCTTCTGAATTCGTAGAGCATCTGCCTTCTGATCTTGTATGGCCTTCTGATAGATGTTATCTCTCTCTTGGAGTTTGAGAGATACATCGGCCATAGTAGCTTGAGGCTTGTGCTGGAAGGAATTATCTCTTGCTACAGTCAGCTTCTGTGATTCTTCAGTGAGAAGAGATATTTTCTCACTTAGATCATCAGAACTCTTCTGTAGTTCCTGCTCCAAAGTAATTTGATCCTTTTGTTGGACAGCAGCTGGTTGAGCATCAGTTTGGACTCTACTATTTTCATCCTTAGACAGATTTTCGAAAGTCTGGAGAATTTGAATAATCGTTGAGTTCCAATCACTGGTTGAGGATGAGGGAATGTCTGATAGTAGTGCTTAAGCATAAGGAGGCTTCTGGTTTTGGGCTTGAACATCATCAGCAGTAGAGTGAACAGTCTTTACAATCAGCTCCTTGGTCATGACTCTTCGTCCTTCAGAATCCACTCTACGATCGTAGGGGATATAGAGATTTTCAGCATGGCGATAAACTTTGAAGTGGGGTTGGTCTTTGATCAGTTTGGTGGCAAACTTCTTTACTCTTTGAAAGTTCTGAGCCACCAATTCTATGCTTAGGAAGTGAGAGAAGCACCAGCTGAGATAGCTTTCATCTCCTTCGGTGTGAGCCTTTAGCCATGGCATCCACTGGAAGAACTATCTCATCAGTAAGTCGTCAGAATTGTAAAGAATGGTTGAGCAGTCTAGCTCCATATTGTTCCAGTTTTTGGCTATGTCAAAGGTAGTCATTCTTACTATCTTGAGCTGCTCATTTCTATAGTTCACCCATCTCTCTGATGGAGCATTTGGTAGATCATTAGAAACTTCCACCACTATTCTCCTGGTGAATCTAACTGGAGAGAGGACATGGTAAAATTCTAGTTCTTCTGATTCTTGATTTTTAGAATTTGAATCATTCTTCATTACTTCTCTCTCGTGGCCTGAATCATCCTGATCATTTCCAGCAGAGAGATCTTCTTGCTGTATTTCATTTCTTTCATTACTGGTTTCTTCTTCAGCTTTTTCTCCCTGGGGTACAGACTCATCATCACTCAATTCAATGATGGCATTTGATTGACCACTACTCCTTTTGGAGGCAAACTTGGCTTGCAGTCTGTAGCTTTTCCTTCTCCTTGGAAGTTCAGGTTTGGGAGAGTCAGACTCTTTTTCTTCTTCAGAATCTGACTCCTTTGGTTCAATAGACAGACTTCTTTGGAGTTCAGCACTGGCAGGGGTAGATTATTTTTCTTTGGACTCGTCATTTTCTGAGCCATCAAGGTGGCTATCTTGATTGGAGGGGGCAAGTTCTTCTTCTTCAGACACAACATTATTTGACCTATCATCTTGGGTCATTGGGGCAGTTGCACTTAGAGATTGAGTTTGGTCATCTTGAATCTCTTCTTCATTCACAGAGTGACTGCTTTGAGGATTAGCCATGGGGCTTGAGCATTCTTCTTTATCAGCAGATGCTGCAATTTCTTCCATCACATCAGCTTCATTTTCATTACTGGATGTTGTCTGTGGAGACTGGGCCTTGACATCTGTTTCTTTTTCTTCTGCTGACTCTACGTCCCTCTCTTCAGCAGATGTACTATTTTGGGAAGCTGAGGATGGTTTGTCTTCCACCTTAGCTTTCTTGCTGACTGACCCTTGAAGCAACCTGCTGCTTCTCCTCTTTGTTGTTTCAGCAGTAAGGACTTTTTCTTCTTTATCCTTGTCCTTTGAGGAGACTTTTCTTGATGAAGTTTGAGCTTTCTTCACACTACCCGCTCTCTTCACACTTCTGGATTTCTTCTTGGCTGGTGTGATTTTTGCTGGTTCAAAGTCATCACTTAGAGTTCTCTGCCTCTTCTGTTTTCCTTCTCTTTGCATAGGCTCTGCTGCTGCTCCCAGCTGTCAGCCTTTTGTTCTCCTTAGGGTTCTTCTTCCAGTTCACAAATAATTATGGAGACATCACTTTGTGCACATTCAAAGTTTCTCCCTCATCATCCTTGATTTTCCCTCCTAGCTACTTCTTGAAGACAATACTCAAGTGACTACCATGAAACACCTTGGTCAGGGGTTTTTTAGTGGACTTCTTCTTCTCAGCCTTTTCTACCCACTTGGAGATTTGATCGAACAAGATAGCTCCAAAGTCGATTTGTTTTTTCAGAACTATTACTGACATTATTTTTAACTGTTGGTCAATCACTGTGCCATGTGCAGTGTTCTTGCACAGTATGCATTTTCTAACTATTTCAGCAAGGAACTCATACTCTTCAGGAAACTTCTTCTTCATGTCTTTAAGATTAGGGTTTCTTTGGTACCCCATAACCTCCTTCGCTTGTTCAGTATTGACATCATCAAGGTTCTTCAGCACTTGGTTAGGAAAACCTAGGCATTGATTAAGGTCAAAAGATTTTAACTTTAGAGACTGACCTTTAACCTTGGTAGTAAGGGTTTCGGAGTTGATGGAGACGTTTGAGTAGAACTCTTTAACCAGGTCGATGTAGACTCGAGTATTGGCCTCAAGGCATTCTGAGAATCCAGCTTTCTTCACAAGCTCGAGAATGTCCCTGAACTTCTTTTCGGATTTCTCAAACGATTTGGTTCCGAGCTGAATGCCAGTGATTACTTGCCAGTTTTCCATTTGAGTAATTTGAAGAATGTGGGTATCTTATTTAGAGATGTTTATAAGAGATGGCTGAATGTGATTTGGTAAGGCTCTGGAGGGTTAACTGATTTTAGCTCTTGAGAGGATTCTAGGGTTTGAAAATGGGAGGGAGAAAGGTTTGATAGCTTTTGGTAACTGTCTACAGATTTAAAATTATCTTTAAGGCAGTTCCTTCTAACTCTGCATAATCAGTGATGTGTCAACCGTCCATTGGTTGCACGATGCCCAGTAATGAGCTATAACACCCCATAACTTTTCAGTTAAATGTTTTCCTTTTAGAAGAGTAGTCGTTTAAATGACGTGGCTCTGACCGTTGACCTTTTGATTCGTAGAGTAGCATGGTGAGGTATGTGACGCCCCCAAAATTAGGTATACATCACCCATCTTGAGTCGCCAGATACATGGTACAGAATTCAAATACAACTTAATAATACATCATCGCAGGTACAATCGACAAAACATAAACTGTGAGTTTGAATACAAATATTGTCTACTAGAGAGTATACAAACTCAAAAGGAGTCCTCATTACAATTATTTTCACACTATTTCACAGAATAGTGAAGACTACTAATGCACCATCTAGGACCATCACTCCGTTTGCCGACTAGTCCCAAACTACGTTCTCATTTCACGAAGAGAATAGTGAAAGAAAGGGTGAGCTCAACTAGCCCGAAGAAGAAATATTATGACTAAGATAATGCGTAATAATTTATCATTAGCCCAGCGGTGTTGAATCGATAAAATATAACAAACATCAAGTTTAAGCTGCAAATGAACAAACAATCCATTAGAAGAGTCAAGTAGAGAATAAAATCTACTTTCTTCTATGATTTAAAAGGTTTTTCATGACTTTTATCGCTGAGACTCAGCTTAATAAATAATCCACATCATCCCTACACTACGGCCAAGGATATTCATTAGTATCACAACCATAAATTATTCATGCACCACAACCAAGGATATTCGTGTATTCATCAATGTTCATGATCATGCCAACAACTGTCCATCAATGCACTACGGGTCAATGAGGACTTTTTCCACATCATTTATAACATTACGGTCATGATTACACCGAATAATCCCTGGTCATAATCATACCAAGTCCATCTATGCACTACAGGCCACAGATGACTTTCAACATAATATAAACATGAGGATGATGACAATGATATAAGAATTCAATAAAACAAGTTCAAGAATTAATTTATCAAGGAACTAATAACATCCAAATTGTCAACATGATACTGCTTTGTAGAGTAAAATTCAAGAATGCTCAGAAGAATATTTCCATGAAAAGATACTAGATGAAGCGCAAATATTAAGGATATTCCACTAATTTCATGGAGTATAGAAGTCAAAAACTTTAATCAACTGAGTATAATAACGAATAGAATAACAAAAGAAATCACCATGCATGCGGTATTGCAGACATAGCGGAGTTATTCCAATGAAATAATAAGTAATGAGAACCGTGTCGGTGAAATTGCAATGCAACAAGATGTTCCAACAGAATAATAAAGAGCGGAACCAGTCAACAGAACGCACTGAATAGGATATTCCAATGTAATAATAATAAAGCGGAACTAGGTCCGGCGTAAGCGCATGCACGAGAATATTCCAATGAGAATAATAGTAAAGACGGAGCCGGTCCCATGCAAAAAAAGCATGCACAGGATATTCCAACAGAATAATAATAAAGACGGAATATTAGAAGAATGTCACCAAGTATATGGTAATCCGTGTATACTGATTATTCCAGCAGAATAATTAATAAAGAATGGAATAACAGAAGTTCTCTTCATGAATACAAAAGAAATAATACCCCTTACCGTAAAAGAAACTGAATATAAGAGTAGGGAAGTAGCAGAATGCTTTTCTTATTTCTCTCTATAATTTCTCTCTAGAGTTTCAGTGAATTCGTAAGAAATAATGAAGGAATGAGCTTCTATTTATAGAAGAATGGACTGCATAGTAACTAACTCATGAACGATCGAAATTGATTTACTTTAATCTGACGGTCCATATTTAAAGCAAAATCTTTTAAATAAAATATAATATATTAAATATATAACATGTGTTTTTTAAAAAATATCACAGGATTCATCCCCTGAATCCAATATCAATTCAATCTCTCTCTCTCTCTATATATATATATATATATATATATATATATATATATATATATATATAAAAGTCTCAATAATACATTTTTCCAATAGATAATCCAACTCCTTTTTCTTTGATTTTGTGAACCCCCCCCCCACAACCATTTCAAAACATGTGACAAAATTATATATATATATATAATACATATATATATATATATATATATTTATATATATATATAAAAGCTGAAACAACTTCTACCGGCGGTTTTAACAATAATTGAATCAAATAACGTGAGATACTATGCAAAGCAATTATCGTAGTAATAATTGAACAAAACCGAGTGACTTCTCACGTAAGCATCAATAATCAAAAGCGTGCTTCTTGTAACTACTGGCATTCATCGTACTTTTTAACAAGGGTGTTTCAACAATTAACGGTAAAACTTCCGCCGTTATTTTCATAAAAAGTATTTTGTCGTTTTCTCAATCCGACAATAATTCCGTTGTGGGGTCCACCAATGATTGTGTCGTTGTACGAATATTCCCTGCTAAAACGAATATTCCCCGACCAATCGAATATTATATAACAACTTGCGTACTTTGCAAAATTTATCAATATTACCCACAACTATAACATTATATCAAATTCATTCCATAATATTCAAAAATGATATTTATAGAAAATTCACCTTTATTTATAAAAATTGGGGTCTTACAAGGTAGCTATTGACTCTACAATTCTCTTTGTTGACTCAACGATCAACCTTTAAGAAATGTTGCAATGGATGGCTTTGTCTTTTATCCTTTCTTTGGTGCAGCATAGCTCAATCATTGATGTATTCGAACTTATCTCCTCATTTTGAAAGGTTGAGCAATTGACTCATTTTTCAATCTCCTTGTGGACTGGAATACCCTTTGGTAGAACTATGTTCTTCGAGTTGTCTTCTACGATCGTTGAGGTTGCACTGCGATCGTGGAGTTCTCTTTAGCCTCGACTCTACGATTGTTGACTGACTTGGTCCTTGAGATAAATTTGATCGAGCAATTCTTCTAGGACAAGGTAGCTCAGGAAGGGCCAACCTCTTAGAGTGAGCTAAGGATCAAGTTTGTCCCTGAGGTGCTTTCCAGATGAAATGCTATAGAAATGATTTGCAATGACATCTCATTCGACCTTTTCTGATGGGGAGGTCCTTTACCAACTTTGGACAATTGCATTTGCTTTAATCGTGGTGTCCTTCTTCTTCTATACTGCGATCAAATGTTTGATCGTAGGCATTCCACCATTTTGACTTGGGTGGCTGAAAGGTTATCAGTAGTACATTTTGAGACGTTCCTACTGACTATGGATCTTCATTTGGTTCATCAGCCACAAAGTTTTGGGACTTTGTAGCTGGTACTTTTCTTCATAGTTTATTTCAGTTCTGTTGCTTCTTAACAGATCACTTCTCCTCCATTATTGACGTTGTCTTCCCAGATAGATGTGATTCCTTCTTCTTCAGGTTCATTTGAAGGCAGCCTTGCATATTTCCTTCTGACTGGAATCTCCATCATCACTTTGATCTGTTTGTATCGTAGAGATGAGTATTTTCAGGATTGATCACTCTACGATTATTTGATAGCACTACGAACATAGTCTTCTTTGACAATTGTGTTTGTGAAGTTCTGCTCTTGCAATAAGTTCCTCTTGAATGATGCTCGATGATCTTCTGTTGTGAGCTTTCTTGAGGATTCTTCTCATATAGCATTCTTGACTGGTTTTTGAGCACATAGGACTCTTTTCACTTTTGGTTGAATGGCCTGCTTTCATGTATAGCTTAGCAGCCATGTGAGCTCCATTCTGGTTAGCTCAGAGGGTCTTCAAGGACAGGCTTGGACAGATAGGAACTCTTATCAGAATCATCTTTGAATTGTAATTAGCCTTCTGCTGGTTGAGTCTTCTTGACTGAAGTCTTCTGCTTCATCATTCCTTAGTGTGGTCAGACTGACCAAGTACCTACAGGTTTAAATATATTTCTATTTTTGGTACCCATAATTAAATGGGTCCTTCTAGGTTAGTTTTCTAAACCCCTGTTCCTCTTATTTGGATAATCATCATATTTATCACCAACAGACATAATCATGCATTCAATTATCTTAAGATAATACATTTTGAGATGCATGGTGAGTGTGCGAAGGATTTGACATTAAATAATGCACTCATTATGGATTCATCATTTAATGGGTTATGTTCACAATGTTTAAGTGTTCACAGAGTGAGAATCAACTCTACGATTTAGGAGTATTTAGTTGATTCATTGAGGTGATCAGTTTCTACGAATCAGCAAGATCCTTTTGCAGAACTGATCATGCTCTGTGTGTTGTCAAACACTTAGAATATAGGCTTGTACATACATACTAACCCACCAGCAAAGATTACTTCACATAAAGTTTATTAGGCCTGTGATGCTCTTATGACCCATTTCAGATTTCCTTCAAGATGTCATCTTCGACCTAAAACTTGGATGGAGAAGGTTTATAGTCATTTGAGTTTCCATCCTCAGGTTACTTTCTCTCTTCACCGTTTTAGGTAGATTATGACTCCTTGACAGAATACTGTTATTGTAAGACCCCAAAATTTTTTAAATAAAAAGGAATTTCCTTTATTTATTATTTTGAAATAGTAAGGGTGGATTTGATTAATGTGGTTAGTTATGGGTAAAATGCATAAATATTTGAATAAGCAAGTGGTTATAAAATATTCATTATTATTCGGGAATATTCGTTTGGTCGTGGAATATTAAATGCTTGTTGGGAATATTAAATTACGGCGGTAGCAGATCTTTTGTAGGCCCCATAACGGAAAGCGATTGGATGAAGAAAGCGACAAATATAAGTTGTTTATAAATACTTGGTAGAAGTTATTACCAATTAATCATTGTTGGAATACCCGGTGGTTAAAACACACTAATACGCGTTGTTGAACAAAGAAGCTATAGCACTGCAGTATTGCACCAATTATTGATTCTTACGTAAGAAGGCATTACTCAATAATGGTTCTACAAGAATTATCGTTCAAAGATTTAATTTTATTGATTCAATAATTGCTTTGCATTGATATTTTATATTATCGTTGTTTTGATAAATTGTCATTATAAAGTATTTTCCATTATCGAAGCAATAATTCATATTATCTGAATAATATTATTAGATAACATTATTGGCAATGTCTAGAAAGTTACGTCTAAGGAGAGGTTTGGTCACCTAATTGGGGCAAAGTAAGGAGAAATTCTTATTGGAAAGCCCCTCTTTCCTGAGGAGCGGCACGGTCGCCAAGATCTTGTGATTCTGTAATATTATTTGTGAATAATTAATTATTGATTTATATGATGAGGAAAATATTGATTTTATGTGGATATAGATGGAGAAAATTTTTAAAGTGACAATTGTTGAAAATTGAAATTTTATCTTTTTACGATAAAATAATTCATTTAAATATATTATTATATTTTAATAATATAATAATGGTGATATTTTTACAATGAATGTGGGATATATGAGTATACTGAGGAGGAAGAGTATTTTTGTGGCATTAAATGATTAACACATGTTTTGTGTGTCGGTGGACCCCATTTCTTGGTTGAAATTTGATTATAACTTTATAAAATCGCTTGGTTTGAGGATTTGGTCAATTTACATTTGGAATTTGGAAAACTTTCTTACGCAAAGTTGTAGAGAATTGAATTTCCTATAAAAAATCACGAGATTCGAATTTTCTGATAAAAGAGCTATTTATTATGAATTATTGAAGTTCCGAAGTTCCGAAATAATTGATTTTTGGAAGTTTAAAATATTTTTAATTACAAAAACGTTTTTTCCATTTTTGAAACTCATTTAACATGTGTTAGGGTGGTTGAGTTCAGATTCTTGGATGCGTAGGAAGTTGTAGAAAAAATTATAATATTAATTTATTAAATTTTCTACTTTTGGTGTTACAAGCATTTTCCTATAAATAGGTGCTTAGGTTAGAATTGAAAATCATACCGTAAAGCTGAAATTTTTCTCTCTATATTATCGAAGCGTATTCTTGTGAGTATTTTGAGTATACTTTGAGTATTGCTATACGGTGCAAGTTCAAGTCATAGCTTTATATCCTGTTTTTTATTTAGAAATCTTGTCTTTTCGAGGTAAGGGATGTTATTTTCTTCTCAAATGATATTATTTCTTCAATATCATTATGCCGAAATATTGGTTGGAAATTTTTATCAAATTTGGAACTTTTTCATGTATGGGAGTTACTATTATTCACGAGTTCTTATTCACGAGTTACTATTCATGAGTTCTTATTCACGATTCTTATTCACGAGTACTATTCACGAAGCGTGAAGATGTTTTTGTGAAATTTCTATCTTTTGGTGTTTGAGTTACTATTCACGCATTATCGACATTATTCACGATATCTGACTATTCACGAATACTTAAGACTATTCAATAGAAAAATGAAATTTCTTCTTTTTGTCCAAAATATCTATTATGGATACTAGCTTTGATTGTATCCATGTTTTGATCATTCTTGAATTTTACTCCACTATGATTATTCATGAGGTATTTTTGGACATGGAATAGGTGAAATCTGAATCCTTAATATTTATTCTTTTGTTTCCTTTGGATTCGTTTTCTTTAAAATATTTTCATCATCCTTAGTCCTAAATGATGATATATTTGAATATCTTTGGCTGTAGTGCAAAGATGAATGATTTCTTGATGAATATCTTTGGCCCGTAGTGCAAAGATGAGCAGTGTTGAGATGAACATGATTGATCGATTAATATCTTTGGCCCATAGTGCAAAGATGAGCAGTGTTTAGATGAACATGATTAAGTGATGAATATCTTTGGCTCAGTAGTGCAAAGATGAATATTTGATTCCAAATATATATTGATTGATGTTCTGAGGATAAAATATCGACGATGAACTTTTAAATTCATATATAGAAGATAGTAGTTTGCATTCTCTACTTAACTCTTCTAATGAATTGTTGTTTCATTATGATTGTTGATTTAAACCTGGGTTGTCTATTGTATTCTATTAGATTTTTTTCTGTTGAAGACTAACGATAATTTGTTGTATATTATCTTAGTCATAATATTCTTTTCTTGGGCTAGTTGAGCTCACCCTTTTCCTTTTTGTTCCATTTTTTCTTCTCGGGAGGCGAGAATGTAAGCGAGTACTAGTCGGGGTATGGAATGAAGGTTCTAGAGAGTTGTTTAATAGTCCTCACCATTTTGTAAAATAATGTATCAATAATTATGATGGGGATTTTTTTGTGTGTGGATATTGTCTAGATGACAATATCTGTATTTAAACTCACAGTTTATATGTTGTAATAATAAAGTTGTAGTTATTTTTGTACCATGTATTTGCGACTCAGAATAGGTTGGATGGAATGGACCTATTTTGGGGGCGTCACAGTTATAGTTCATAATACTGTTATAGTTCATAAGAAGATGCAATTATGATGTATACATTTATAATAGTGAGGAACCGTACCTTTTTACTGTCAGTTACTAAACAGTCATTTATCTTGGATATACTGAGTTTAGGTATTGATTTGCATAGCTTTACTTTTGCTCCTGACAGCTTATTGCTCTTGTTGGCCTTTATTCAATCAGTCGAGGTCTTAAAGATGCAGCCTGAGAATCTCAGCATCTTTAATTCTTTTGACATTTTTCAGTTCATGAAGTTTGCATCCAACTGATGGTTGACTAGACATATATTTGAGGAGAGCTTCTTTCTTCTCTGGATGAGCATTTCTTTGCATGTATGGTCTTTTCATTTTTCAGACGGGTGGATGCTTGACTCTTTGTCATTGATGTCTCTTGAGCTCTCTCGTCTGGTCTTCAGACTACAAGATTGACTATAGGCAAGGATTGGTCTTGTTGATGTAACAACCGAGACCATAGACTAATCTAAGCAGCTTCAGGTGTATATAAACATTTAACCTATACACAATATTTCCAACATGTGAGCTCATCTGCATATAATAAGTTACTTACTACTAAACTAAGTTTAGAACAATGTTAGTGCCTGGGATCAGACTCGAAGCAATTAGCTTTTGAATATAGCATGAGAACCTGCTCTGATACCAATTGTTAGTTCCCAGTAGGCACAATAGATCTGAAGGGGGGGTTGAATAGATCCTTTTATTTCAAATACTTTTCGAGGTTTATTTTGTATAGCTATTAAATTAGAATATGACAAACATAAGAATCTTTTCAAGCACAGCGAAATAAGTAAAAGATCCCCTTCATTGATATATTTATAATCATACATACATTGTTAAGTAGAGTAAGTTTAGTTAAGTGATTAAAACATACATAGCAGCATTATAGAAGTTATAGTACATAATGTAAATGACATAATGTAAAAGACACGAGGATTTTAAGTGGTTCGAGAGACTCAAGCTCTAATCCAATCTTCGCTTTCAACTAGCAGTGATTTTCACTAAGGAAGGCAAGACCACGAATCACTAAGATTCCTTCAAGGCCGTGACCTTGGGACTTGATTCACTAAGAACTCTTCAAGGGCCCCTTGGGACTCCTCTAGTTCCTTAGGAACTCTTCAAGCCCAAAGAAGCTTGGAACTTTGTTTCGATCCCTCCCAACAAGGACCCTTTCGGCCTGCTTTGCTTAGTCCCTTCGGACAAGGACCCCTCAAGCCTTGGCTTTGTTGAGTTGTTTGTTTGTTGTTGTTGGAGTCGGTGCTGAGCTGCTAAGATGTCTTCATGCTCTGAACTAGACCTGGCAAAGATGGCCCAGCAGGTAAGGGTCGGCCATGCCACTTTGGAGCTTTGGGTCACGCTTTTTTAGCCCATAAAATTTGGTAGTTTTGGCCGGACCGTGAAAGCAAATTTGACATTATTTTTTTTTTTTTTTTAACAAAATGTTGCTAACTTGTCGGTTTTGAGGCTTGAACACAAGACTTGTAAGTAAATAAATAAGAGTTCAAACCAACTGAGCTACAACAACTCTTTATTTTTAATGCAATCTTTAATATGTTTAATATATTGTTTCTTTACTTTTGTTAAAATTTTACTATTCTTAAAAAGTAAAACTTAAATCGTGGATAATTTATAATATTTAATTATTTATGAGCATTACTATATATATAATAAACAATAATTCAGTTGATCCTTGTTTATCATGATTCAACGAGTTGAATATATGTTCAATTAAAATTTTTAATTAGTCTTTCATTACGCTATATATGTGTTAGGTCTAGTCTCTACCACCACCTCTTTTGTGTACTATGCAAATAGTCTTGTTTGGCAATGCTCATAAATAACTTGTTTCATTGAAGAATTTTGGCAACTTGTTCATATTCATTTCAAGAATTTTATTATTTTTTTTCTTCAAGAAAGTCTATTACTTTATATAATGAAGGAGTATTTAACTACAACCAATTCATGACAAGGACTTCTCAAGTTATTAGTATGTAAGTAATTAGAATTATTGTTTATTATAAATTATTTTATTATTTTTAATATTTATTATTATTACTATTTTTGGTGTATTAAGATTTTGAAAAAAAATAAAAAATAGGAAAAAAGCTGTGGTATTTACTGTCTGACTTGAACCATGAGCTTTATCTAAAATGTAAGTTTCGTCAGCTTAGGCCTTTTTCTAACTACCATTGTCATTGGCTGCTTTACACTACCACTTGCTTGCAGTCTACTCTGAACATCTTCTATCCTTATTAGCTTGGCTTGATCATCCTTGAAGTGCAGCTGAGTGTTGCATGATGCTCAGCTTTTTTGGTTACTCAACCACTTCAGATGACCCCTTTATGAACTGCCTTGAAGATCCTTCTCCTTGGTACTTGATGGCTGCACATGATAGGCTTCCAAGATGACTATAAGCTCTTCTGTTAGGTACTTAGAAGCTTTCTCATGCTTGACACCAAGATGGCATTTGTGATCTTCTTCTTGCTCGCTACTGATGCCTTCTCATGATGGACTTGCTAAGATGACTGTAGGCTCTTCTCTATTGTACTTAGAGTCTTCCCATGATGGACATCAAGATGACATGATGCTCTTCTTTCTCTCGGCAGTTCAGAACACTCATTAAGTAGTAGAACTCTCACTTCTACTTCTTTCTTCGTATGTCTCTGAGTATTCTTGGTGGATCGTAGAGTGAGCGTTCGGACTCACTATCTCACATGGTTTAGATCAGTCCACCTTTTCTCCAAACTCGACAACTTCAGCAACCCTCGATCTTTGAAGCTCTTCTAGATTTATACTCCTTTCCAATCCTTCCGTTGGAAAGTAGCCGTTGAAGTCTATTCAAATATCTTCACAGATCTCGAGTTGACAAAGGTAGACTGCTGATGTGACATGTCATACTTTATCTGACATTGCAGTCTACTGTTTCACCTACCCGTCAGAGTTGTCACTATAATGTCTTGGGCAGGTTGAAGACTTTATTATCTCCGTCTGATTTCTCGATCAGAGGTTGTCTTTTTGCATCGATGCTCTCAATAAGATTTTGTCTGAATACCATCCTTCAGATTGAACCGTTGCCAATGCTTCAGTCTTTGGGTGTTCGAACTCTATGATTCTGATGCATGTCTTCGAGGACCTGATCGTAGTGTATTGTTGAGTGTTACTCATTAACTGGTAGAGTTAACACTACGATCTTGAAGAGTGTTGATTGGATCTCCAATGTAGTACACTTCTTCCTTCTATTGTGCAGTGCTTCAATACTTCTATTTGCTTCGACTGTTCTCAGATACTGATGGCTTAATTCCTTGCTCTGGTCTCCTTCTAAATATCAAGACACTTCAGATTTGTGGCATGTCCAGCTTGCTTTCTCCTTGTGATCTCCCGTTCACTTATCATCAATGAACTGACCCTGCACTTAATCACTTTATCCTTGCTCTTCAGAGGCTGACCAGTATCTCGGTTCACCTTCCTTCAGTTCTTTCTTTGTTTGGAAAACACTACGATCTTGATTGCTTCCAAGATTGTTGTCTTCTGTTCACTTGATAGCTACTGCATTTGCTGACTTTCCTTAGTTAGCTTCTGAAGTCTTCTTTGGATGTCCTCGTGGAAGACTTTATCACGAATGGCCTTACAACTCAATCTTAATGCTGATTGGGTTGGTGCTTAGATCTTCTGCTAGCCTGCATGCCATTCGTTGAGTGCTCTCTGGTTCCCTTCAGGTAGGATGTATCTTTGCAGTGCCAACCAGAGGCTTTGTTCCATTGGATATTCTGGGAGTGCTCATTTGTTGAGAACCGTATATGCTCTACGATTCAACCTTGGCATTGTGAGCACTTCTGTTGAGGTCGTAGTTCTGCACTCTACGTGTAAGACCCCGAAATTTTTTTAAATAAAAAGGAATTTCCTTTATTTATTATCTTGAAATAGTAAGGGTTGATTTGATTAATGTGGTTAGTTAAGGGTTAAATACGCTAAATATTTCAAAATAAGAAAGTGGTTATAAAATATTCATTTTGTTGGGAATATTCGTTTGGTCGTGGAATATTCAAATGCTGTCGGGGAATATTAAATGACGACGATAATGACACATGTGTGGGCCCATATGTGAAAGCGATTGGATGAAGAAAACGACAAATATAAGTTGGTTAAAAATAACGGCGTAGTTATTACCAAGTTAAGACCTGTTGGAATACCCTTGGTTAAAATACGATGTCTGGCGTGGGGTCAGACAAAGAAGACACCAGGTATTACAAAGATTGTTGAATTATTGATTCGTGACGTAAGATGGCACTACTCAATAATTTTCACAGTAGTTACTGTTCAATATTTTATTTTATTGATTCAATAATTGCTGCGTTGATATTTTATATTATTGTTGTTCAATAATTGTCACTGCACAGTATTTCCCATTATCAGATCAATAATTCATATTATTTGAATAATATTATTAGATAACATTATTGACAATGTCTAGAAAGTTACGCTCTAAGGAGAGGTTTGGTCACCTAATTGCGCCAAGAAGAGAGATCCTTATTGAAAGCCCCCTCTTCCTGGAGCTACTACTGGTCATTATAATTGTGATTCTGTAATATTATTTGTGAATAATTAATTATTGATTCATATGATAAGAAAATATTTATTTTATATGAATATAAATGATGGATTTATTTATGTGGTTATAAATGAAGAAATTATTGTTGAGGTGTTTTATCAAGATTTTATCGGATTGGAGGTATTAAAAATCAAATCGGGGGTTTGAGAGATATATCATGGGGGTTATAATTTTTAATCCCAACCGTTGGATTGTGGTAATTTTTGGGTATGTTATACATACATAAGTTGAGTATATGTCCACAAATTTTGAACCTGTTAAAATGCACGAATGATTTGTTGTGAATTTTAAAGAGGTGTCGAATTCTAAATTAGGTTTATAATTGATTTTGGTGGAAAATTCTAGAATTGAGTGGGCCCCACTTGTGGTTGGTGAAGAAATGTGCTGAATTTTATTTCAAATGTGGTGGGTGGCAATAGTAGCGAGGTAAAGCCATCGTAGAGGTCAAGTCTCCGCTTGGCGGCTAACATTTTCCTATAAATAGAGGGCTAAGTTAGAATTGAAAATCACACCGAAACAAAGTTTTCTCTTTCTCTCTCTATATTATTGAGCGTATTTTGTGAGTATTTAGATACTTTGAGAGTTGTCGTTTCAAGACAAGTTTCATTCAAAGATCACTTCCGACCTTTCCTTCCAAGAAATCGATTCTTTGAGGTAAGGGATATTATTTTTTTCGTAATGATATTATTTCTTCAATATCATTATCTTTGAAATGTTGATCCGATGTTTTTATCAAATTTGGAACTTTTTCATATCGGGGTTTTTATTCATGAGTTACTATTCATTTAGATATACTATTCATGAATTACTATTCACGATTTACTATTCACGAAAGTACTATTCATGAAGCGTGAAGATGTTTTTGTGGAATTTCTATCTTTTGGTGTCGGATTTCTTATTCATGATACTGCAGATTATTCACGATACTAAGACTATTCACGATACTGCACTATTCACCAAAAAAATAAAATTTCTTCTTTTTGTCCAAAACATCTATTTTGGATACTAGCTTTGATTGTATCCATGTTTTGATCATTCTTGAATTTTACACCTTGTGATTATTTTTGGGGTATTGTTGGACATGGATAAAACAAAGTACGAATCCTTAATCCTTAATCCTTGTCATTTTGTTTCACTGGATTCGTTCTTTAAAAAATATTTTTTCATCATCCTCAGTCTTAAATGATGATATTATTGAATATCTTTGGCCTGTAGTGCAAAGATGAATGATTTCTGAAGAATATCTTTGGCTCAGTAGTGCAAAGAGATGAGCAGTGTTGAGATGAACATGACCGATCGATTAATATCTTTGGCCTGTAGTGCAAAGATGAGCAGTGTTTAAATGAACATGATTAATCGATGAATATCTTTGGCACTGTAGTGCAAAGATGAATATTTGATTCCGGATGTATATTGATTGTTGTTACAGGATAAAAGATAGACGATGAACTTTTAAATTCATACATAGAAGATAGTAGTTTGCATTCTCTACTTAACTCTTCTAATGAATTATTATTTCACGCTGTAATATTGATTGAAAATTTGTTGTCTATTGTATTCTATTAAATTTTTCCCCTCGTGAAGACTAACGATAATTTGTTGTGTATTATCTTAGTCATAATATTCTTTCTTGAGCTAGTTGAGCTCACCCTTTTCCTTTTGTTCCATTCTTCTCAAGAGGCGAGAATATAAAGCGAAAACGAATCTGGGGTATGGAATGAAGGTTTTAGAAAGGATTGTTTAGTAGTCCTCACCATTTTGTAAAATAATGTATCAATAAATGTGATGAGGATTTATGTGAGTATAAATATTGTACAGAAGATAATATTTGTATTTAAACTCACGCTTTGTTGTAATAATAAAGTTGTAGTTGTTTCGCATCATGTATTTGGCGACTCGAGAATGGGTGTGGTGTATACCTATTTTTGGGGGCGCCACGGTTGGTATCGAGCTTAGGGATATGATCTCCAAGAGAGATGGGGAATAGAACTAAGAGGGGAGAGCGAGTAAATCCTTCGCTAAAGGTGTCCTACCTAAGCTTATTTGTTAGTTGGTCAAGATATATAGGGATATTATGTGATATATTGATTTCTTAATTAACCCTTGTTTTATGACAAAGATTTGAGAATGTCTAACCGAGAATATTAACAAATGGAGTAAATGAGACCGTGGAGATGCCTGTATTTTTACCAACGAGGAGAACGCGGCAACAAAGTGGCAATGTTCCTCCCGTGAACAACACCATTGAAAGCGAGATGATGAACGAGGATGTTTTAAGTTTTTTGCGATTCATGCAAAAATCGACGAGGAGACTCGTGTTCCAAATCTGAGGAGGAAATGATAGCAATTCACGGGTGGTCACAATGACCAAGCAGATTCAAAGAGTTGGGACCACCAGAATTTAAGGGAAAGCAGATCCGATCATGGCGGAAACACGAGTCAAGCAAATTACCAAGATATTCGATGTCTTGGGATGCACGGAGGAACGAAGGTTCCATTCGCTACTTTTATGTTCCATGGCGAAAGGCAGACATCGGTGGGAATCTGTGAAGCTGCATCCATCCAAATCCGCACTCAAAGATGTCATCGGGAGACGTTTGAAAGCAGTTCAATGACAAGTACTTTCGAAAGTATTCGCTATATGAAGGAAGTGGAGTTTATTAGACTAGAAAGAGAATAACATGGCGGTGTCCCGAAGACGAGGCGAAGTTCGCGGAGTTATCGAGTTTGCACCTCATTTGGTGGAGAATGAGGAACGTATGACGCGGATGTTTTCGAGAGGTTTGAAACCCGACATACGTCAAGATCTCATTTCTCATAAATTTTCTCTATTAGAGATGTTGTCAACAGGCTCGGTTGTTAGAGGCGAGATAACGAGTACGCTCAACCGAGGGACCATAACCGAGGATCATCCCAAGATATCACCATCGAATAACGATAACCGGCGGAGAAAAAGAAGAATACGGACAAAAGCGGTAACCACTCTGGTGGTAATCGTGGCCATGAAAATAGAAGAAGCGAGTTGGGAGGAGATTTTAAAAGAGGAGATTCAACAACGACCATGTGAAGACGCCGGCGCCCGGTGGCAAATCGGGTTCCAAGGAGGAGAAAGGCCATCGGTCGTATGTTACAAATGCGGAAAGAGGACATATTAGTCTAAACCGCCCACAACAGTTTAAGGTATGCTATAATTGTGGAAAAGAAGGACATATCGCCGAGATTATACGATATCGAAACCTAGTCCAATGAATGGTGACTCAAAAGGATGTCGAGTAAAAGTTAAAGTCAACGATTCACGGAAGAGCGTTTGTCGTGGACCGGTCAAAATACGAGGAACCCGACGAAGTTAGCACGGGTTAGTTAATTATAAATTCTTGCAAGTTTATACCTTACTAGATATCTTGGTTCTACCCATTCTTTTATCTCTCTTGCTTCATGCGCTCAACGTTTGAACTTGACTACGGAGAAATTAGACTTTGACCTATTTATGGAGAATCCGTTAGGAGAAACTTTCATTACATCCGTTGTTTAAAAATCTTGCTTGATTCAAGTTGGCACTATCACATTACCTGTTAACCTTATTTCTATAGAGATATTTACTTTTGATGTGATTTTAAGGTTAACTACTCATCATGCCAAATTGATTGCTTTTGTAAGGTTGTTAGTTTTCATATTCCTAACCAAACCTGTTATATTTAATTCAAGCAACTAAACCATTAAAATCAATCATTGTCATATCTAATCATAAAGCTATTCGTTTATTGAAAAACGGATGTCAAGCTTTCTTAGCCCATGTTATGGATTTGAATAAAGACACGCCAAATTTGAATAATATTCTGTTGTTATTGATTTTTCCCGACGTATTTCTGAAGAATTTCTTGGTTTACTCCCAAAGATCGATATTAAATTTTGTATCGACTTTGAACCCTAAGATACAAAACTCATTTCTAAAATCTCATATCGAATGGCTCTATTGAACTTCGTGGAGTTAAAATTCAACTATAGAATTTGGTACATGAGCCTTTATCTTGTGACTTCCTTTGTGGAATTCACCTAAGCCAGATTCTCTATAGGGGACGTCATATTCGTGCGATAGTAAACTGATAGGTGTCATTGTGACATGCTATCCAAGATTGGGATATGAGTCACAGTTGAGAGTAACCTAAGTCGGTAATCGAAATGCGTAGTTTTCTAGGCTTAGTTGGTTATTATCGGAGATTCGTTGAAGGATATTCTCGAATCGCTATTCCATTAACGTAGTTAACTCGTAGAGATACAAAATTCGAATGGAGCAAGGAATGTGGGAAGAGTTTCCAAGAGCTTAAGAGGAGACTTATTTCGGCACCTGTTCTAACAATACCATCTGGTTCGGATGGATTTGTTATCTACAAATGATGCTTCGTGCAAAGGGTTAGGATGTGTTCTCATGCAACGTGGGAAAGTCATAGCCTATGCCTCATGACAACTTAAAGAGTATGAGAGGAATTATCCTACTCATGATCTAGAGTTATGCGTGATGAATTTCGCTTAAAGATATGGAGGCACTATCTATATGGGGAGAAAGTGGAGATATATCGGATCATAAAAGCCTTAAATATTTCTTCACTCAAAAAAGAACTCAACACGCGGCGTGAATGACGTTGGCTCGAGCTATTGAAAGACTACGACCACACTATTCAATACCATCATGGTAAAGTTTAACGTGGTAGGTGACGCATTGAGTAGAAGATCATATGAACGAAAAGTGCGATGATGTCAAGTATACGCGTACAGAGCCAACTTTAATAGAAAAAGTTAAGGTTGCTTTCAAGCCACCCACCCTTGAAATGATGCGTATGAAGAAGAAAGTACAAGAAGGAGCTATTTAAGCGAGAATTGATGAAGAAGGAATACTTGAGTCCACTCTAGGCTTTGTGTTCCTAACGACTACGATTTGAAGTACAAGATTATGATGGAGGCACACAATACACCATTTGCAATCCATCCGGAAGTACTAAAATGTATCGTGATCTTGACATACATTTTGGTGGAATAATATGAAAGAGAGATTGCAAAGTTTATCTCGATGTGTTTAACTTGCCAACGTGTAAAGGCGGAGCATCTAGTACCTAAGGGTCCGTTGCAACCACTTGAGATTCGGAATGGAAGTGGGAACACATTACCATGGATTTCATTCACGGGTCTTCCTACGGTTTCTCAAGGCATCAATGCTATTTGGGTTATTGTTGATAGATTAACCAAGTCTCCGCTTTCATTTCTTGCCTATACGGAGACTTATTCCTTGAACGTCTTGCTAGTATATGACGTAAATGAGATCGTGAGGTTGCATGGCATGCACGTATCCATAGTTTGGATCGTGACCCAAGATTCACTTCAAGATTTTGGGTTAGCTTGCAAAAAAGCTATGGGAGCGCGGATTTGCGATTTAGTTGGCATACCATCCCCAAACCGGACGGACAATCGAGAGAGGACTATTCAAACTCTTGAAGATCTATTAAGACTCGTGTCCTAGACTTCAAGGTAGTAGGGATAAGTATTTACCATTGGTGGAATTCTCCTACAACAACAGATTATCGTGCAAGTATAGGTGTGGCTCCATTCAAGCATTATATGGACGAAAATGTCGTTCTCCAATATGTTGGGATGAGGTGGGTGAAGCAACATTTTTGGGACCCGAAGTTAATACGTATGACTCACCGAAAAGATCCAAATGATTCGACAACGTATACAAGCAGCACAAGATCGACAAAAAGAGTTATGCGGATCTTCATCGAAAGGACGTGGAATTTAATGTAGGGATCATGTATTGTCATGAGTTGCTCCATGGAAGGAGTTACAAGATTTGGGAAGAGAGGAAAGCTCAATCCACGATTTATTGGTCCATTTCAAATTCTTGACCGAGTAGGAAATGTAGCCTATAGACTTGCGTTACCTCGAGTATGTCTCGTGTTCATAATGTGTTTCACATATCGTACTTCGTAAATATGTGAAAGACCGAACCACGTTATTGAGTTAGAACCGGACGAGATAGCCAAGAAGACTTAACGTATGAGGAGGTACTGTCAAGATCTTGGATAGGAAGGAGCATGTCCTATAAAGAAAGGTCATACCACAAGTTAAAGTTTTGTGGAGGAATCATGCTATAGAGGAAATGACCGGGAATTGGAAGCGGAAATGAAAGCGAGGTATCCTCACCTTTTGAAACACCAGTACGTCACGCCAATTTCGAGGACGAAATTTCATAAGGAGGGAGGTTGTAAGACCCAGAAATTTTTTAAATAAAAGGAATTTCCTTTATTTATTATCTTGAAATAGTAAGGGTTGATTTGATTAATGTGGTTAGTTAAGGGTTAAATACATAAATATTTCAAAATAAGCAAGTGGTTATAAAATATTCATTTTTGTGGGGAATATTCGTTTGGTCGTGGAATATTAAAGATCGCTTGGGAATATTCGACGACGGTAGCGACCATGTGTGGGCCCATAACGGAAAGCGATTGGATGAAGAAAACGACAAATATAAGTTGGTTAAAAATAACTTGGCAGAGTTATTACCAATTAAGATCGTTGGAATAATTTATGGTTAAAATACGAAGAATACTGGCGTGGTTGCACAAGAAGATATTACCAGATTACACAAGATTGTTGAATTATTGATTAAAGACGTAAGATGGCACTACTCAATAATTTTCACAAGTGAGTTATCGCTCAATATTTTATTTTATTGATTCAATAATTGTGCGTTGATATTTTATATTATTGTTGTTCAATAATTGTCACCGCGCAAGATTTCCATTATCGGATCAATAATTCATATTATTTGAATAATATTATTAGATAACATTATTGACAATGTCTAGAAAGTTACATCAAGGAGAGGTTTGGTCACCTAATTGCGGCGCCAAGAAGAGAGAGATCCTTATTGGAAAGCCCCTCTTCCTGAGGAACTACCGTCATTATAATTGTGATTACGTAATATTATTTGTGAATAATTAATTATTGATTCATATGATAAGAAAATATTTATTTTATATGAATATAAATGATGGATTTATTTATGTGGTTATAAATGAAGAAATTATTGTTGAGGTGTTTTATCAAGATATTTTATCGGATTGGAGGTATTAAAAATCAAATCGTGGGTTTTGAGATATATTGCGGGGTTATAATTTTTAATCCGACCGTTGGATTGTGGTAATTTTGGGTATGTTATACATACATAAGTTGAGTATATGTCCACAAATTTTGAACTATTAAAAATGCACGAATGATTTGTTGTGAATTTTAAGAGGTGTCGAATTTTAAATTAGGTTTATAATTGATTTTGGTGGAAAATTCTAGAATTGAGTGGGCCCCACTTGTGGTTGGTGAAGAAATGTGCTGAATTTTATTTCAAATGTGGTGGGTGGCAATAGTAGCAGGTAAAGCCATCGTGCAAGCAGTCAAGTCTGCTTGGCCGGCTAACATTTTCCTATAAATAGAGGGCTAAGTTAGAATTGAAAATCACACCGTAAAAACAAAGTTTTCTCTTTCTCTCCCTATATTATTGAGCGTATTTTGTGAGTATTTAGATACTTTGAGAGTTCATTGCTCAAGACAAGTTTCATTCAAAGATCACTTCCCGACCTTTCCTTAAGCACTTCGATTCTTTGAGGTAAGGGATATTATTTTTTTCGTAATGATATTATTTCTTCAATATCATTATCTTTGAAATGTTGATCGATGTTTTTATCAAATTTGGAACTTTTTCATGTCGGGATTACTATTCATGAGTTACTATTCACGAGATATACTATTCATGAGTTACTATTCACGAGTTACTATTCACGAGTACTATTCATGAAGCGTGAAGATGTTTTTGTGGAATTTCTATCTTTTGGTGTCGGATTTACTATTCATGTATACGGTATTATTCACGATATTATCGACACTATTCACGATATCTGCATTATTCACCAAAAAAATAAAATTTCTTCTTTTGTCCAAAACATCTATTTTGGATACTAGCTTTGATTGTATCCATGTTTTGATCATTCTTGAATTTTACACCACTCGTGATTATTTTTGGGGTATTGTTGGACATGGATAAAACAAAGTACGAATCCTTAATCCTTAATCCTTGTCATTTTGTTTCATTGGATTCGCTCTTTTAAAAATATTTTCATCATCCTCACCTTAAATGATGATATTATTGAATATCTTTGGCGCCTGTAGTGCAAAGATGAATGATTTCGAAGAATATCTTTGGCCCGTAGTGCAAAGATGAGCAGTGTTGAGATGAACACGACCGATCGATTAATATCTTTGGCTGTAGTGCAAAGATGAGCAGTGTTTAAATGAACATGATTAATCGATGAATATCTTTGGCTCAGAGTGCAAAGATGAATATTTGATTCCAGATGTATATTGATTGTTGTTACAGGGATAAAAGATAGACGATGAACTTTTAAATTCATACATAGAAGATAGTAGTTTGCATTCTCTACTTAACTCTTCTAATGAATTATTATTTCCGCTGCGAATATTGATTGAAAATTTGTTGTCTATTGTATTCTATTAAATTTTTCCCTGTTGAAGACTAACGATAATTTGTTGTGTATTATCTTAGTCATAATATTCTTTACTGAGCTAGTTGAGCTCACCCTTTTCCTTTTTGTTCCATTCTTCTCAGGAGGCGAGAATATAGCGAGTACGAGTCGGGGTATGGAATGAAGGTTTTAGAAAGGATTGTTTAGTAGTCCTCACCATTTTGTAAAATAATGTATCAATAAATGTGATGAGGATTTATGTGAGTATAAATATTGTCTAGAAGATAATATTTGTATTTAAACTCACAGTTTTACTGGTGGAATAATAAAAGTGTAGTTTTTTTTGTACCATGTATTTGGCGACTCAGAATGGGTGTGGTGTATACCTATTTTGGGGGCGTCACACTACGATTCAGTTTTGGCTTGTGCAGACACTACGATCCCGAGATCAGATCTTGACACTCTACGATTTCTGCCTTGTGATTGTTGTCTTCATCTGATCTTGCTTAACTACGATCTCTGCATGTAGTCAATAGGCTCTACGAACTCAGAGTGTGATCTATGTTCCTCGACCGGCTTTAAGATCGAGATTCTACGACTGAAAGTGTAGTCTACGCTTCGCTTTCGCTTCAAAGCAGATGATGATCGGCCTTCTCGTGAGGAAACTGTCTCTCTCACGATTATGAACATAACTTCCTAAGCACACTACGATCCCAAGGAAGCTCTACTCGACATACTACGATCCTTCTTTGTTTCCCCTGGATGTCTTCGAACTCTGAGATCTACTATCTTGTATACTCCTATTCTGCCTCAATAGCTCCCAAGTTAACCTTGACTCTCTGGCGATCACGACTTACTGCAAAGGTTTCGACGATCGATGCCTATCTATTGCATCATAAAATCAACCTAACAAGCTTGATCTTTCTATATTTATAGTCCTTGTACATCATTTCTTTTTAAGGACTTTACAAAGCTGTTTTGCTTATGTAGGATCAACCTAACATATTTGATCAATTCATTCTAAGTCCTCGTATATATATTTCTATTATCTATCAAAGGACTTTACTGTTTTTTTTTAATGCAAGCATACTTGAATATGAAAGTATTATGCATACAAGCCAATCATGAATGATGATAAAGCATATACTGTGTAATCAATCTTATTTATTTATTAATAAAAGAATTATTTATTAAAGGCATTTATTATCTACATGGTGCTGTTTTAATAATATGTGATAAACCCATAGTTTTAAGCAACGCTTTTAGAATAATGATGATGATCATTCTAATGAGATCTAAATTCTTAGAAAGCTTAAAACTAAAATAGTTCCCAATCATTGGATTACTAAATTGGGGATTAGTGAATCCGGATAGATTGGTACATACGCTTCTTTCGCTTCATGGATGAGGATGATTGATCTCATGATCATTTGTGTGGAGACACTAAAGCAAGTATGTAGGTGCTTATTAGAGAATAAATTCCTTTGAACGTGACTCGCTAAGGAATTCCTAATGGAGTTTTACTTACTGTCGATAGGAATTCCTATAGTGATAGTAGTAGACAAATGATCTCAGACTTGAGATCATCATAAGTATCTTATATATAATGAATTACACTTTGACTTATTCCTTAAGACTCTTAGAGTATATCAAAGGGTATGCTTGGGTGTAATAAGTTATATATGAAGATAATGAATGATCAATAAAGAATCTACCACTTCTAGTAAAAAGAGAGATGTCCTATGTGATTCGATAAATGACAACCCAGAATCCTTGTTAAGATGGAATGAAATTAGAAAGTAGTTTCTAATTTGCATTCATTAGGAGTTGTTCATTTAGGAATCGAAATACATATAATTAAATAAAATAAGACTTGTGATAGAATTCCATGTCTTATATTTAATTGGGACATTGTATGGTGGAAGGATTGAATTGTACGGTAACTATTTACTCAAAGGTTCTTTTATGATTAATGTTGAAATCTATATTATCTGGAAAGTCGTTGATCGCTAAGGAGGCTTATCCCTATTGTAGAATAAATATTATTTATTTAAATAAATTATTTGTTTAATTTATTTATTTAAATGAGATTAGAATTGTTCTAATTGATTTATTCACAATAGGTTTAATATGGAGAACCTAAAGGGTCACACCATAAAAGGAAGAATAATTATTTACTGAAGTTAATGGCATAATTGTAATAATATGTTAAGTATATTTAATTTAATCTATGGTGATAGAATAAATTAAATAGCTTAATATTTATTATTTAATATTTTAGAAATATTAAATATAAATTAATAAGAGGAGTCTTATTAATATTATTATAATTATTATTATTTTAATTTCTAAAAGGTTTAGGAATTAATTTAATATAAGTACTCTCATTTATTCCTAATTGGATTAGGAAGGAAAATTAGTTAAAGGAGTTTAATTAATTACCCCTAATAGGATTAGGGAGCCCATTTAATTAAAAGAGTTTAATTAAATAAATAATACCTTATTTTAATTAAAATAGGGTTACATGATATCTTTATAAGAGGAGTCTTATATTAGATATCTTATATACATAATTCCTAGATTTTGAGAGAACACCCCCTTTTTCTATACAGATAGGAAAAACTAGGGTTTGGGCCAACATCCCTTCTTCTTGAAAAATTCCTCTTCCTTGGTGGATCACCTATAGAGGCCATACACTTGGGTGGCTTACATTGATCAAAGGAAGGAATCTACCCGGAGATTCAAGGAGATCGCGGAGAAGTAGGAGGTGAACTCGCACACGAGGAAGCTCGTTTACACAAGGTATGATTTCATAATTTCTTATTCTTCGTTTAATTAATAATATGCATAAAGGATGATCCGGGTAATTGGTTTGTGAAAAATTTTAAAATCTGATTTTATTTTGCTTCCGCTAAATTTTGCAATTTGATTGTTACTTTGATTTTCACAAAACCTAACAGTGGTATCATGAGCCAAACTTTATGCGAATTATTAATTATTTTGATTCCAATATGTATGGGTATGAATTTAGAATTATTTATTGGGCATAATTTGTTGTATAAAATTATTATTTTATGAAGAAAAAAAAAACGGACGGAGCAAGTTATATTACATCCGTGTGGCTGCTGTTATATAGTATATATTATTATTATTATTATTATTATTATTATTATATATATATATATATACTTATGTAACTCTTCGATTTGCAGTACGTCATATTTTTTTTTCAAAAGATTGAATCCTGATTAGGGTGGTTGGCGTGGCTGGCTGTTTTTTTTTTTTTTTCTTTCAAAAGATTTAGTCTTGCAAGGGCCCACGTTTAAAAAAAAAAATAAAAAAAATTGACCACCGTAATACCTGCCGGCAATTTTTGCCTGGATCAAGGATGGCATGATTAATTATATATATATATATATAATATATATATATATATATATATTAATCTTAATAATTTTATAATTAAAATAAAAGAGTTTACTTTAATCTTGAAATTGAATTTCATGCAACATAAAATTGCCCATTAAATGATACTCATATTGTAACGCCCCCAAAATAGGTCCATTCCATCCAATCCATTCTGAGTCGCCAAAAACAAGGTACAGAAACAACTACAACTTTATTTTATCCATGTTCAAAATGACAACTTTAAAGAAACGAATCCAGTGAAACAAAATGACAAGGATTAAGGATTAAGGATTCGTACTTTGTTTTATCCATGTTCAAAAATACCTCAAAAATAATCATAGTGGTGTAAAATTCAAGAGTGATCAAAACATGGATACAATCAAAGCTAGTATCCGAATAGATATTTTGGACAAAAGAAGAAATTTTATTTTTAAATTGAATAGTCCAGATCACGTGAATAGTCAAGTATACGTGAATAAGTAATCTCCGACACCAAAAGATAGAAATTCTACAAAAAACATCTTCACGCTACATTAATAGTACGTGAATAGTAACTCGTGAATAGTAACTCATGAATAGTAACTCGTGAATAGTAACTCATGAATAGTAACCCCGACATGAAAAAGTTCCAAATTTGATAAAAAGTTTCAACCAACATTTCAGCATAATGATATAGAATAAATAATATCATTTGAGAAGAAAATAACATCCCTTACATCGAAAGACAGTACTTATAGTTGAAACACCGGATATAGGCTATGACTTGAACTTGCACCGTATAGCAACACTCAAAGTATACTCACAAGAATACGCTCAATATATCGAGAGAGAAATAGAGAGAAAACTTCAGTTTCTGGTGTGATTTTCAATTCTAACCTAAGCACCCTATTTATAGGAAAATGCTTAGAACACCAAAGCAGAAAATTGAATATAATATTAATATAATTATACAAATTTTCCTTAGCCCACCTTTTGGTCAAAAACACCAGCCACACATGTTAAATGAGGTTCACAAACTCACCAAAAACGTTTTTCTCAAAATAATTAATTAAAACTCCCAAAAATCAATTATTTCGGAACTTTGGAACTTCAATAATTCATAATAAATAGCCCCTTTATCAGAAAATTTGAATCTCATGACTTTTATTATAGGAAATTCAATTTCTACAACTTTGAAGAAGAAAGTTTTTCCAAATTCCAAATGTAAATTGACCGAAATCCATAAGCAAGCGATTTTACAATTTATAATCAAATTTCTATTCAATAAATGGGGTCCAATCGACACAAAAAACATGTGTTAAACATTTAATGCCACAAAAATACTCTTCCTCCTCATATACTCATATATCCCACATTCATTTGTAAAATATCATCGTTAATATATTATTAAAATAATATATTTAAATGAATTATTTTATCGTAAAAGATAAAATATTAATTTTCAACAATTGTCACATTAAAATTTTCTCCATCTACATCCTCATAAAATCAATATTTTCCTCATCATATAAATCAATAATTAATTATTCATAAATAATATTACGTAATCACATTATTGACAACCGTGTAGTTCTCAGAAAGAGGGGCTTTCAATAAGAATTTCTTCTTCTTGGCGTAGCAATTAGGTGACCAAACCTCTCCTTAGAAAGAACTTTCTAGACATTGCCAATAATGTTATCTAATAATATTATTCAGATAATATGAATTATTGCTTCGATAATAAAAAAATACTATGTAATGACAATTATCAAACAACAAAGAATATAAAATATCAACGCAAACAATTATTAACTCAATAAAATATCGAAGCGAAGAATTATCGTAACCATTATTGAGTATTGCCTTTCTACGTAAGAATCAATAATTGGTGCAATACCGTGGTAACTCGTGTTTTTAACCACGGGTATTTTAAAGATAATCTGTGAATAACCACGCAGATTATTTTTAAACAACTTATATTTGTCGTTTTCTTCATCCAATCGCTTTTCGTTATGGGGCCCATTAAGGAAAGCTACTGCCGTCATAATACGAATATTCCCAGAAGCATTTAATATTCCACGACCAAACGAATATTTCTAATAATAATGAATATTTTATAACCATTTGCTTATTCGAAATATTTGCATATTTTACCCATAACTATCACATTAATCAAATCAACCCTTACTATTTCAAAATAATAAATAAAGAAAATTCCTTTTTATTTAAAAATTTTGGGGTCTTACATATATATATGGAATGATTTAATTTATTGATACATATGATGATATGTATGATAATAAATGGGATTGATTATGGATAATTGACCAATATGATTGGATTTATTTTAGTTGGATGTTTGAATGAATGGGTTTTATTAAATGGGGTCACGTACCTCGCCTTTTCTCGGGTTTTCTTCTTGATGTAAATTCTATCTCTCTCCTATGTACTTCCCCTCGATCACGATCAAGGTTTCTATTTAAATTAAATAGTTTAATGTAATATGATTAGTTAGAATTTTTTGAAGAATAGGAGATCAAGGAGCGCTTGAAGACCCGCTTTTGTAATGGAGCAGGGTTTAAATGTAATAGTTATATTTAAATGTTTATTCTTTGCACCCTAGGGTTTGACCTTTTGGTTCACTTGGTGGCTCTAGTGAACCAAACTAGAATAAAAGTCCATAATCAATCAAGGGTAGAATATAGTATTTATATATGCATGCTAGTATTATATATATTATATATTATGCAAACATGCTTCGCATTTTTAATATATGACGCGTATTTTATATATATATTTGCATGCGCATTAAACAAGATGAGACAAATAATTACAAAATCCCTCAAAGTTTTATATATTAAGTCTTAAGAGTACAAAGATATTTAGAATATCGAACGTCGCTTTCTAGCATGATAAAATTAATAGAGTATTAAATATTTAATATGAGTTTGTTGTGTCACCACAAGGCAAGTATTAAGTATTTAAGATGTTAATTTATCACATTTGATGCTTATAAAGAAAATTGAACAATATTGTTTTGTTGTGTCACCACAAGGGCGATATTTTCTTTTTGAATATATGGAAGTGCTAGGTTGGACTTAACTTAGATAATTTTGATTTGGATGTGCCACCACTTGATCAAAATAATCTAAGAGGCAAAACATAAGGAGTTACATGTTGATGTAATTGACAAGGAGTTGTCTACTTATTTATTTATATATAGTTTGTTGTGTCACCACAAGGCTATATATATTTGAAATGGGATCCTTATTCTCACTAGCAAAAACTTTAATTAGATTTTGCTAGAACTATATAAATGAGGGTAATATAGTTTGAAGAAAATAGTGGGAGATACCAATATAAAATAAGACCTAATTTTTTTTGGTATTTAATTAAATGAATGTTTGCTAAAATATTGTCTTTTTACATGCAAAATTTTGAAAATGTCACATTCACTAATTTCATTGCAGCAGCATACTTGATGCTAACAAACCGACCGGACCGAACTACACCTGATTTGGTTAAGGAATCGAGAATTGGTTTTCTTCTTTGAAAAGATTTCTTATGTCCTAAATTCGCCTGCATACTGCAAAAGTTGCGAGAGGCAACCTCTAAGGAAGAGATTGCTACTTTTAACAAGTGGCAAGATGATGTATCGTGGCTCAATGCATCATGCTCGCATCCATGAAGTACTTGAGCTTCAGCGTCAAGATGAAAACATGGATGCTCTACTATGCTATGCACCTTGGAGAGTTGTATGGTGAGCAAAGTAGATTGCTAGATATGAAATATCTAAGGAGCTCTTCCGATCTCGGATGACCGAGGGCACTCTCTGGTTGAGACTCATGTCCTAAAGATGATCAACTGATTGAACGTCTTGGAATGACTTGGGTTAAATCGTGGATGGGGAGTTGAGTTAAGATTTAGTCTTGCAGTCACTCCCGGACACCTTCTCACAATTTGTTGTGAATTTTCACATGAACAAGTTGGATGTCGAAACACTGAATTACTTAACATGTTGAAAAGCATTGAAGGTCACTTCCCATCCAAGAAGAACCATGTCTTCTTGGTGGATGATTTTTCCAAGAAAAGGAAGAGGCCCAAGGTATCTTCCGAAAGGAAGAAATCCAAAAGGCTAAGTGAAAGGCGAAAGTGAAGGATCAAAAGAAACTCGATCCAATTTAGCAAAGGAATTTGCTTCCATTGCAATAAGTCGGGTCACTAGAAGAGAACCGCAAGGATTATCTCGCAGAACAAAAGCGTAAGAAGCTTGAGAAGCTTCAATCCTAATCAAGGTTTGTTTATGATTGAAATTAATTTTTCCGAAAGTCAATCTTCTACTTGGGTATTGGATACGGATGTGGTTCTCACATATGTAATAATATCGTGGCCGGGTCGTAAGTAGAAAGTTTGAAAGAAGGATGAGGTCGTCCTACGAGTGAGAAATGGAGCAAAGGTTCTTTGCACAATTGTAGGGACTTATTGTTTAAAGACGCCACGGCAAGTTCATTAATTTAAATAATTGTTATTTTGTTCCAAATATCATTAGAAACATTATTTCTATCTCTCGTATTGGATATGGATGGTTTTAATATTATAATAAAGAACAACGGTTGTTCCATTTATAATGATAATGTTTTATATGGTGTTGGTAATTTGCGAAATGGACTTTATATACTTGACTTGCATGAAAATATATTTCAAATTGAACAAACTAAGAAAAGGAAAAGAGATGATGTTAATTATACCTTCATGTGGTACTCAGAGACTCCTGGTCATATTAATGAAACAAGATTATCCAAGTTGCATAAAGATGGGCTCCTAGAGCTATCTCGATTATGAATCATATCCAACTGTGAATCTTGTCTCATGGGTAAAATGACTAAATCTCCTTTTAGTGGAAAAGGAGAAAGAGTTACTGAGTTGTTAGGGTTGGGTACACATGATGTATGTGGACCTATGACAACGACACCGCGACGAGGAGGGTATTCTTATTTTATTACACATTCCGCATCGCGACCACTCAAGATTTGGATATGTGTATTTAATGAAATACAAATCTGAATCATTTGAAAAGTTCAAAGAGTTAGAAGTGAAGTTGAGAAGCAACCTGGTAAGAGTATTAAGATTCTTGATCCGATCGAGGAGGAGAATACTTAAGTGGTGAGTTTCTCAATTGTCTCAAAGAAAATGGTATAATCTCACAATGGACTCCACCAGGGATGCCACAGATGAATGGTGTATCTGAAAGGAGAAATCTTACATTGTTGGACATGGTTCGATCTATGATGAGCTTTACCGACCTTCCCGTTTCCTTCTGGGGATATGCCCTAGAGTCGGATGCATACCTACTTAACAAGGTACCTACAAAATCTGTCCCCAAGACCCCATATGAGTTATGGACAGGGAGGAAACTAAATCTTAAGCATGTTAAGACTTGGGGTTGTCCAAATTTTATGTCAAAAGTTTGAAAACGATAAGGCTGCAGACTAGATCTGACAAATGTAGATTTGTGGGATATCCTAAAGAAACATCGGGATATTATTTCTATCATCCAACTGATCAAAAGGTGTTTGTTGCGAAATATCTCGCCTTCTTGGAAAAGGAGTTTATCCTTGAAGGGGTCGATGGGAGTAAGATATATCTTGAAGAGGTTCAAGAACCACAAAATACTACTGGATCAAAGTGAGGTACCTAACCAAGTAGAGATTCCTTCATACCACACCCTATTCAGTAATCTGGAAGAGTACCAAAGATACCAGACGGTATGGACTGTCGTATAGAAGATGACAATGAGGTACGATCATAGATGATGATGATCCATTGAATTACTGAGCAGTGCTATGAGTAGTAAAGACTCGTAGAGAAGTGGCAAGAAGCCATGAAATCCGAGATGGACTCCATGTATGAGAACCAAGTATGGACTTTGGTCTCACCCACCGAAGGCATTAAGCCTATTGGGTGTAAATGGGTCTTTAAAAGAAAGATCGAGCAGGGCACGGCAAGGTAGAGACCTATAAGGTTCTGGATTGGTTGCAAAAGGTTTCAAACAAAGACAAGGAGTTGACTATGACGAAACTTTTTCACCAAGAGCAATGCTCAAGTCCATTCGATTTTGCTTGCGATTGCGAACTTACCATGACTTCTACGAAATCTGGCGAGATGGACGTGAAAACGACCTTCCTCAATGGGAAACTTGAGGAGGATGTGTATATGACACAACCGGAGGATTTGCTTCAAAGGTTGGAACAAATCAAGTCACGTAAGCTACAAACGATCCATTTATGGATTAAAGTAAGCTTCTCGTGGGTGGAACATCCGTTTTGATGAGACAATCAAAAAGTTTGATTTTATCAAAAATGAGGATGAACCATGTGTGTACAAGAAGGTTAGTGGGAGATACTGTTTCATTCCTTGTATTATATGTTGATGATATATTACCGATAGGGAATGATATTCCTATGCCGCAAAACAATTAAAATCGGTTATCTAAACACTTCTCCATGAAGGACTGGGAGAAGCATCCTATATTTTGGGGATAAAGATCTATAGAGATAGATCTAATAGGATGCTTAGCTTGTCCCAAAGGCGAACGACATTGACTTGATGCTAAAAAAGGTTTAGCATGGAAGATTCCAAAAGAGGCCTCATGCTTAGATGAGCCATGGAATACATCTCTCCAAGAAACAAGCCCCAAAGACACCGAGGAGAGAAACTAGTATGAGTAAGATTCCTTATGCTTCAAAGAATAGGATCTATCATGTCTTGTATGATATGTACTAGACCGGATGTATTTCATGCACTTAGTGTAACAAGCGAGATATCGGTCGAATCCAGGAGAAGAACCTTTGGAAGGTAGTGAAAATATCCTAAAGTACTTAAGAAGAACTAAGGATGTATTTCTTGTCTACGGTGGGGTCCGAATTAAAACTAGAAGGCTTCACAGACTCAAGTTTTCAAAGCAGACCAAGATGACAAGAATCCGTTTGAGGTATGTGTTTACCTTAAACGGTGGCGTGATGAGTTGGAAAAGTTCCAAGCAAGCAAACAAACGATTCTTGATTCAAATGATGAGGCGAGTACATAGGCGCAAGTGAAGGCTGAAAGGAAGTCTGTTTGGATGAAGAAGTTCATTACCGAACTTGGTGTGGTTCCTAGCAATAAAGGACCAAAGTGCCTTTATTCGTGACAACACTTTGGAGTACATTGCTTGCAAGCTAAGGAACCAGTCTCATCGAAATCCAAACACGTGTTGCGGCGATTTCATTTGATCGGAGAGATCATTGAAAGAGGAGACGCCACCGAGGCGTGTGGACTCTCAAGACAATATTGCGAGATCCATTTACTAAAGCGTTAAACAACAACATGGTTTGATCGTCACTTAGAGAAGATGGGTATGAGATACCACGGCGATTGGCTTTAGTGAAAATGGGAGATTGAAAGTATTATGCATACAAGCCAATCATGAATGATGATAAAGCATATACTGTGTAATCAATCTTATTTATTTATTAATAAAAGAATTATTTATTAAAGGCATTTATTATCTACATGGTGTTTGTTTTAATAATATGTGATAAACCCATAGTTTTAAGCAACGCTTTTAGAATAATGATGATGATCATTCTAATGAGATCTAAATTCTTATAAAGCTTAAAACTAAAATAGTTCCCAATCATTGGATTACTAAATTGGGGATTAGTGAATCGGACAGATTGGGTACATACATCGTTGCTTGCTTTCATTGGATGAGGATGATTGATCTCATGATCATTTGTGTGGAGACACTAAAGTAAGTATGTAGGTGCTTATTAGAGAATAAGTTCACTGAACGTGACTCGCTAAGGAATTCCTAATGGAGTTTTACTTACCTGTCAATAGGAATTCCTATAGTGATAGTAATACAAATGATCCTTAGACTTGAGATCATCATAGTATCTTATATATAATGAATTACACTTTGACTTATTCCTTAAGACTCTTAGAGTATATCAAAGGGTATGCTTGGGTGTAATAAGTTATATATGAAGATAATGAATGATCAATAAAGAATCTACCACTTCTAGTAAAAGGAGAGATGTCCTATGTGATTCGATAAATGACAACCCAGGAATCCTTGGCCAAGGTGGAATGAAATTAGAAAGTAGTTTCTAATTTGCATTCATTAGAGTTATTCATTTAGGAATCGAAATACATATAATTAAATAAAATAAGACTTGTTGGTAATTCCATGTCTTATATTTAATTGGGACATCAGTATGGTGGAAGGATTGAATCAGATAAAGAACTATTTACTCAAAGGTTCTTTTATGATTAATGTTGAAATCTATATTATCCGGAAAGTCGTTGATCGCTAGGGAGGCTTATCCCTATTGTAGAATAAATATTATTTATTTAAATAAATTATTTATTTAATTTATTTATTTAAATGAGATTAGAATTGTTCTAATTGATTTATTCACAACCTAGGGTTTAATATGGAGAACCTAAAGGGTCACACCATAAAAGGAAGAATAATTATTTACGAAGTTAATGGCATAATTGTAATAATATGTTAAGTATATTTAATTTAATCTATGGTGATAGAATAAATTAAATAGCTTAATATTTATTATTTAATATTTTAGAAATATTAAATATAAATTAATAAGAGGAGTCTTATTAATATTATTATAATTATTATTATTTTAATTTCTAAAAGGTTTAGGAATTAATTTAATATAAGTACTCTCATTTATTCCTAATTGGATTAGGAAGGAAAATTAGTTAAAGGAGTTTAATTAATTACCCCTAATAGGATTAGAGCCCATTTAATTAAAAGAGTTTAATTAAATAAATAATACCTTATTTTAATTAAAATAGGTTACATGATATCTTTATAAGAGAGTCTTATATTAGATATCTTATATCACGTAATTCTAGATTTTGAGAGAACACCCTTTTTCTATACGAGATAGGAAAACTAGGGTTTGGAGCCAACATCCTTCTTCTTGAAAAATTCCTCTTCCTTGGTGGATCACCTATAGAGGCCATACACTTGGGTGGCTTACATTGATCAAAGGAAGGAATCTACCCGGAGATTCAAGGAGATCGCGGAGAAGTAGGAGGTGAACTCGTACCTGAGGAAACTCGTTTCTACAAGGGTATGATTTCATAATTTCTTATTCTTCGTTTAATTAATAATATGCATAAAGGATGATCCGGGTAATTGGTTTGTGAAAAATTTTAAAATCTGATTTTATTTTGCTTCCGCTAAATTTTGCAATTTGATTGTTACTTTGATTTTCACAAAACCTAACAGAATATTCATTCACATATAAATCATAATCAAATCATATATTAAATAGAAATATCATTCACATGTTTATTCCTGACAGGTGTTACTATTCACGTATACGGCACTATTCACGTATACGACACTATTCACGAATATGACTCTTTTCACAAAAAAATGAAATTTTCTCTTCTTTGTCCAAGATGTATATTATGGTTACTATCTTTGATTGTATCCATATTTTGATCTTCATTCTTGAATTTTACTCCACTATGGTTTATTTTGGAGTATTTTTGAACTTGGATAAACTAAAGTATGAATCCCTAATCTTTTATCTTTTATCTCACTGGATTCGTTTCTTAAAAATATTTTTCATCATCCTAAATGATGATATTACTGAATATCTTTGGCCTGTAGTGCAAAGATGAATGATTAACTGATGAATATCGTTGGCCCGTAGTGCAAAGATGAACAGGTGTTGAGATGAACATGACTTAATGGTGATGATACAAATGAATATCTTTGGCTCAGTAGCAAAAAGATGAATATTTGATTCAAGATGTATATTGATTGATGTTACAGGGATAAAATATTGATGATGGACTTTTAAATTCATAGATGATAGTAGATTTCATTCTCTACTTAACTCTTCTAATGAATTGTTATTTTCGCTGCGAATATTGATCTAAAACTGGTTGTCCATTATATTTTATCTGATTTGTTGAAGGCTAACGATAATTTGTTGTTCATTATCTTAGTCATAATATTCTTTACTGAGCTAGTTGAGCTCACCTTTTTCATTTTTGTTCCATTTTTCTTCTCAGGAGGTGAGAATATAACAGGAACTAGACGGGGTATGGAGTGATGGTTCTAGAAAGTTATTTTAGCAGCCCTCACTATTTTTGTAAAATAGTGTATCAATAATTATAATCAGGACTCCTTTTTGAGTTTGAATACGCCTATTAGACAATATTTGTATTTAAACTCACAAGATATATATGTTGTCGTATTTTGCACGACAATTGTATTAATGAAGTTGTATTTGTTTCTGTACCAAGTATTTTGCGACTCAGAATGGGTGATGTATACTTATTTTGGGGGAGTCACACTGATTATACTATAAACAACCCATAATACATTTCTAGAATGAAAACAAAACAAAATCATGGGAAGAAATAACCTAGATCAGTACACATGAAGCAAACCAATCCGAGAAACACTGGTATGCATAATATTTTTCAAGAGATTACCAAAATTTTATATTTTCCCAATTACAAGCCAATCTAATCAGAGAAACATAAAAAGGAAGTAGAACAACAACTGAATATGAAATTAATCATATCTCATACAGCTACACCTGAGATAAAAAATAATCATATCCCAGACAGCTACACAGGATTATGTTATATACCTTTGACTTAAAACTGCAATTAGGTAATTTAACTAATGTAACATATGAACAATTAATGAAAAGAAACTATGCATAAAAAAGAAAAAAGATGAAACGTTTAGAACAAATAGTCAATCTGATTACAATTACTATAAGTGCTAAAAGACATCTAGTTCACATATAAATTAAGAAATCTCTACGTATGTCTCCAAAGAAGATATGGTGTGTACACACAAAATAACATAAAAATATCATAAACTCAAAGAAAAAAGTACCTAAGTTGTTGGAAAGGATACGATCTGCGAAAGGAGAAACGGTAGCCATGAACCTTCGAGATTGATTATAGATCTTTGAATCAGATAAACCCCTCGAGGGTTTAAGATTTTCACAAACAAATGGATGGATAGAGAGAAACCCTAGGAGAGAGATGGAACAATAGGGGATTTTTTAGCCGCCACAAACAGCGAAAGAAGATAAGGGTTTGAGTTTTTGGAGAGAGAGAGAGAGAGGATTTTTTGACCGGGCGGTAATTTGTTTGTGTGAGATGAAATATGAGCCTTTAGATTAAGTTAGATTGAATATGAACCGTTGTTGTGGTTTGTCAAAGGAAAGATTCAAATTTGGTTGTGTTTTATTGTGTGTATATATATATATATATATATATATATATATATATATATAACATTATATTTTTAGAAATCTAAACCTTAAATTTTAAATTTAAACTAATAGAACTGTTCAGGAGTACTACGTGATTCAAATCGACTTAACTCGACAGGCTGTAATACGAGTAAGGCTGTAAACGAGCCAACATAGTTCGAGCTCGATTCGGACTCGACTTGAAAAAATACGAGCGAGACTCGGATTCGTTAATAATATGATCCAAATCTGAGCAATAAAAATAGTTCGAATAAAAATATGAGTAGAATCTGAGCAGGTTATACTAGACTCGTTTAAGATTCAAACTACTCGAATTTTTAATTGTGATTGGATACATACTTTGTTAATACATATTCGATTAGATGTTCGATACATTCTCTTATAATATATACAAATTTAAATCAAATTGGGATAATTAGTTATTATTTTGTTTTGTTTTTAATTTTAATTATAATTTTATATTTGTAAAGCGTAATAATAAATATATATTGTTATTTTTAAGTAAAATAACAAATTCAATTTATAATTATATTTATTATAAAACTAGTTATTATGTGAAGACTCGAATTCGAGCTTGAATTTGAAGCTCGCAAATAGTTTGAATAAATATTCGAGTCGAGTCAAATCTGAGTAAGATTTTTCAAATATAATTGGAATTTGAGCTGAATTCAAGTATGAATTTATCATTTCGAGTCGAATTCGAGTAGCTCTCTATTCGCTCCGGTTCGACTCGTTTACACCCTTAAATACGAGTCAAACTCGAATAAATTATTTTCTTTATCTACTTAAATAAATCAAATTCGTATAATTCAGTATCTAATTTGAACCCGATTTATTTAAGCAAAATGAGAATCATTTAGGCTTGATTTGTTTACTATTTAATTAATTATTATTGTTTATTTTTATACTTCAAAAGTTAAATAAATCGGGTTTAAATTTAACTAGACCCGGCTCGCTTAAATTCATTTATGATCTTAATTCACTTATAAACGAAACGACTTCATATAATAAATTTTAAATTCGTTTAAACTCAACTCGACTCGATTTATTTAACTCTCAAACGAGCTCAAATTTTATAAGCTAAAATTCAACTCAAATCATTTACTTTCTATTTTTTTGCACCAAAAAGAAATATATTGGTTATACCTACTTGTTTACTTGACCAAAGGGAACTTCATGTAAACCTAGCCTGGTCTAGCTTTCTTCTACTCTTTTTTGTACATGTCAATGCACTCAGAGAGCTACACATTAACCAACCACGTGTTTCTCTTTGCAACACTAAATATCCTAAAAACCACACAAAAAATATGTCGCTCCATTAAACCCTAATTCCTCACAATCATGCCTTCCTCACCCATTTTCATACGCCTCAAATCCACTCATATTCTCTCCATGTCTCTTAAACAAACAAGACTCCACCTTTCCCTCAGACTCCTCCGCCCTTCGATGCTGACGACCGCCATAAGAGGCCGAGACCTAGCTCAGTCATTCATCTTCCTTCATTGTTCAAAGCTCAAGTAACAGATATGGGGGCTAAAGGAATACAAGAGTAATTTCAACCACAACACAAACAAAATGGGACATAGATTATTTATATAAAATTGAAATTGTACTGGAATTACAAGAAGATGAAATTAATGTTGAGACTGAACTAAAATTTAACTAAGATATTAAAATTAGGAACACGGAACTAAGAAAACTAGGGGAACACATTGGTGAAATTCTCATGCCTCTTCGTTGAACCTAAACCCATTTTTAATTTTCAAATTCCCACTTTGCTGCCATAATCAAAGCTGCAATGATCTCTGAATCCCCTTGATTGTGCCAGGAAATTGAGAATAATTCCCTACCCTAATTAAGGCTCTTATGATCATGTAAGATCCCAATAATTGCGCAAGGAAATTTAACATGAAATTTGTTGTCGTCAAATAGATAAAAAGTGAAATTGTGGAATTATGGGTCTACCTTGGGCTGTAGAATAACTGTTACAATGTTTCCCACTTTAGAAATCCTTGTCCTCAAGGATTAAAGTTTGGAAATTGAGCATGTATAGAAGTTGAATCCTCCCATATTGCATCTTTAGGAATGGTGTTAGAACATTGCACCAACATTTGAGGAATCAGACGATTTCATTTCTTCACTAATCTCCTGCTCAAAGCTGCAACTGGATGGATTCGAAATTTCCTTTCTGGGCCGACAATAGAAAGAACAATGCTTGGAACTTTCTTATCCCCAATTTTCTTCTTCAAGAGAGAGACATGGAAAACAAGGTGAACCATAAAGCCTTGTGGAAAAGACAGTTTGTAAGCTACCTTTTCCACCTTTTCTACCACATGATATAAGCCAAAATATTTAAAAGAAAACTTTAATTTTTTTCTCAATGCAACAGAAGATTATTTGTAGGGTTGCAAACGCAGGTACACCCAATCACCAACTTCAAATTTTTGTTCAATCCTATAAAGGTTAGCAGAGTGTTTGTACCTTTGTTAGGCCGATTAAAAAGATTCTTTTAGTAGCTTGTTCAATAGGTCCCTTCCTTGAAAGAAGGATGTTATATCTTCCACGTGCTAACTTCAGTGTTTGAGATATTCATTGCCTTGGATTTGGTGTCATTTCGAGCCTCATAAGCGTCATATTGATAAAGTTATATAGGGAATTATTGTACCACCACTTTGTTAGTTCCCAGAGGCACAATAGTTATCTAGAAGGGGGGTTGAATAGATATTTTAATTTTTTTTTTTCGAAATACTCGTTAGTTTTGATAATGATTTAATCACAGCGGAATTTGAGATTTGGTTGTTTTCACTTTAAGATAAAGCGGATTAATAATAGATAAATAGTTATGGCAAGAATATAAGAGACACAGTGTTTTTAAGTGATTCAGAGCACTCAAGACTCCTAGTCCACTCTTCTACTCCTTGAGTAGGAAATCCACTAAAGATATCTTTACAATATTTGAATCTCATATATTCCTTCAAGACCAGCAGTCTTGGAACTTCTTAGTTCACTTTAGAACTCTTCAAGTCCAGCTGACTTGGTACTTCTTAGTTCACTTAGAACTCTTCAAGCCCTTCTGACTTAGAACTTCTTACTTTACTTGATAATAGTTGAGTTCTTGAATGATGATACTCAGTTGCCGTTAAGCTTGTGTTCGAAAGACCTGAGTAGCTGAGCAAGCTTTCTTTTTAGATCGTAGAGTTGTGCGTTGAGTGTTCTTCAGCATTTCTTTGTATGCTTGTTTATCTCTTACATCATCTTTTGTTTTGTATATAAGGTGCCTTTGAAAATGCACCCGTTGAAGCATTAATTGTATTTGACATTTCTGAGCACTGATGGAGACTTTCTGCACATCTTCTGATTAGCAGTCTGGCCCATTGACACATCAAACTGTTATCTCACCTAACACCTGAAAAGGTATTTTTTGTTAACCTGTAGTACTTTCCTTAGCATCTTCAATACGTCTCTTTGTTATATACTAAGGATGAATGTTATGTCATTGGGATTCCTGATAGTCTCAACGTCTATAATACATTCCTCATTTGTCGACTTTTATCCTTAAACAAATGGATAGGGCTCGATGCTTCTGATGCAGACAGATGATACACTACGATCATGATCGTGGTGTCTTGCAACATTAGTGCTTGGTTCAGCATTCATAGATGAGAACATTACGATTTCTCTTAAGCACTGGCACACTACGATCTTCACTTGCTTGACTTGCAGACTCTACGCTTCCGAGAGCACACTACGATCTCTGAGTTGGCTCGGCAGGCGTTTGGACCACTCTACGATTCCGGGAGAGGCCCTCCAAAGCAGACAAACTACAATTTCTCGATGCTCTACGATTCTTCCTTGGCTTCTGCAATCTCTTGATCAGCTCGATAGACTACGATTCTGTTGAAGCCTATCTATTACATCTCAAGACATAGATCAACCCAACAGCTTTGACCTTTTCTTCTATATATTCACTTACATAATGATAAACATTAATGCTCAGATCAACCTAACAAGTTTGATCTACTACTAAATCATTGTACATGTATTCCTTAAAGGACTTTACATATAATCATGAATATTTACTTTCAACATCAAATTTAAATATGCAATCTCCCAACACACTTCTCAACATGTAACCATTTACTTCAATTATGTGGTCTATGACTGGTCATTGCTTTAAGATAAGACTCTGAACATTTGTTAACCCACTCAGTTTGACCATCATTCCCAAGATGATAAGCTGAGCTATAATGTAACTAAGTGCCTACGAGACTAAAGAGTTCATGCCAAAATCCACTAACAAAGAGTTTGTCATTGTCGCTCAAAATGCTCCAAGGCTGCCCTTGAAGTTTGTAAACGATTTTGAAAAATATTTCAGCCAACTCCTTAGTTGTGAAATAAAGTGTATGTATTTGGTGAACTTGTCTACCACCACCCAGATGATATATTTTCATGTTGACTTGGGTAAGCCCTCTATAAAATTCATAGAGATATCCTCCCAAATTTGATTAGGAAATGCAAAGGTTGTAGTAACCCTGGGTAAAGAACATTTTTAGCCTTACTTCTTTGACAAATATTACACTATTTAACATAGCAGCTCACACCATTTTTCATGCTAGGTAAAACAAAAAATTATTTAATCCTTGCCTGAATGTCCTCCTATATCTGTATCATGATGTTCTACTATAATTTTATCCCTTAAGCCTCTTATAATCCAAATATAAATTTGATTCCCCTTTTTAATCACCCCTTTATGGTAAGAGTACTGCTTAGAACCTATGCCACCATTTGTGAGCCTTTCTATAATCTTTTGAACTTCGAAATCTTCATTGTAACTATTAGTGACATATTTTAATTAACATGCAAGCAGTTGAACTGATATCATTTAGAGTTGTACCTTATCATCATGTACTCTAGAGCATCAACCTTAGTCTTCACCCCTTGTTTATATTGTATCTTATAGTCCAACCCCATCAACTTGGAAAGCCATTTTTGCTACAAATGAGTTATAATTCTCTTATCTAAAAGAAATTTAAGACTCTTTTGATCCGTCTTAATGATGAAATGGTATCCATGTAGGAAGGAGTGCCACATATCCAAAGTCATTACTAATGCTAACAACTCTTTCTCATAAACTGAAAACCCCAAATGAACTTAGTTGAGTCCCTTGCTAAGATAAACAATAGGTTGGCCCTGTTGCATCAAATTTCTCATGTCCTTATGTTACTAGTGTCCGTCTCAATAATGAAAGGTTTGGAGAAGCTGGGGTTGTACTTGTAGCCCTTTTAAGCTTTTCAAATGTTATGTGTGCCATCATTCCATTAAGGAGCTTTTCTTGAGTAGCTAAGTCATGGGTCAACTAATATCTCTATAACCTCTAACAAATATCCTATAATAACCAGTGAGTCCCAAAAAAATCCTGAAGTTGCTTAATGGATGTCAGAACTGTCCATTCCACCATAACTTCAATTTTAAAAAAATTAATTTATTTTTAGATTTAAGTTTTCATGAATTTTATATGAAGAGATTTTGTTTATACTTGATTTAGATGATTTAAACTTGTATAAATAAAGATTAAACAAGAGAAATCAAGATATTAAAGCAAAGAAAGTTTCCCCAAAAAATATTTTCGAATATAGTTTCAACACGAAATCTTTGACGAATTTTGAAACTAAACATATGGTCGGACTCCTAAAATATAGTAGATCTAATCTGGACATAAAATTTAAGAAAACTTTTCGAAAAAGTTTTGCAGTCGCCGGAGAAGATGACCGAAAAATTCATCGCCGGTGAACTTTTCCGATAAGCCTATTTCTCTATTTTAGAGGCGAAATTTGGAAAAACATTTTTCAACAAAGTTGTAGAGAATTAAATTTCACATGGAAATGACATAAGATCCGTAATTTTTTGATAAAATGGCTAATTATTATGAATTATGAAGTTTCGAATATTGGAAATTATAATTAAATTATCAAAAAAAATTATTTGGGCTAAAATATTTTTACGTAAATTTATAATATCAGTTTATAATTTTTGATGAATTATTGAAAAGCGTATAGTTATTATATTTTTTAAACTATTTATAGTTAGTTTAAAAATAGAGGAAATTCATAGAAAATTCTATGAATTATGGAAAATTATGAAATTTTTTCAAAAATATTATAATAATATAAGATTAATATTGATAATTTTTTAAAGATATAAAAGTATGTGGAGGTAGTATTTCTATGTTGAAGTTATTAAATGATAGTTTTTATAAATAGAAATAATTATAAAAATTGTCGGATAATTCAAAAAATGTGAAAATTGTTTGGAAAGTTCATAATAATATTTTAAGTATTTTAGAAGTGTTAGTAAGCTCATGAGGTGTCGTGATGTAAACGCATAAGTAACGAATGAGTTATGATAAAAATAAAAATAATATTTTTTTAAAGAAAAATGGTGATACTACCAGAATTGTGGATTGACGTTTTAAAAATAAATTATCATATATGATTTTTTAGATTTTTCAACTTTTATTATCCACTTCTAAGTTTTGGAATATGAATAATGATTTTATGCGATAAATAAAGGCACCTTGAATGAATTATGAATTATTAGTTGGTTTATATTTTATTTGAGGTTACTATGTTTTGGTGTTGACCCTGACTTTTAATAGAATTTAAATTGTTTATAGTAAGGTGTTGATTTAATAAATGTTTATATATTTATATTGTTGTATTCTATCATCGCTTGAGGTGGTGGGTGGTGGCTTAGTGATGAGAAGTCGGACATAAGTTCCCGTTAACGTGGGTTCGAATCCTAATAAACTCCTTTATGCTCAAGTGGTCTCACGCCCTGAATTTATTCGGGGGTAGGTTGAGTCCTGAATTTATTCTGGGGAAAGCTGAGTTGTGCTGATGAAGACAACTATGATATTATAAGATCCGTTGACAGTATTGTGAGTATAATAATGATTGTGAATAATTGTTATATGCTTACAATGAGTACACTTCTGAGGAAGAATCTGATCAGTATAATAGAATTGAGTTTCTACTCATTTTCTCAATTTTTTTGAGCATTTAGAAGTGTGTTAGAATGGAGATTCTTCTTTAGGGTTAAATTTAGTGCAAAATTTAGTATAATCAACTGGGATTGTGCCCATTTCCTCAAATTTTTGTTCTTGGCATTTGGGAAATATGTTAACTTGGGTATTACTTGTTTGATTGAAAGATATAGAATTTGACTAATACTCATTTGGAGAGGGCAATACATCAAAAGACAAGATTGTATTTTTTTTCTGGTAAGTAAGCCAATATTATATTTTTCTCAGTTCTAGAACCAACACAAACAACATCTGAACCTATAACAGCTGATGAAAATGCTGTCAAAGAAAAAAATAACTAGAGCTAAAGGACACATAACTTCGCAATAAGTCGAGTCAAAATTCATTCAACAAAATCAATTCAAACATGACAAACAACTAATACTAGAAGCACACAAATATTAAAAGACAATTTGTTTCTAAACCTCCGACAATGTCATGCTCTGATCAAATCTACCTCACCGTAACAATGTCATCAATCTTCAAAATCATCCGCACACACTCGGTAGCCAGTGAAACCGCACTCGTGCTCACTAGCAGGGGTTGCACTACATTCTCCTCCAAGATATTAGTAATCTGCCCCTTCCTCACATTGATCCCAGTATTGATCTCGCCTTGGGCATGCCTGTTGCGAAGCTCAGTCACAATAGCAATTGGATTTAAACCCGCATTCTCAGCCAAAGTATACGGAATAACTTCCAATGCCTCAGCAAACGACTTCACACAGTAACCTTCCATGCCCTGCAAGACCTTTGCCCAAGCCCCCAATTGCCTCGAAAGCTCAATCTCAGGCGCCCCACCCCCTGCAATCAGAAACTTCTTATTCACCAAGCACCTAACAACACACAAGGCGTCATGCAAGCTCCGCTCTGCCTCATCAAGAACCAACTGATTCGACCCACGAACCAACACTGTGGTTGTTCTACCCATTTCCTTAATCCCAATAATCTTCACAATTTTCCCATCTCCAAGTGAAGCCTCCTCAACCAAATCAGCAAATCCCAACTTCTCTGCACGAAAATGCTCAATATTAGCAATGGGTAAACAATTCAATGTCTTAGTAATAAACTCAATCTCATCACGCTCCACGTCCTTGATCACCAAAATCTTCGCCTTGGCCAAATAATGAAGTGACAAATCTGTAACCGCGTCCCTCAAAATACTCTTCTGGATCAACAGCACATTACACCCAGTTGCCTTGATCTTCTTAATCATACCCAAAATGTAATTCCTCTCTTCCTTCAATATCCTATCCATCTGGGTATAATCCGAAACAACAATAGACTGCTCAATATCAGTTTTTGGAGGGGAAATCTGAAACTGTATAACAGCAATTTTTGCATTTTCGACCCGGGTCGGACCTCCAGCAGAGTGACTCACTTTCTTATCAAAAACCAAACCTTTCACCAACTCCGTATCATCAACCGTACCCCCAAGTTTTTTAACAATCTTAACATCCCGGAGATCAACTAAATCAGGTTTTACAGGATCCACAACAGACAAAACGGCGTCAACAGCTAGTGGAGCTAAGAGGCTTGAATACTGCGATACTACTTTGCTATTTAATGAAGTGCTAGCAGATTTTACCAAAGATTCGCGGTCAGAGAGTTCCACCGGAACAGCCATGGCAGTTAAAACATCAATCGATTTAAGGGAGACTTTGTGCAGCGAATCAGAGATGACAGTGGGATGAACACCTGAGGAGAGGAGAGATTGACATTGTTTGAGTAACGCACCGGCGATAACGACGACGGTGGTGGTTCCGTCACCGGCGACGATGTCCTGGGACTTAGAAAGTTCGACCAGGAACTTGGCGGCAGGCTGGAGGACTTCCATCTTGTGGAGGATGGTGGCACCGTCGTTGGTGATGATGACCTCGCCGGAGGCGGTGGAGATCATCTTGTCCATGCCTTTGGGGCCAAGACTGGTACGGACGGCGTCGGCGACGGATCTTGCGGCGACGATGTTGACCATACGGATGTCGTCTTTGCGCTTATTGTCGACATAGCTTTCGGTTTTGGATGATGGGGCTTGGATTGCTACGGTCGCCATTGGTGGCGAGATCGAAGAGAGATCGAGAGAGTAAAACCCTAGGACGGAGAATGGAAGCTGCGGGAAATAATAGAAAGTCCTAGATTTTGAGTGTGTTGTATCACTGATTGAGTCCAAGCATTATAGGCACATAAAAATTAGGGAAATGATATTTTTCAAGAAATTTTGAAATTTTTGAATAGTAAATGGGATTTTTTTTAAAAATATATAATTCCTAGGTCTCATAATTATAGGCTGATTTCTTTTGATACATAGTTTAAGAAAATTAGTTAATGACAATTTTTAATAAAAATTTTTCACATATACCCCTTAATATGGAATTAATGAATAAGTTAATTACTCCTTACTTATCTAATTGGAACTCTCAACTTCATTGATTGACCATAGAACTTTAACCAAAGATGAAATCTTATTACATTGGAACTCTCAAGTTTTATTGAGAATATAACAATATTAAATGTGGTGATAAAAATAATGACATTGAATATTGTTTTTTTCAAAAAAAGAGTAGTGGTTGAATATTTATTATAAGGGCATAAAAGTAAAACAATAAACCAACTAAATTTTATAAATAGTAAGTAGCCTATATATTGGGACATTCCAAAATGGAAAATCAGCCTATAACTATGGGACGGAGGGAGTATAATTTTCAAAAATTATTGTAGCACTATTAAAATATATATATATATATATATATATATATAATGTGGACGTCGTGGGATTTTCTACGCTTTTCCTACCTTTTATATTTTGCTATGTAATTTTATTTATCTTTCTTGAAGGGTGAAATTTTGGAAACGGCTGACAATACATGTCGACGATTTTGAAAAAGATTGATTTTAATGATTAGGTCGAATTCGCCTGTGACGCCCCCAAAATAGGTATACATCACCCATTTCGAGTTGTCAATACATGATGCGAGTAAACAACTACAACTTTATTATTACAGTGAAGAAACTGTGATTTTGAATACAAATATTATCTTCTGAAATAATATCTATACTCAAATAAATCCTCATCACATTTATTGATACATTATTTTACAAAATGGTGAGGACTACTAAACAACTCTCTAGAACCTTCATTCCATACCTCACTGCGTACTCGCTTATATTCTCGCCTCCCGAGAAGAAAAATAGAACAAAAAGGAAAAGGGTGAGCTCAACTAGCCCAATAAAGAATATTATGACTAAGATAATATACAACAAATTATCATTAGTCTTCAACGAGGAAAAAACTAATAGAATACAATAGACAACAAGTTTTTAAACCAATATTCGCAATGAAAATAATAATTCATTAGAAGAGTTAAGTAGAGAATGCAAACTACTATCTTCTATGTATGAATTTAAAAGTTCGTCGCTCATCTTTTATCCTGTAACATCAATCAACATACATCCGAATCAAATATTCATCTTTGCACTACTGAGCCAAAGATATTCATCGATTGGTCATATTCATCTAAACACTGTTCATCTTTGCACTACTGGCCAAAGATATTCATCGAAATCATTCATCTTTGCACTCACAGCCAAAGATATTCAATAATATCATCATTTAAGGCGAGGATGATGAAAATATTTTTAAAGAAACGAATCCGGTGAAACAAAATGACAAGGATTAAGGATTAAGGATTCGTACTTTGTTTTATCCATGTCCAAAAATACCTCAAAAATAATCATAGTGGTGTAAAATTCAAGAATGATCAAAACATGGATACAATCAAAGCTAGTATCCGAATAGATATTTTGGACGAAAAGAAAATTTTTATTTTTAGATAAATAGTCTGAAGTGATTCGTGAATAGATCAGAGTATATCGTGAATAGTGTCGATAATACGTGAATAGTAACTCAGACACCAAAAGTTCCAAATTTGATAAAAAAAAACTTCAGATCAATATTTTAACATAATGATATTGAAGAAATAATATCATTCTAAAAAAAAATAATATCCTTACCTCGAAAGATCAAGATTCACAATTTGAAAAACAGGGGATATAAGGCTATGACTTGAACTTGCAATCAGATATAGCAATACTCAAATTATACTCAAAATACTCACAAGAATACGCACAATAATATAGAGAGAAAACTTGGGTTTACGGTGTGATTTTCAATTCTAACCTAAGCACCTATTTATAGGAAAATGCTTAACACCAAAGCAAAAAATTTAATATAATAATAATATATATAATCAAATTTCCTACACACAAATCTGGTCCAAACTTCACCACACATGTGTAAAAAAACAATAAAAGCGTTTTCTTAATAAAATAATTAAAACTTCCAAAATCAATTATTTTGAGCTTGAACTTCAATAATTCATAATAAATAGCCCTTTTATCAAAAAAATTGAATCTCGCAAATTATTATAGGAAATTCAATTCTCTACAACTTTGCGGAAGAAAGTTTTTCCAAATTCCAAACAAAAATTCAAAGAAATCCCAAAAGCAGACGATTTTACAAAGCTATAATCAAATTTGATCGATAAATGGGGTCTCACTGAGCATGTTTTGTGAGACCCCATATTTTTTCAATAAAGATTTAAATTTTGTCAAAATAATTTTTAATATTATGGTGTGAATTTGAGATAATATTATAGTTATGGGTAGTATTTATAAATTTTGCAAAGTATGCAAGTTGTTATAAAATATTCGTTTGGTGGGGAATATTCTTTTTGTTAGGGAATATTCATATAACTACTCAATCATTGGTGGACCCCTAATGTAATTATTATCGAATTGAGAAAGCGACAAAAATATTTTATAAAAATATCGGTGGAGGTGTTCTGAATTAAAAGCTGTTGAACTACCCTAAATTGGTAAAAATGCGATGTCTGGCGTGGTCGTAGTAGTAGCACCACGGTATTGATTATTGACGCTTACGTGAGAAGTCAACAATTTATGCTCAATTATTGCTCACGATAATTCACGCATCATATCTCTTATATTATTGATTCAATTATTGTCACGAAGATATCATCGTATAATATGTTATATTATTAATTAAGGCGACAAGTTATAAATGATTAATAATTGTTGAAAGATTAAAAATGTGTTGATTAAAAATAAAATGATTTGTGGTAATATTTATTCAATCCTTAATATATATAAAAAGTCATTATGAGGGCGTTTGTGGTAAGTTTGATTATTTTATGGGGGCCCGTATATGTCATTATCTAAGAGTCTCTTCGTCGATAGTAATTACCTTTGTGAATAGTAATTACCTTCATCGATAGTATTTACCTTCATCGATAGTATTTACCTTCGTCGATAAGTAATTACCTTCGTCGATAGTAATTACCTTTGTGAATAGTAATTACCTTCGTCGATAGTATTTACCATCGTCGATAGTAATTACCGTCAATAGTAATTACCCTTGTGAATTGTAATTACCTTCCGTCGATAGTAATTACCTTTACCAGACGTCAAACCACTTGCCGTTTCACATTACAAAAGCGTCAAACCACTACTTAGTTTCACATTCTGAGGCGTCAAACCACTTGTCGTTTCACATTACAAAGGCCGAACCACTTGTCGTTTCATATTACGGTGCGTCGAACCACTTTTCTTTTCACATCACCAATTCGTCAAGCCACTTGCCTTTTCACATGGTAGGTCTTTAAGCTAGAAATCTTCTATAAATAGAGGGCTTAGTGCTTCATTATTTTTCACGAATTCATTTGAAACTCAGAGAGAAACTATAGAGAAAGAAGAAAAGTATTACGCTACTTCACCTCGCCGATATTCGGTTCTTCTAAGGTAGGGAATATTATTTGTTGTACCCGTAAAGGGTGTTATTCTTTCTTATTCATGAAGAAAGCGTTGTTATTCCATTGCTTATTATTACATTGGAATAACTTTTGTAAAAGTGGTATACCCTATACATAACTTGTAGATCATGGCATACCCTATACTTGGTGAAATCCTTATATTATTCAATTCTTATTTATTACATTGGAATAACTTTGTATAACGTGGAATCCCCTATACTTGGTGATCTCCTTACATTATTCCATTCTTTATTATTCCATTGGAATATCCTGCTCGTGTGTTTTACACGGACGGGTTCCATTGTTTATTATTCCGCATTTATTATTACATTGGAATATCCTCGCTGTGTTTTACACGAACACGGTTCCATTGTTTATTATTACATTGGATGATCATCACATCCGATTGTGAATTTCACGACCGGTTCCGTTATTATTATTACATTGGAATAACTTTATACATCGCAAGCACCGCATGCATGGTGATTTCTTTTGTTATTCCATTCTTTATTATACTCGGTTGGTTAAATCTTTGACTTTATACTCCATGAAATTAGTGGAATATCCTTGATATTTGCGCTTCATCCGAAGATCTTTTCATGGAAATATTCTTACGATCATTCTTGAATTTTACTCTATAAAAGCAAGTATCATTTTGACAATTTGGACGTTAATAATTCCCGGATAAAATAATTCTTGAACTTGTTTTATTGAATTATTATGTCATTGTCATCATCCTCATGTTATATTATGTTATCTTCTACTTACGTGTATAGATGAACTTAGTATGATTATGACGAGGATCATTCGGTATAATCATGGCTTGTTATAAATGATGTGATAAAAGTCCTCGATTGGCACTGTAATGCGGTGATGGATAATTTTGGTATGATTATGACCGGGGTGATTAGGATATAGTCATGACCATTGATAATTTGATGAATATCCTCGGTAGTAGTGTGGGTGATTCGATGATGTGGATTATTTATTAAAGTGAGTCTCGGCTATAACAAATGATGAAAAACCTTTTAAAACCTAAAAGATAGTAGACTTTATTCTCTACTTGACTCTTTTAATGGATTGCTTATTCCACCGCAGATTAAACTTGTTGTTGTCTATTGTATTTTATCGGTTTAACACTATTGAAGGCTAATGATAAATTATTCGCATTATCTTAGTCATAATATTTCTTCTTGGGCTAGTTGAGCTCACCCTTTCTTTCTTCGTTCTCTTCGTGAAATGAGAACATAAATTGGGACGAGTCGGGGAGCGGAGTAATGGTCCGGAGGATAGCATTAGTAGTCCTCACTATTACGTGAAATAGTGTGATAATAGTAGTAATGAGGACTCCTTTTGAGTTTGTATAATATCTAGTAGACAATATTTGTATTCAAACTCACGATTTATGTCGTATTGTACCGATAGTTATATTAGTAAGTTGTATTTGAATTTATGTACCATGTAAGTGGCGACCCAAGATGGGTGACGATACCTAATTTTGGGGGCGTCACGGTTGGTATCGAGCTTAGGGATATGATCCCTAGCTGAGATGTGAGATAAGAACTAGGAGGGGAGAGACGGGGAATACCTTTCGCTAGTATGACCTACCTAAGTTTATTTGGTATTTGATTGGTCGGTCAGAGTATAGTGATAATATGTTGCATGTCAATTAACCCTTATTTTGTGGCGGTGTTTGAAAATGGCATCCGAGAATGTTGAGAATAAGATGGGAGCATGGAGACCTGTTGATTCTCCACAAATCAATAATCGGAGATAATGTGCAGCGGGATGGCGATAATCCTCCTGTAAACAACAAACCGATCAATCGACGAATGACGACACGTTTAAGAAGTTTTTAGAATTCATAACACATCGGTAAAGCGATCATCCAAAACGTAGTTGGAAACACGAAAAACTCTCGGGCGGTCACCGCATTAAACAATTCAAGGAGCCGGGAGCACCGGAGTTTAAGGGAGAGCAAAACCACTTGGCGAAGCATGGATAAAGCATTACAAGATATTTGATGTCTTGGGATGCTCCAAGGAGCAAAAGGTTCCTTTGCCGCCTTTATGTTCTTATGGAGAGGCAGACATTGGTGGGAATCGGTAAAAGCGTATTCAACCTTTCAGATCAAGATATCTTGGGAGAAGTTCCAGAGTCGTGTTCAACGACAAATACTTTCACGAAAGTATTCGCCACATGAAGGAGGTGGAGTTTATCAAGTTGGAACAAAACAATATATGACCGTGTCGCAATACGAGGCAAAATTTGCGGAGTTATCACGGTTCGTCCCCACTTGGTGGGTAATGAAGAGAGAATGGCACGAATGTTTTTAAGAGGTTTGAAGCAGAGATACGTCAACATCTTATTTCTCATAAGCTGCGTTTTTATTCGAGATGTTGTAAATAGGGCTCGATTAGTGGAGCGCGATAACGAGTCAACGCCTTGAGCAAAGCGACAAAATTATAATAATACCGGCGAGAGTAATCATCAAGCGGTGACAACAAGCGTGAGGGAATCAACGGGCCAAATATGGTAACCACTTCGGTGGTAATCGGGACCAAAACAATAAGAATGGACATTTCAAGAAAAGGAGATTCAACAATGATGGAAAGACGTCAAAGACCAAAGACCCGTTGTTAAGGAAGGAGAAAGACCACCTATCATATGCTTCAAATGCGGAGGAGAGGGACACATCGATCGAATCAAGCTGCGTACGCCAGTCAAAGCATGTTATAATTGTGGAAGAGAAGGTCACTTAACTCGATTTTGTCACAGAAGACAAATTCAACTAGGATGGAGGCACCAAAAGTGTCCCGAGAAAAACCAAAGCCTAGTAGTTTAAGAGAGAGCGTTTTTTTTTCTCGTGACGAGGAACCTGAATAAAATTATCACGGGTAAGTTAATCATAAGCTCTTGCGAAGTCTATACCGTGTTAGATACCAGTTCTACCCACTCTTTTATTTCACCTAGTTGTGTTCAACGTTTAAATTTGACTCAGAAGAAGTTAAACTTTGACTTATTGGTTGAAACTTAGTTTAGTAGGAGCCTTCACATCGCTACTATTTTTAAATCTTGTTTGATTCAAATAAACATTCGCAGACGCGTTACGTCGATCTTATCTTTTGAAAATATTTGCCTTTGATGTGATTTTAGGAATCAATTGGTTAACTACTCATCATGCTTTTTGTAAGGTTGTTAGCTTTTATATTCATAACCAACTTGTTGTGCGAATTCAAAGTAACCAAACCACTAAAGTCAATCATGGTCATATCAAGCCATAAGTAAAGAGCCCCGATCCTTTCGTTGTTGACTTCCTTGTGTGAAATGCACCGAAGCCAGATTTTCTGTAGGCGACGTCGTGACTGAAGATGGCAAGTTGATAGGTATCATTGTGAGGTCTTTATCAAGTTAAGGGATAGAAGTCACAGTTGGTATTAATGTGACGTCTTATCCAAGTCTTGGATGAGAATAATGATTTTGAATGATATTTCTATCATTAATAAATTTCTTGGCGTATTCTTGAAGACTTCCTAGCCTACCCTAGAACGTGAAATCGAATTTTGTATTGACCCCAGTACAAAAACCCATTTCTTAAACCCTCAAATATTTCTTCAACTAAAAGGATCATTTCGTGGATTATGATGAAAGTCATAATAAAAGTATAGAACTGATGAAAATCATGGGTATATGAAGTATTAGTAAGTTTTAAGATGAGTTATGTTGGTTAGTATGTGAAAACATGAAAGTTTCTTAGAAATCACAAAGAGTTGAAAATCGATTTTGGTGAAAAACGTAACATGAAATTCAATTGACCATATCTCCTATTATATTTTGAATTTTTGAGTGTGGTAAAGTCCTAGAGTTAGATCTATGAGTTACCTAACTAATCCAAGTGGAATTACTGGAAAAGGTGTTGTAGATTTTGTGTGGACTGATTTTAGCAAAGGAGTGCAAAGCTGCAAAAAAAAAAAGTTTACGCCATGATTTTAGACGGGCTGTTTCGGCCACTTAAATTATGAAAAAATTCTGGCCTTTTGGGACATGAAGGTATATGGTATAAAGTTCCTCCTGTCCAAAAATGAGCTTATTCTCGACTTAAAATGAGCAAGTTATGACTATTTCAATATTTAGGTTTTTCAAATTAAAAACGCTATAACCGGAGTTCTATAACTCCGATGACCATGAAATTTAAACTGGAAGCTCACGTTAACATGGGTAAGGTCCTGTCAAGATTTGGGAATTTTTGGAGTTAAACTTGAGGTAGCTAATTTCTTAAGGAATTAATTAGAAATTGATTTTTGAAAAATAGTAAATGAATTTTAAAAATTCCTGGGAGAAAATATATTTTCATTATGGGACTATATTATGCTAAAACCCAGAAAAGAAATATTTTTGGGACTGATTTGGTATTTTTCATGAAAATAGTTTAGTTACGAACATATGAGTTAAATATGTTATGTGAAGTAACAAAGTTGAAAAATAGGATTTTATGGCTAGAGAATCCTATATAGAATATATGCATATTTTTTGATGAGGGATTTGATAATTGGTGATGATATCTTATGAGTATGGCATTTTTGGATGATTAAATGCATTATATGGTAAAGCGTAAACAATTGAGATAAATTGTTTATAAATTTAAGAAGTGATTAAAATATTGTTATAATATTAATGATATTAGATTATGAGATTATTAAGTGATTGATAACATGGGGATATTCTTGAATCCTGGATAAATTATATTATAAATGTTTAATATTTATCCTTTATCTCATTTGATTGATTCTTTATATCGTTATCCTCATGTTTATATTATGTTGAAAGTCATCGTGGCTGTGGGGCATAGATGGACTTGGTATGATTATGACCGAGAGATTGTTCTAGTATAATCATAACCGTAATTGAAAACACGATTATCTTTGGTCAGTAGTGCATGGATAATTTGTGGTCGTGATACTAATGAATACACGATTATCTTTCGTCGTAGAGTGCATGGATAATTTGTGGTCGTGATACTAATGAATACACGATTATCTTTTGGTCGTAGTCATGGATAATTTTTGGTCGTGATACTTAATGAATACACGATTATCTTTGGTAGTAGTGCATGGATAATTAAGTGGTCGTGATACTAATGAATATCCTCGGCACGTAGTGCGGGGATGATTCGATGATATGGATTAATTATTGAAATGAGTCTCAAAGAATGAAATATTAATTCATGGATGTGGTAAAAGTCATCTTGGTAGTAGTGCATTGATAGACTTGGTATGATTATGACCAAGGATTATTCGGTATAATCATGATCAGAATGAAAACACGAATATCCTTGGCCGGTTGTGTATGGATAATTCGTGGTCGTGATACTTATTAAGGCTGCGTGTGACGCCCCAAAATAGGTCCATTCCATCCAACCCATTCTCGAGTCGCCAAATACATGGTACGAAACAACTACAACTTTATTATCACAACAATAAACTGTGAGTTTAAATACAAATATTATCTTCAGACAATATTTATACTCAAATAAATCCTCATCACATTTATTGATACATTATTTTACAATAATGGTGAGGACTACTAAACAACTCTCTCTAGAACCTTCATTCCATACCCCGACTAGTACTCGCTACATTCTCGCCTCCTGAGAAGAAAAATGGAACAACAAGGAAAAGGGTGAGCTCAACTAGCCCAGTAAAGAATGTTATGACTAAGATAATATACAACAAATTATCGTTAGTCTCCAACAGGGAAAAATCTGATAGAATACAATGGCAACAACAAGTTTCGAGATCAATATTCGCGAATGGAAATAATAATTCATAGAAGAGTTACGTAGAGAATGAAATCTACTATAATCTATGAATTTAACAGTCCATCATCAATATTTTATCCCTGTAACATCAATCAATATTCATCTCAAATCAAATATTCATCTTTGCACTACAGGCCAAAGATATTCATCAATCGGTCATGTTCATCTCAACACCTGTTCATCTTTGCACTAAAGGCCAAAGATATTCATCAATCGGTCATGTTCATCTCAACACCTGTTCATCTTTGCACTACAGGCCAAAGATATTCTTCAGAAATCATTCATCTTTGCACTACAGGCCAAAGATATTCTTCAGAAATCATTCATCTTTGCACTACAGGCCAAAGATATTCAATAATATCATCATTTAAGACTGAGGATGATGAAAAATATTTTTAAAGAACGAATCCAGTGAAACAAAATGACAAGGATTAAGGATTAAGGATTCGTACTTTGTTTTATCCATGTCCAATAATACCTCAAAAATAATCATAGTGGTGTAAAATTCAAGAATGACCAAAACATGGATACAATCAAAGCTAGTATCCAGAATAGATATTTTAGACGAAAAGAAGAAATTTTATTTTCCGATGAATAGTGCCGATATCGTGAATAGTGTCAGTATATGTGAATAAGGCCGTATCACGTGAATAAGAACTCGACACCAAAAGATAGAAATTCCACAAAAAAACATTTTTTCACGCATCGCTGAATAGTACTCGTGAATAGTAACTCGTGAATAGTAACTCATGAATAGTAACTCATGAATAGTAACCCCCGACATGAAAAAGTTCCAAATTTGATAAAAACTTCAGATCAACATTTCAAAGATAATGATATTGAAGAAATAATATCATTACTGAAAAAATAATATCCCTTACCTCAAAGAATCAAGACTTTGGAAGGAAAGGTCGGGAAGTGATTTGAATGAAACTTATCGAAGCAAAGAACTCTCAAAGTATCTAAATACTCACAAAATACGCTCAATAATATAGAGAGAGAGAGAGAAAACTTTGTTTCGGTGTGATTTTAATTCTAACTTAGCCCTTTCATTTATAGGAAAATGTTAGCCGTACCAAGGCAGACTTGACACACACGATGGCTTTTACTCGCTACTATTGCCACCCACCACATTTGAAATAAAATTCAGCACATTTATTCACCAACCACAAGTGGGGCCCACTCAATTCTAGAATTTTCCACCAAAATCAATTATAAACCTAATTTAGAATCGACACCTCTTAAAATTCACAACAAATCATTCGTGCATTTTAACGGTTCAAAATTTGTGGACATATACTCAACTTATGTATGTATAACATACCCAAAAATTACCACAATCCAACGGTCGGATTAAAAATTATAACCCCCGCAATATATCTCAAAACCCCTGATTTAATTTTTAATACCTCCAATCCGATAAAATACTGATAAAACACCTCAACATTAATTCCTTCATTAATAACCACATAAATAAATCCATCATTTATATTCATATAAAATAAATATTTCCTTATCATATGAATCAATAATTAATTATTCACAAATAATATTACAGAATCACAATTATGACAACCAGGCATTCCCAGGAAAGAGGGGGCTTTCCAATAAGGATCTCTCCTTACTGGCGCGCAATTAGGTGACCAAACCTCTCCTTAGACAGAACTTTCTAGACATTGCCAATAATGTTATCTAATAATATTATTCAAATAATATGAATTATTGATCTGATAATGGGAAATACTGTGCAGTGACAATTATTGAACAACAATAATATAAAATATCAACGCAACAATTATTGAATCAATAAAATAAAATATTGAATAGTAACTACTGTGAAAATTATTGAGTAGTGCCATCTTACGCATTTAATCAATAATTCAACAATATCTTTTAATCCGGTGTTTCTTTGCTCAAGCAACCACGCCAGACATATTATCTTGTATTTTAACCAACGGGTATTCCAACGGTCTTAACCAGAATAACTACGCCGTTATTTATAACCACCCAAACTTTGTCGCTTTCCTCATCCAATCGCTTTCGTTATGGGGCCCCATACGGTCGCATTTACAGTCGAATATTCTCCACGAATATTCCACGACCAAACGAATATTCCCACACAAAATGAATATTTTATAACCACTTGTTTATTTTGAAATATTTGCGTATTTAACCCTTAACTATCCACATTAATCAAATCAACCCTTACTATTTCAAAATAATAAATAAAGGAAATTCCTTTTATTTAAAAAAATTTTTGGTCTTACAACCTCCCTCCTTATGAAATTTCGTCCTCGAAATTGGACGTACGATACTGGTGTTTCAAAAGGTAAAGATACCTCGCTTTCATTTTCGTTTCCAACTCCCAGGTCATTTCCTCAATAGCATGGTTTCTCCACAAAACTTTAACTTATGGTATAACCTCAGTACATAGGTCATATTCTTTCCTCTACAAAATCTTGACAGGTACCTCCTCATACGTTAAGTCTTCGGCTATCTCGTCCGGTTCTAATTCAATGACGTGTTTCGGGTTGTCCACATATTTACGTAACATCGATACGTGAAAAACATTATGAACACGCGTCATACTTGGTGGTAAAACGAGTCTATAGGCCACAGTTCCTATTCGATCGAGAATTTCAAATGGATTAATAAATCGAAGGTTTGAGCTTTCCTCACCTCACCGATTCTCGCTTTTAAAATAACAACTTCTTGCACCTCCTTCTTCAAATTCATCAGCTCCGGTGTGTAGCTTGAACAGCTTTAACTTTATCGATTAAAGTCGATTATACTCGTATATCATCACGTCATCACGTATATCATCACGTGGGTACCTAGAGTTTTCATCTCCATCTCTATTATTTGTATATTATACTGAAATGAGTCTTTGATAATATCGTACTCGTGACTTGTAGATACGATCTTCTACTCAACACGCCGCCTACCACGTTCGCTTTTCCAGGATGGCATGGTCAGAACATGTGCTGAAATGAGTCTCCTCTTGAGTTCTTCGAAGCTCTCCCACATTCTTTGCTCCATTCGAATTTTGTATCTCTATGAGTCAGCTACGTTAATGGAATAGCGATTCGAGAATATCCTTCAACGAATCTCCGATAATAACCAACTAAGCCTAGAAAACTACGCATTTTGATTACCGACTTAGGTTGTTCTCAACTGTGACTCATATCTCAACCTTGGATAGCACGTCACAATGACACCTATCAATTTACTATCGCATCTAATATGACGCCCCCTAGAGAGAGTCTCGGCTTAGGTGAATTCCACAAAGGAAGTCACAAGATAAAGGCTCATGTACCAAATTCTATAGTTGAATTTTTAACTCCACGAAGTTCAATAGAGCCATTCGATATGAGATTTTAGAAATGAGTTTTTATCTGGGTTCAAAGTCGATACAAAATTTAATATCGATCTTTGGGAGTAAGCCAATAAATTCTTTGAAATACGTCGGGAAAAATCAACAACAACAAGAATATTATTCAAATCGACGTGTCTTTATTCAAATCCATAACATGGACTAAGAAAACTTGACATCCGTAATAAACGAATGACTTCATGGCTTGATATGAAAATGTTTGACTACCATGGTTTGATTGCTTGAGTTGAATAATAATGAGTTGCTTAGGAATATGAAAACTAACAACCTTACAAAAGCAATCAATTTTGGTATGATGAGTAGTTAACCAATCAATCCCCAAAAGCAAGTATCTTTAAAGAGATAAGGTCAACGGTGTAAGGTAATGGTGCCAACTTGAATCAAACAAGATTTCTAAACAATGATGTAATGAAAGTTTCTCCTAACGGATTCTCCATAAATAGGTCAAAGTCTAATTTCTCCGTAGTCGAAGTTCAAACGTTGAGTATGCAAGCAAGAGAGATAAAAGAATAGGTAGAACCCAGATCTAATAAGGTATAAACTTCACAAGAATTTATAATTAACTAACCGTGCTTAACTTCGTTCGGGTTCCTCGTATTTTAACCGGTCACAACAAACGCTCTTCCAGAATCGTTGACTTTGACTTTTCGGGACATCCTTTGAGTCACCGCCTCATTGTACTAGGTTTCGATATCGCATAATCTCGGCGATATGTCCTTCTTTTCCACAATTATAGCATACCTTAAACTGTTGTAGGACGGTTTTAATGATATGTCCCTCTTTCCGCATTTGTAACATACTCTGACCGATGGTCTTTCTCCTCCTTGGAACCGATTTGCCACCTTGGGCACCGACGTCTTCACATGGTCGTTGTTGAATCTCCTCTTTTAAAATCTCCTCCCAACTCGCTTCTTCTATTTTCATGGCCACGATTACCACCGAGTGGTTACCGCTTTGTCCGTATTCTTCTTTATCCCTTTGGTTATCGTTATTCGATGATCGCTATCTTTGGTATGATCTCGGTTATGGTCCCTCGGTTGAACGTACTCGTTATCTCGCTTCTAACAACCGAGCCTGCATTTACAACATCTGAATAGAGAGAAAATTTATGAGAAATGAGATCTCGACGTATGCCGGGTTTCAAACCTCTCGTAAACATCCGTCATACGTTCCTCATTCTCCACCAAATGAGGTGCAAACCTGGATAACTCCGCAAACTTCGCCTCATTGGGACACCGTCATGTTATTCTGCTCCAATCTAATAAACTCCACTTCCTTCATATGACGAATACTTTCAGGGAAGTACTTGTCATTGAACTGCATTTCAAACGTCTCCACGATACGCCGAGTGCGGTGAATGGGTACGCTTCATGATTCCCACCGATGAATCTGCCTTCGCCACGGAACATAAAAGTAGCGAATGGAACTTTCGTTTCTTCGTGCATCCCAAGACATCGAATATCTTGGTAATTTGCTTGACCCATGTTTCCGCCATGATCGGATCTCGGCTTTCCCTGCACTCGTGGTCCCAACTCTTTGAATCGCCTTGTTGTGACCACCCATGAATTACTATCATTCTCCTCGTATTTTGAACACGAGTCTCCTCGTCGATTTTGCATGAACTCGCAAAAAACTTCTAAACATCCCCTCGTTCATCATCTCGCTTCAATGGTGTTATTCACAGGAGGTACATTGCTGACTGTTGTTACGTTCTCCTCGTTGTTAAGCATGCATCTCCACGGTCTCATTTACACCACTATTAATATTCTCAGTCGACATTCTCAATTACTGTCATAAAACAAGGGTTAATTTAGGAAATCAATCACATAATATCCCTATATACTGACCAACTAACAAATAAGCTTAGGTAGGACACACTAGCAAAGGATTTACTCGTCTCTCCCTCCTAGTTCTATTCCGATCTCCGCATGGGAGATCATATCCCTAAGCTCGATACCAACCGTGACGCCCCCAAAATAGGTCCATTCCATCCAACCCATTCTCGAGTCGCCAAATACATGGTGCGAAACAACTACAACTTTATTATCACAACAATAAAAGCGTGAGTTTAAATACAAATATTATCTTCTAGACAATATTTATACTCAAATAAATCCTCATCACATTTATTGATACATTATTTTACAATAATGGTGAGGACTACTAAACAACTCTCTAGAACCTTCATTCCATACCCCCACTAGTACTCGCTACATTCTCGCCTCCCGAGAAGAAAAATGGAACAACAAGGAAAAGGGTGAGCTCAACTAGCCCGAAGAAGAAGAATTATGACTAAGATAATATACAACAAATTATCGTTAGTCTCCAACAGGAAAAATCGATAGAATACAATGACAACAAGTTTCAGGATCAATATTCGCGGTGAAATAATAATTCATAGTAAGAGTTACGTAGAGAATGAAATCTACTATAATCTATGAATTTAAATCCATCATCAATATTTTATCCTCGTAACATCAATCAATATTCATCTCAAATCAAATATTCATCTTTTTGCACTACTGACAAAGAAGATATTCATCAATCGGTCGTGTTCATCTCAACACTGTTCATCTTTGCACTAAAGGCCAAAGATATTCATCAATCGATCGTATGTTCATCTCAACACCATTTCATCTTTGCACTACTAAAGCCAAAGATATTCTTGAAATCATTCATTCATTTGCACTACGTGCCAAAGATATTCTTGAGAAATCATTCATCTGCACTACTGTGCCAAAGATATTCAATAATATCATCATTTAAGACCGAGGATGATGAAAATATTTTTAAAGAACGAATCCGGTGAAACAAAATGACAAGGATTAAGGATTAAGGATTAGTACTTTGTTTTATCCATGTCCAACAATACCTCAAAAATAATCATAGTGGTGTAAAATTCAAGAATGATCAAAACATGGATACAATCAAAACTAGTATCCGAATAGATATTTTATTTAAAAGAAAAATTTTTATTTTTGATTGAATAGTCCAGATTCGTGAATATTGTCAGTATACGTGAATAGTCTTGCAGTATCGTGAATAGTAACTCAAACACCCAAAGATAGAAAATTCCAAAAAAACATCTTCACGCTTCATGAATAGTACTCGTGAATAGTAACTCGTGAATAGTAACTCATGAATAGTAACTCATGAATAGTAACCCGACATGAAAAAGTTCCAAATTTGATAAAACTTCAGATCAACATTTCAAAGATAATGATATTGAAGAAATAATATCATTACGAAAAAAATAATATCCCTTACCTCAAAGAATCGATTACTTGGAAGGAAAGGCTCAAGTGATCTTTGAATGAAACTTGTCTTGAACAAAGAACTCTCAAAGTATCTAAATACTCACAAAATACGCTCAATAATATAGAGAGAAAGAGAGAAAACTTTGTTTCGGTGTGATTTTCAATTTAACTTAGCCCTCTATTTATAGGAAAATGTTAGCTTACCAAAGCGAGACTTGACGACCTTTGCACCGATGGCTTTACTCGCTACTATTGCCACCCACCACATTTGAAATAAAATTCAGCACATTTATTCACCAACCACAAGTGGGGCCCACTCAATTCTAGAATTTTCCACCAAAATCAATTATAAACCTAATTTTAGATCCGACACACCTCTTAAAATTCACAACAAATCATTCGTGCATTTTTAACGGTTCAAAATTTGTGGACATATACTCAACTTATGTATGTATAACATACCCAAAAATTACCACAATCCAACGGTCGGATTAAAAATTATAACCCCGCAATATATCTCAAAACCCACGATTTAATTTTTAATACCTCCAATCCGATAAAATCTCGATAAAACACCTCAACATTAATTCCTTCATTAATAACCACATAAATAAATCCATCATTTATATTCATATAAAATAAATATTTCCTTATCATATGAATCAATAATTAATTATTCACAAATAATATTACAGAATCACAATTACGATAACCAAAATTTGTTCCCGAGAAAGGGGCTTTCAATAAGGATCTCTCCTTCTTGGCGTATGCAATTAGGTGACCAAACCTCTCCTTAGGCGTAACTTTCTAGACATTGCCAATAATGTTATCTAATAATATTATTCAAATAATATGAATTATTGATCCGATAATGGGAAATAATTGTGCAATGACAATTATTGAACAACAATAATATAAAATATCAACGCAAACAATTATTGAATCAATAAAATAAAATATTGAGCAAGAATTCATCGTGAAAATTATTGAGTAGTGCCATCTTACGTCACGAATCAATAATTCAACAATCTTTATCTGCAATCTGGTAATAATCTTTGTGCAACCACGCGTATCAGATGTATTTTAACCACCGGTATATTCAACGGTCTTACTTGATAATAACTACGCCTGTTATTTATAACCACCCAAACTTTGTCGCTTTTCCTCATCCAATCGCTTTCGTTATGGGGCCCACACATGGCTTGCTGCCTTGTAGTGCATACGAATATTCCCCGAAAAGATTCTGAATATTCCACGACCAAACGAATATTCCGACAAAAATGAATATTTTATAACCACTTGTTTATTTTGAAATATTTCATGTATTAACCCTTAACTATCCACATTAATCAAATCAACCCTTACTATTTCAAAATAATAAATAAAGGAAATTCCTTTTTATTTAAAAAAATTTTTCGGTCTTACACTGCGTCTCAAAGATTATTGTTTTTATGGTTGTATATCTTTGGCACAGTAGTGCAAAGATGAATTGTGAATAAATATCTTTGGTAGGATTAGTAAAGATGAATTTAATGTTTTCAACGATAAAGGTATTCAAGGTATCCTCACCTCTTTATCATACCAGTCGCATTCTAATTTCGGAGGGCTTAAATTCCATAAGGAGGGAGATTGTGAGACCCCATATTTTATCAATAAAGATTTAAATTTTGTCGAAATAATTTTTAATATTATGGTGTGAATTTGAGATAATATTATAGTTGTGGGTAGTATTTATAAATTTTGCAAAGTATGCAAGTTGTTATAAAATATTCGTTTAATGGGGAATATTCTTTTTGTTAGGAATATTCGCATGCAACTACTCAATCATCAGTGGACCCCACAACAAAATTATTTTCGGATTGAGAAAGCGATAAAAATATTTTATAAAATATATCGGCGGAGGTGTTACCGTTAAAGCTGTTGAACTACCGATGGTAAAAGTACAAGAATAATGTCTGGCGTGGATAAGATATACTATGATGATGATTATTAACGCTTTACGTGAGAAGTCACTCATTTATGCTTTCAATTATTCTGCTCTGATAATTCTTTGCATCATATCTCTTATATTATTGATTCAATTATTGTCACGATATCATCGTATAATATGTTATATTATTAATTAAGGCGACAAGTTATAAATGATTAATAATTGTTGAAAGATTAAAAATGTGTTGATTAAAAATAAAATGATTTGTGGTAATATTTATTCAATCCTTAATGTATATAAAGAGTGCATTATGAGGCGTTTGTGGTAAGTTTGATTATTTTATGGGGGCCCATATGTCATTATCTAAGAGTCTCTTCGTCGATAGTAATTACCTTTGTGAATAGTAATTACCTTCGTCGATAAGTATTTACCTTCGTCGATAGTAATTACCTTCAATCGATAGTAATTACCCTTGTGAATAGTAATTACCTTCGTCAATAGTAATTACCTTTACCAGACGTCAAACCACTTGCCGTTTCACATTACTGAGCGTCAAACCACTTGCTAGTTTCACATTACAAAGCGTCCAAACCACTTGTCGTTTCACATTCAAAGCGTCGAACCACTTGTCGTTTCACATTACAGTGATCGAACCACTTTTCTTTTCACATCACGATTCGTCAAGCCACTTGCGCTTTTCACATGGTAGGTCTTAAGTTTAGAAATCTTCTATAAATAGAGGCCTAGTGCTTCATTATTTTTCACGAATTCAACCGAAACTCTCAGAGAGAGAAACTATAGAGAAAGAAGAAAAGTATTCGCTACTTCACCTCGCCAATATTCAGTTCTTCTAAGGTAGGGAATATTATTTGTTGTACCCGTAAAGGGTGTTATTCTTTCTTATTCATGAAGAAAAGCATTTGTTATTCCATTGCTTATTATTACATTGGAATAACTTTGTAAAAGTGGTATACCCTATACATAACTTTGTATCGCTGGCGTACCCTATACTTGGTGAAATCCTTATATTATTCCATTCTTATTTATTACATTGGAATAACAGATAATGAATCCCCTATACTTGGTGATCTCCTTACGTTATTCCATTCTTTATTATTCTGTTGGAATATCACATCTCGTGTGTTTTACAGGACACAGTTCCATTGTTTATTATTCCACATTTATTATTACATTGGAATATCTCTGCTGTGTGTTTTTACACCGACTGGTTCCATTGTTTATTATTACATTGGATCATCACTCGATTGTGAATTTCACGACTGGTTCCGTTATTATTATTACGTTGGAATAACTCGCATCATCGCAAGCACCGCATGCATGGTGATTTCTTTTGTTATTCCATTCTTTATTATACTCAGGTTGGTTAAATCTTTGACTTCTATACTCCATGAAATTAGTGGAATATCCTTGATATTTGCGCTTTCATCCAAATATCTTTTCATGGAAATATTCTTCCGATCATTCTTGAATTTTACTCTATAAAAGCAGTATCATTTTGACAATTTGGACGTTAATAATTCACGGATAAAATAATTCTTGAACTTGTTTTATTGAATTATTATGTCATCATCATCATCCTCATGTTATATTATGTTATCTTGAACTTACGTGTATAGATGAACTTAGTATGATTATGACCGAGGATCATTCGGTATAATCATGGCTTGTTATAAATGATGTGATAAAAGTCCTCGATTGGCACGTAATGCGTTGATGGATAATTTTTGGTATGATTATGACCGGGGTGATTCGGTATAGTCGTGACCATTGATAATTTGATGAATATCCTTGGTAGTAGTGCGGGGTGATTCGATGATGTGGATTATTTATTAAAGTTGAGTTTCATTTATAATGATGATGAAAAACCTTTTAAAACCTAAAAGATAGTAGACTTTATTCTCTACTTGACTCTTTTAATGGATTGCTTATTCCACGCAGATTAAACTTGTTATCTATTGTATTTTATCGGTTTAACATTGTTGAAGGCTAATGATAAATTATTTCGCATTATCTTAGTCATAATATTTTTCTTTCGGGCTAGTTGAGCTCACCCTTTCTTTCACTTTGTTCTCTTTGAAATGAGACACATAAATTGGGACGAGTCTGGGAGCGGAGTAATGGTCCAGAGGATAGCATTAGTAGTCCTCACTATTCTGTGAAATAGTGTGATAATAGTAGTAATGAGGACTCCTTTTGAGTTTGTATAATATCTAGTAGACAATATTTGTATTCAAACTCACAGTTTATGTCGTATTGTACACGATAGTTATATTAGTAAGTTGTATTTGAATTTATGTACCATGTAAGTGGCGACCCAAGATGGGTGACGTATACCTAATTTTGGGGGCGTCACATGTTTAACATGTTTTAAACATTTATTGCAACAAAAATACTCTTCCTCCTCGTATACTCATATATCCCACATTCGTTGTAAAAATATCACCATTATTATATTATTAAAATATAATAATATATTTAAATGAATTATTTTATCAGAAAAAGATAAAATTTCAATTTTCAACAATTGTCACATTAAAAATTTTCTCCATCTATATCCACATAAAATCAATATTTTTCTTATCATATGAATCAATAATTAATTATTCACAAATAATATTCTGAGAATCACAATATTGACAACCGCATAGGTTCTCAGAAAGAGGGGCTTTCAATAAAGATTTCTCCTTCTGGTGCCGCAATTAGGTGACCAAACCTCTCCTTATGTAACTTTCTAGACATTGCCAATAATGTTATCCAATAATATTATTAGGATAATATGAATTATTGTCAGATAATGGAAAATATCGTGTAATGACAATTTATTAAAACAACGGTAATATAAAATATCAATACAAAGAATTATTGAATCAATAAAAATCTTTGAAGTAATTATCTGTAACCATTATTAAGTAGTGCCTTCTTACGTAAGAATCAATAATTGGTGCAATACTGGTGTGCTTCCGTGTTTTAACCATAGAGTATTTTAATAAAGATTAACTGTGAATAACTACTGTTGTTATTTTTAAACAACTTATATTTGTCGTTTTCTTCATCCAATCGCTTTCAGTTATGGGGCCCACATGGGCTGTCGCTACTGGTGCATTACGAATATTCCACAACAGATACGAATATTCCACGACCAAACGAATATTCCCAAAACAACAATGAATATTTTATAACCACTTGCTTATTTTGAAATATTTGCGTATTTTACCCCTAACTATCCACATTAATCAAATCAACTCTTACTATTTCAAAATAATAAATAGAGAAAATTAAATTTCATTAATAATAAGTTGGGGTCTTACATCGCCGGTTGGTATGAGTTCAAATAGATGTATCAACTAATCTGTATTTTAAAAGATTTTCGCAATATGACTCAATATGTGACTTATTGGAACCCGAGAGACTTAGTGGAACTCGAGATTCATAGAGTTCGGGGGCTTGCTTAAGCGAGGGGAAGGTGTTAGGCACCCTCTGACTTCCGTAAAACATGTTTGCCAAGCCTTTTTCATTCCCTAAGCATGTGTTATGTGTGTGTGTGATTTGAGTTTTGAAAAGGTGTTGGAGTGCTTTACTTTGAAACTAGTGTTATGCCTCTTTGCACATAAAGGGTTTGATTTATAAAAAAATCATTTTTTAACAAGCATACGAAAGTGATGTTTTGAAAAGTTGTTTTCAAACCATTTAGCCAAATAGGAATTGAGGCTTTTAATACTTCCAATTTTATTCTAGAAGCGTCTTGATTTGATTTTTTTTTTATTTGAGATGCGAAGCATCCTTAATGGCATTGAAAATATTATGTACAAGGGTCGGGCTCCTTGTATGCATGAAAGTCATCGAAGTAAGCCCGAGCACCAACAAACCACGATTTCACTATTTCGGAGCCTTAAATCCAGATACCGTTTTAACGCCCAAGATTACATGTACAATGGATTGCAAGCTGACTGTATAACTTAAACAAGTCCATCATGGGAATCAAATCTAGATCCATTGATTGGATCTGGTTCCTAGGCTCACATGATATCATTTAAAGCTTGCAATATATATATTTAAACATAATATATACATATAACTCATAACTTCGCTAAACAAGTGATTTATAGATTAAATTCATGTATGCGAGTAATAAGCTTTCCGCTTCCTTTAGATACAGATCTAGGGTCACGTGGTTGCTAAAATATTTACAAAACTAGAAAGTAAACTAGATCTACCTAGATCTTAGTCAATCTAGCTCAAATGTTCAAGTTTTGCAACTTTTAAACCGGTTGAATGCCAGATCTGGCCAGATCTAATATAGATCTAGTCAATATACTTTAAATATTGACTATTTACACAAAATAAACGGTTAAAGCTGAAATCTAACTACAACCAAGCAAGATCTATATATATATATATATATATATATTAAAGTAGTAAATGGACACATGTCTAAGAAACTCTTACGTATTTACACGAGATTTGCAAATGAACGGCTAAAAGTTTCCCTAAAGGAATTTGATAGCTTGCATTTATATAGAAGATTCGTACAAATACAAAGGAATGATGTGTGTTAAGAAACTTTGCTCAACATTAAAGGATAAGCAAAAGTTAGTAAACTTGTCTTGCGTGTTCGTTACAAAGTTATAGTACACTTCCTTTAAATATCCTACACATTTAAATCATGTAGATACAACAATTAGTCACATATTGACATTTATTAAACGCCTTCATTAACTCAATACCACAATCCATTATTCCCTATCTTTTACTCAACACTTAACATTTAAATAAGTATTTAAGGTTCACTAGATCATTACATTATACACATAATATTCCTTAAGTTAATTATATCACCATAACGTTTAGTTGGGTGATTAAGGCTTGTTGTTACACCTCATTATATGCTTAATAATAAATTATATATTAGATTAACATCCCTTGAGCTATACATTTAAAATATCGTCTTTGGGCCTGATCTGATACCATCGCGGTCGTGCCAAGACTGCTCTCGACACCAACGCAACGACGCCCAATCGCAGCGAGGCGCGACGCTAGACTACAAAGCCGATTTTTCCAGTACGCGAATGAACTTTGTTTTCATCGAAACACTCTATTTCTTCATTCAAGGTCCAAAATGGTTGATTTCAGATTCTATAAATTTGATAAACACAGAACTAGACATCTACAAAATAATTTTAACATCTTAAAAACTCTAACAAACCATTCTAAGGGTTCAATTTCAATGTTCATGCTAGATTTTCTTATTTTGACATCTTCTACGAAATTCTCTACCACGAATTGGGTTTAAGTCCATTTTGATTCATTCAAACTAGGTTGTTTTCGTATTTCATAAGAGTATAACATTCAATCATCAATTCAAGACTTTAAACATAACATCACAACCAATTTTAACCTCTAAAACAGACCCAAAAGTCTATTTCTTCCCCTTTACACATAAATTCGAATTTGTTTGCTTTAGACCCATTTACATACTATTATCAGATGTTTTAAGGTATCAATAACGATATTATTTGATTATAACCAACAACAACAACAACATCAATTTCACAAATAAAGCAAAAACAAAAAAATACTTGAATAAGGATGAAAAGAGTTTGAATAGCTTCTTTTACCTCTTGATGGAGGTGTTTGATAAAAACTGAATGAATCTGAATCTGAATGAAAAAAGCTGTTTGATAATTGACATGTCTGAAACATCTGAATGACAAAACTTTATTATTTTACCCCTCTGAAAAAATTCAAAACTGTTGTAAATTTATTTAATATTACTTAATATAATAGTTAATATATATTTTTTAAAATCTTAATTTTTTTTTACTTTATTCAGCTGCTCATTCAGCCATTCAGTTAAAAAAATATGACTTAACCATTCAGCTCGTCCATCTTACCGATTCAGCCATTCAGACTAAAACAAACGCACTGACCGATTCAACCATTCAGATTCAGCTCAAGTCTACTCTAAACAAACAGAGATAGTCTAATGCTTGATCTTCTTCCTTGATTCTCTAAAGTCTTTTCTCAATATAACAATATACTCTCTCTTCCTCTCTGAGCCTCTCTATACCAACACTGCTTTTCTTTTTGCAAACTAAAATGAAGAATAAAAGTATGCTTTATTTTGATTTGAGCGTTATTGCAAGATGTAGGGGTGTAAACGAGTCGAATCTCAGCGAACACCTTCATGCTCAGATTCGGCTCGACTCGAAAAAATTGAGCTCAAATTCGACTCGGATTCGATAATGAATTTATATTTTTGCGCCAGATTCGACTCAGATCATTACTCGGACCTACTCGGCTCGTAAGTACTCGACTCGTTTACAATTTTATTTATGTATTGAAATTATAAAGAATGTAATAAAAATTGGCATTCAATTCATTGATTTATTCAAGTACAAGTTTACACAATTTCATACTACACTTTATAAATTACAAAGATTGATACAAATATCACATATTTAGCTTACTAGCATGGATCATACCAATATTCGAATATGATCCATCGAGAAGGTATCGAGTATGGTTGAAAAAAAAATGAAATACTCGAACCTAATTTGAGCTTAACATTTGGTATGCTTTCGAATTCGACTCGTATGTATCATTAAAAAGAAAACGAGTATATATGGATCAGATTCGACTCAGATCAACTTCGAATTCGAGTTTTGGATCATATTTTCGAGCCGATCTCGAGTCGAGTACCGAACTACTTGGCTCGATTTACACCCCTAGCAAGATGTAAAGCCTGAGCAGTTAGCAAATGGAAAGTCTGAGTCGTTTGGGAGAGCTCAGATATGCTTTAAGGATTATTATTTTTTTCCTACAAGTCTCCTTCATTCTCCCTCCTTAATACGAAGAATGATATCCCATTTTATCTAACACACCTGACCAATTTTATTATTACAAATTGAATTTAAATTAGGTTTATTATGAAATTAAATTGGATATTTTAATTCCCATATAATCAGAATATTTAATTCCTTACGCTTGAACTTATCAAATAAATTTAGAATTTCGATTTAACCATGTTATCAATTAAATTAAATTTAGTTCTTTTAATTGGATTAATTATATTCTTAATCCATTAGCGTACTAAAATTACACACTAAAATATATCAATAACCCTCATATATTTGGGTAACATAAATACACCAAATAAATTATTTCAATAAAAATTCTCATCAAAAAATTTATTTAAATTAATAAATATTTATAATTCTTATTACAAAAATTTGCAATAGTTACATTCTTCCATTCTTATAAGAATTCTGTCCCCAGAATCGCAAAATCTTCAATTGTTACATCAAGAATCACTCGATTCAGAGTTGATATGACTGAATTACGAATTTTAAAAACTAGGGTCGGAAATTGTGACAAGAATTGGTATATGTTGCGGTTTTCAGTAATTTTAGGCATGAAGATAACGTCAAATAACTTTTCTTTCTTATTCACAATTGAAGAGAACGAAAAACTGAAAAAATAGGCTACATATTTAGTTAAATGAATCAAACTCGTATAATTCAATATCTAATTTGAACCCGATTTATTTAGGCTAAATGAGGCTCATTTAGACTTGATTCGTTTACTATTTAGTTAATTATTTTTATAATTAAAAAATTAAATAAATTGGATTTAAATTTGACTAGATCAGATTCGCTTAAATTTAACTTTAAACTCAATTTACTTGTAAAGGAGACAAATTCTTATAATAAATTTTAAATTTATTTAAAACTCGATTAGATTTATTGAACTCTCAAGTTGGCTCAAATTAGATAAATTAAAACTCAACTCGATTTATTTAAATGAAATGAATTCGATAAGCTAAAGCTCGACTAGACTGATTTAAGTTGTATTTTTTTTGCACAAAAAAGAAATATCTTGTTGGACCTACTTGTTTACTTGTGAGTTGCAAAGGCAAAGGACCAAAGGGATGTATTCCTTCACGTAAAACCCTATAACCTGGTCTAGCTTTCTTCCACTCCTTTTTGTACACGCCAGTGCAGTCACAGAACTACTACAAATTAATCAACCACTTGTTTCTCTCTGCAGCACCAAAAACCCTAAAAACCACATAAAAAAAACACGTCACTCCATTAAACCCCAATTCCTCACAATCATGCCTTCCTCACCCATTTTCATATGCCTCAAATCCACCCATATTCTGTACATGTCTCTCAAACAAACAAGACTCCACCTTCCCCACAGACTCCTCCGCCCCTCGCCGCTGCCTGCTGCCGTGGGAGGCCGAGACCATGCTCAGTCATTCATCCTCCTCCGCCGTTCAAAACCCACTTTTCCATTTGCTTGCTCGGCTTCTTCCTCCAGTGTTAACTCGCCGTTTATACTGAAGCGTAGAAATTCCTCCGCTTCTTTGCCTTATTTTTATAATCAGAGTTTTCCATACGGTCGGTATGCTTACGATGAGTACGCTCCCGAGGAAGAATCTGATATCGAATTCCAGTCGGGTCAGCAGTTGGTGAGTTATCAGTAGAAAAATTCAGTAAAACACAATTGGGTTTCTACCCATTTTCTCAATTTTTTGGGCATTTAAAAGTGTGTTAGACTGGAGTTTTTTTTGAAGGTTAAATTTAGTACAAAAATTAGTATATTCAATTGGGTTTGTACCCATTTCCTCAAATATTTGTTCTTGGCATTTGGGAAATATGTTAACTTGGGTTTGGAAGATATAAAATTTGACTAATAAATTTACTGAGTTTCCCTTACTCGTTTGAAGAGGGCAACGCATCACATCAAAAGTCAAGATTGTGTTTTTTTCTGATAAGTCAAGACTATTTTTCAGTTCTATTAGCTTTTGTCAGAGATTAATGCAAATTAGTTAGTTTTCAGCACATAATTCAATTTTTTTTAAAAAAAAATAAGAAAACAAATTTCATTGTAATGTTTTGTTCTGAATGTTCTGAAAATGTCAAATCAGTTGAGTATTCATGCAGAAGCAATGCCGTAACTTTATGGGAATAATTTCAAATTTAGTTTCAGTTTCTCTATAGGATTAGCTTTTGTCAGTAACTAAATGGAAGTCAAAAAGTGGCAAGTGCATAAAATTTGTTGGTATGAAAAATGTGTAATTTTTTTTTAAATTGTTACTGTTGTTATGTCTAAATAAATAAATAAATATATATATATATATATATATTTTAATTTATAAATTAACTGTTTCTTGTTGCTTTACATATGATAATCAATTTGACTGCTTGAACAAAAGCAATATTCCAGTAAATATGATTTCTCCTGCATTATAAATTTGTATGGTTATATTCACGTTATGATACTTGATGTTCTTTTATTACTGACTTATGATTATCAGGGTACTTCGACCCTTGAAAATATTGAAGAGTGGAAGTGGAAGTTAACCATGCTTATACGAAACAAAGATGAACAAGAAGTGGTGTCCAGGGAGAAAAAGGACAGACGAGATTTTGAGCAACTTTCAGCACTGGCAACCAGAATGGGTTTATGCAGGTAGATTCTCTGTTGTAGTGTTTACATTGGTTGTTTCTTGTAATTTGTTGTGGGTTATGAATAATGTTTTCTTTGCAGCCATCAATATGTTAAAGTTGTTGTCATTAGTAAAGTCCCACTGCCAAATTACAGATCGGATCTTGATGATAAACGACCACAGAGGGAGGTATATTGTTCTGGATTATTGTTTTCTTTTACCTAATCTTAATCTGTTACTTTTCTTTTCCATAAACCGTCTCCTTTAAAGAATTTACAAATTTTAAAATTTTGTAGGTTGTCTTAGGTTATGGCTTGCAAGATCGGTTAGATGCTCATCTTAAACAACACCTTGCTAGAAAGCCTATAAGTAAGGAGTTTTTATTGGATAATGCCTTTTCAAGATCAAGCAGTGGTGGCTATCTGGCTACCAACGAAGGACTTTATGAGCAAGAGGAGCCGATAACAAAAATCAGCGTTGTTGCAGAGAGAATTCTTCAGAGGAAAAGTTTGGAAATTCGTAACAAACAACAAAATTGGCAGGTTAATCTCACTGAAATTACATCGCTTTTCCAGTGTAATTGCATCTAGCTTGTAGTTGCATTTTGTTTTTAATAAAAGCTGGTGTTATATATAAGGTGTCTATCTTGCATTGTCTGGATAAAATTTGTGACTTGAAATTTAAGTTTGCTTAGTTTCATGAATTTTGTTCTATGTACATATGCATGTGTACATGATGGGGATCACAAGTCAAAAGAAGAGATTTTTATATTTATTATTTGGTGTTTTATTTTGTTTAATTCGGGATTAATTGATGTAATTTATTTATTTTATTTATTAGTGGAGATTTAGGATATTTATGTTTATTAGGAAATTTTTATATTTAGTTAGGGTATTTTAGTCGTTTAATACTTCTATTGTTCCCCAAGTAATATTAGGGTTTTGAGTCCTTTTCAGTAGTGGTATAATCCCCACAAGATATTATTGAATAGTCTTCTTTGTTACATGCAAATAGCTTTATCATATATAAAAGAAAACTGAGGACCTCTTGGTTGAAACACAAGTATCTATTGGTTGTGAAACATCCTTTATTCCAGTATGTAGCATACCAAGGTAGAAGCACATTATGTGGTCAAGGCGAAACAAAGCCCGCTTAACAGCTGATGTTTAAAATGAATGATTCCCCTTCTTTATCTTTCTTTGTTTTTTGTTCCCTACATTTGAAAGGAATAGTTGAACCATCCTAGCATACAGTTGGGAGATTCTAGTGATTATTCCCTCATGGAATTCCTTTTCCAGATCGTAACCAAAGCATGTTTGAAGTTTTACCTACCTGAAATCAATGGTTAGGCCAATAAATTCAGATTAAGGTTGTTCACAATGCAAAACAGACTGGATAACATGTTTGATACATAACTATTAAAATATCCTTTTGGATTTTCTTTTATTACTTTCTACTTTATATAGTATCATTCTCTTTTTTGTGACTTAATTCAGGTAAGCCAAGAGAGAAATTGTTTGTAGCAGGAGATCCTCAAATGCTTACCACATGCATGATTGTGCCTCTCAAGTTCATGCAGGGCTTTAATTTTAGCATCTCAAGAGAGAACAAAGTATTGGTGCAAAGTGCTTGGTGTATCGTTTATCTTATCAAGATATTGGTTGAAGTGTCGTATTTAATCATAAAAAAGATAGTAGCTACTAGCTCGTTAGGGTTGTTTCTGTTAATAATCATTGTTTACTTGAATAGTGCCAATATGCTCCCTCTTCTTATATTTGGTTGTAACCCTGAAATATAGAACATGCACATGTTTTTCTTAAAGCATCTGTCTTCATATAGGAGTCTTCAGAAGGCCAAACAATGCAAGAATTTCGCAAGAGTCTCCCTGCATACAAAGAAAAAGATTCATTGCTAAACATGATTTCGCAAAACCAGGTATTTCATGTTTTTTTCCTTTTAATTTGGTTTTGATAGCCTGATCATGTTCTCTCTCTCTATAAAATATATATATAAATATATATATATTAATTTATTAAATATAAGCTCAACTGTAGAAGAACTAATTTTGCAGAAGATTGAAATAAGAAACTATAGAAAAACTATTAAGGCTTGTTGTGCTTATATATAAATGTTAGCTGAGGTTGTATAGTTCTAACATAAGCTAGCCGTTGATATTTTTTCCAATAAATTGAATAGTGTCGTCAAGGCACTTAGATAATTCTCTTTACCACTCTGCAAATATGATTTGTGAACTAAAAAATAGCCTCTTATGCTCAATTAATGAGTTCTCATAGTGTGTAAGTTCTAGACCATTGAAGTTCATCCATTATTTTATACTCCCTCCGTCCCAGGATAAAAGTCTTTATTACTATCTTGGGTAGTCCCATGTTAAATGTCCACTTTCCTTTAATAACCAAACTTTTACACATTTTTTCCTATTATGCCCGTAGCATTAAATATCTCATACTTTTCTTATTCTAATTCTCTCTCCATATTTAATGACATTATTATGGATAATTTTGTCATTTTATTCCTCTTCTTAATATGCGTGAAAAGTCCATCAGGACTTTTATCTTGGGACGGAGGGAGTAATTAATAAGCCTTACTAACATAATTAATGTTTTAAAGGTCAACTTTTCTGTTAAAGAGCAACCTCTATATTACTCTTTCCTTTTGATCATGTTTTTATTTGTTATCCTTAGTCGTATTGCACTGCAAATCCTGGAATATTATGTAAATTTCATCCTCATATCCAAGTTCATTTTATAAGTAATATTATATTCAAAGAGGCACCAAGGGTGTGCCAGCCATGTACAAATTTATTGACAAAAAGACAGGCAGGAAACTTGGGTTACCAAGACTCGCAATGATTATTACATAATGTTTCAAGGCTAAACTCCAACAAGATCTAAAAAAACTAGCAATCCCTCTGTTAATATAAAAATAGTTATGCACGAAATGCTCCCAAGTGGTCGCCCAGGACGAGTCAAGATACACATTCCAAAAAGGAGTTGAACTTGAATCATCATCTGTTCAGGCTCATTGTAGACCTTATACATTTGCAACTAGTAAATTTTGAATTAAAACTAGTTTTACTTGTAATGAGGGGCTGTATTTTTCTCACCAAGATATGGCCTGTTACTTTCCCATGATTTCAGGTGGTGGTTGTGTCAGGTGAAACTGGTTGTGGTAAAACCACACAACTTCCTCAATATATCTTAGAGGCTGAGGTTGAAGCTGCTCGTGGTGCTTCTTGCAGTATTATTTGTACTCAGCCTAGACGAATATCTGCAATGTCAGTGGCTGAAAGGGTTGCTTCTGAGCGAGGGGAGAAACTGGGAGAATCTGTAAGTTTGTGCCTTCACTTCTATACTATATGGCAAAACCTTAGTTGTTAACAATTTTTTCATGGTAAATTAACATGAATTTCCTTTTTCTCTTGGGATTTTGTTGCCTTCCCCCCCTTCCCTTTCAAAGGTTGGTTATAAAGTTCGGCTGGAGGGTATGAGAGGGAGGGACACTCGCCTTCTATTTTGCACTACTGGCATTTTATTGAGGAGATTGCTTGTTGACAGAAAGTTGAAAGGTGTTACTCACGTAATTGTTGATGAGATTCATGAACGTGGAATGAATGAAGGTAGTTGGGGATATATCTACTATTCTGTCTGCATCTAATGTGTATTTTCTCACCACGGTCTCTTCATTTCATGGTAGATTTTCTTCTCATTGTCCTTAAGGATCTCCTTCCTCGTCGACCAGAATTGAGGTTGATTTTGATGAGTGCTACCCTAAATGCAGAGCTTTTCTCCTCCTACTTTGGCGGTGCTCCTATGATCCATATACCTGTAAGTTTGGAGTACCAAGTTCTGTCTTCTGTTGATTGGTATTACACCATTATATGTTTCCAACTCATGCCGTTATCTACTCTGGGGGTTCCAGTCCCTGAAAAGTCTGATATTCGGATAGAAATTGGGGATTCAAGCAGAATTGCCTGAACTCAGGAAGCTAACAACGTTATTTATGTACCACCACTTTCTTCGGATCCCCTTAGTTTATTCTATCATTTCATTTTCACATATTGTTGAGTGACATAGAAGTCTCATCTTGTTTGTGATAGCATAAATTCATAGAAATAAAATAAATAAGCATATAGCAGTCATAGTAATAAAATAAATAAACATATATCACATTTCCGCTCTCTCTTGTAATTCTTTCTGATGACCAAGTCTATTGTGAAGAAAATTATGTTGGCACCACACATCTTTTTTAGTACTTTGTGTACGGTAGAGAGTTAAAGTGAAAGGGATTGACAGATGGAAGTACAAGTTAAATTAAGGGGTACTCTTCTTGTCGTATGATCTGCATTTAGTCGGATGACGCCCCCTTTTGGTGCCTCTTAAATAAATAAATGAAAAATACCCTTCCTTATTTTTGTAAAGAGGAAAAGTAAAAGTGGAAGGTTGCCCTCCCCTTTTGGGCCCACAAAACTCTTTCATTGTCGAAATGCCCTTCCTTATTTTTGTAAAGAGGAAAAGTAAAAGTGGAAGGTTGCCCTCCCCTTTTGGGCCCACAAAACTCTTTCATTGTTGAAATGGCTGTAAAAGAAAATGAAAAGAGTTGGACATTGTCTTCTTTCACATGAACAGAGCCATAGATATAATTAATAAATATTAAATCACAAAGAGAGTATTTTATGTAGCTGTATGAGTAATAGTACTATATGGTTAATCACAGCCCCTACTGGCTACTACACGATGGAACAATGTAAAGTAGCTTACAATTTTGCTTTCCATGGCTTACTTACAGCTGAACGAAGCACAAAAAGGGAAATGAGGTATCCCTACCCTAAGGGTTTCTCTGCCTCGGGGATATCTTTCGCTTCCCCATTGTTATATTAAACAAAGCAAAAGGAGCCATTTTTCTTATAGATTAAAGAAGGAATCCTGTGTAAGATTACGCTTTTTTTATTTACGCTTAATGTACATATGTGTGTATGTGTGAGTGTGTGTTTGTCTTTCTTTCCTTCCCATTATTCTTCATTCATTTGTTTTGGTGGAAATAGCCTTAGGTCACGAAATGTTAAACTTGAACATGCCCTTAGCATGTTTATTCTTCTTCCTATATTTTTAAGCAAGATTTATAAACTTTTATGTTGGATTAATCTTTGATTTTGGTTGTGGGGATGTTTAATTTTCAGGGTTTTACGTACCCAGTTCGAAGTCTCTTTCTGGAGAATATTTTAGAAATGACTGGGTATAGGCTAACTACATATAATCAAATTGACAATTATGGTCAAGATAAGATGTGGAAAATGCAGAAACAAGCTCTTAGAAAGAGAAAGAGCCAAATTGCTTCATCTGTTGAGGTATTCAAGTTTAAGAGTCTTTATTTTTAAAATTATTTTTATTATAGTCTTGTGTTTAACTTTGAAACAGGATGCTTTGGAAGCTGTTGATTTTAGGGAGTATAGTCCACGGATTCGGGAATCACTATCCTGTTGGAATCCTGATTCCATTGGCTTTAACCTCATTGAGCATGTACTTGACCATATATGTAGAAAAGAAAGGCCTGGTGCTATTTTGGTGTTCATGACTGGTTGGGATGACATAAATTCGTTGAAGGGTCAGCTCGAAGCTCATCCACTCTTGGGAGATCCAAGCAAAGTTTTACTGCTTGCATGCCATGGTTCGATGGACAGCTCAGAACAGGTAACCTTGCTATTATTATTTATTGTGTTTTCCTTTTATCGTATGGCTACTTTTATTGTAGTCAGTCTATGATCTATTTTAGTTGACCAATTGATGCTGGACAGATTTAAGATGAAGAATTAACGGAAAATAATTTAGGATCTAACTCTACGTTTAAGCCACTAGGATCTCTCAAGTGTATCCACTCCACGTATCAACACCAATATAAATAAAATACCTCTACGGTATGAATAAAGTAATCAAACTTCAATAATAAAATTCTGTAGTCTAAATAAGTTGTGAGGATTACATCACTAGTTAAAGAGACTAAAACGACTAAAATACCCTTATTAATAATTCTTAATAACTAATTAATATCCTAAATCCCCACTAATAAATAAAATACATAAATCACATCAACTATTTTTATATTAAACATAATAAAAACTCCAAATAAAAAATATAAAAAATCTCTTCTTTGTTCTTGACTTGGAGTCCCCATCATTAATCCTTCACCATGTTATAAAACTTCTTTGGCATGGGCTTGCTGGTAATAGGTATTTGACTAAAGTACACTTAAACCCCTCGGTTTTGTATAAATGATATAGAAAACCCCTATTCCTTGGCAAATGACACAAGCCATGCTCGAGGTTTCACCTGGCTAACAAATTCTCCCTATTTAGTCAAACACTGTCGGTGTTGCCTAACAGATAATGGTGACATTATCTCAGCATTCCTTCATAATTTCAGTTTTACCCTTGATTTTCAAAATAAATTATTTCATTGTATTTTGCAGTTATAATTTAGTTAGTCACTCATTAAGTCAAATTCTTTTATGTATAGCTTAAACACATGTATCTGTACACACACAGGAATCCATCACCAACCCATTCCCTGGGCTACACATTGAACACAACTACCTCCCATATGCAAAACCATCTCGGTCCACGTGGATTGCAAACACAGCTAACTTTGTCCAATTTCAATCTACCTTTAGCAAAAGCATAGATGTAAAATATTTGAACCTATTGATACTAATAAGAACAAAATTTTATACTGTTCCTTGTCATTTTCCTTCTCTAAGATACTTACTAGGGTAGGAACTTGAACTCTGGAAGTATACATAAGCAGAAAAACAATGTACATTTCTTTAGTTCATTTCTGTCTCTCATAGTGGTTTTTTGTTTAATTTCTAGCAAGCTGCAGCTTTATATGAACAAACAGAAAAGAGTGTGTGTGTGTGTTTGTCGAAGAAGGTTCAGAGAAGAGCAGATGTGTTGCTATTAGTTCTGTGTGACCTAGATTTGTTGATACACTGGCAACCCTGCAGCTTTTGAAACAACAAAAAGAGAACAAAACAAGTAGGATTCTTAATTAATTCAATGGTTTGATCTTTAATGTCTCTCTACTGCGCTTTAATTCCACTGTCACATGGGCAAATTGTGGAAATTGAGAGCATAATTCCAACTATCTAATTCCATTTGGAAGCTATCATTCCTTGCTGAATATTATTTATTTATTTTAAATTGTTCCTTCCTGCTGAAAGAAGAAATAAGTTCATAACTTAACTTTCACTTCTATATTGTACTACAAAGCTTGATCACAAGTATGTTTTGAATTGAAATGGTAATAGTAATTTAATGGGTTATATTTTTTCATAATATCAGAGGTTGATATTCAATAAGCCTGAAGAAGGAGTCAGGAAAATAGTTCTGGCCACAAACATGGCTGAGACAAGTATAACCATTAATGATGTGGTTTTTGTGGTGGACTGTGGAAAAGCAAAGGAGACGTCTTATGATGCACTGAATAACACACCATGTTTGCTGCCTTCATGGATCTCAAAGGCTTCTGCTCGGCAAGTAAGACTATTCTGACCCCAATGTGATATTTTAAATATCTTTTGTGATGATATTATGTGGGAGATTCCTGGTCAGTAACATCTGCTAGTTTAGACATTTAAGTAGTTTCATCCAAGAGTATTCATTTTACTATGTATTATTTTGGCCATTATTGCACGTGTCAATGATATTACCCCATGTATTTTGTAGAGAAGAGGAAGAGCTGGCCGTGTTCAACCAGGAGAATGTTACCATCTCTATCCTAGATGCGTACATGATGCTTTTGCTGATTATCAACTACCAGAGCTTCTGAGGACACCTTTACAATCTCTATGTTTGCAAATCAAAAGTTTGCAATTAGGTAGCATTTCAGAGTTCCTATCTAGGGCCTTGCAGCCACCAGAACCGCTGTCAGTAAGTTTTGGCTGAAATCTTCTTGTATTCTTTCTTTATTAAAGATTCTGCATTCGTATTGAGGGATCTATATGTTGCTTATGCTTAGGGGAAAGCAAAAATCCCATTTCTGAATCTGAATGTGAATGTGGATGCTACCCCTAAAATTGCACTGTACCGCACCACAATATATATTTATATTTTAATATTTTACACTAATACAATACTCCATTTTATGGTATAATTTATTAAGTTAGTTTAAATTAATTATTCAAGAGTAAGGGTGATTTTAAATTTGTGAGTTTTATTTGAAGTGTGATTTTAATCAAGCGTGATTTGAAACTGCATCCCCACCAATTTTGACCGCATCCCCATGTAACACAAAGCACCACTCTGCATGTGCGGTTTGTGGTTGTGGGCCTTGTGGCTGTTATTTTGAAAACCATAAGTGCAATGGGCCTTGTGGCTATTATTTTGAAAACCATATGTGAAATTTTTGCTTGTGGATGTGCCTAAAACCACACCCTCCGTGCTACACCCCCCCTTCATCTGCTTTTATCATTTTTATGATATGTGGAGAGAGTCTATTACATGTGGACCACTGTTGGCACATATCAAGACTAATAGGCATGCCGACCATGTTGGCATTAGATGTGAAAGATACAGCTATTATCCCTCTGCTTATGAGAAGGGAGAAGGAGAAATAGAAAAACGTTAAAGGAAAACCTCATTCTCTGTAAACCTAGATATTCAAGAGTAAGGGTGATTTTAAATTTGTGAGTTTCATTTGAAGTGTGATTTGAAACTGCATCCCCACCATTTTAAACCGCATCCCCATGTAACACAAAGCACCACTCTGCATGTGCGGTATGTAGTTGTGGGCCTTGTGGCTGTTATTTTGAAAACCATATGTGAAATTTTTCCTTTCTAAGACATTAAACATAATGTGTATACCTCTGTCAGCTGCATCTCCATATCTTGATGTCTTGTTTTCTTGATGATCATGCGTTTTTGGCTCTATAAATTATAGATTCATTTAGTTTAATTTTCTTTCAACTTTTCCTAACCTTTCTTGCCATGTCGGAAATGCCTTCGTCTGTGTATAAAATTCTAAATTTGTTTGTTTTAATTTAGTTTCAACTTACCCTAACCATTCTTTGGGATATATTTACTTGCAGGTTCAAAATGCTATTGAGTATCTGAAAATAATTGGGGCTTTAGATGAATATGAACATCTTACAGTGTTAGGTAGGAACAAATGTCATTTCTGTTTTTGTCAAAAGTGTCATTATTGTCATTTTTCATGATGTTGCAGGGAAGTTCTATTTAAAATGGTATTAGTTTGTAGTAAAGAAAAAAAAAGGTTCAGGTGTGAGATCTTGCTTTTTGCTTTGCAGGACACAACTTGTCAATGCTTCCAGTCGAGCCCAAACTTGGGAAAATGCTCATATTAGGGGCTATTTTCAACTGCCTCAATCCAATAATGACTGTTGTTGCTGGTCTTAGTGCCAGAGATCCATTCTTGATGCCATTTGACAAGAAGGATGTATGTAGCGTTCCCATTTAGATGCTGTAGATGATGCTATATGTTTCCTTATGCTCTTCTGATGATTACTTTCAATAATAATTTTTTTGCTCGGTAACTCACTCTTCTGATATGAAGCATAAACATCGACTTACCCTTTTGTTTAGTTGGACTATTAATAATGCAATGCTACTGAACTTTGGAAAGGCCATCTGTGAAGCTCTCATTTTCTTTGGTTTTACATGTTTAGGATTGATAGTATTCAGTGATTTTATTTACTTTATTGGGTTTTCAATGTGAAGTCAAATGTTTATGTTCATTTGAATATAAACTACACCGGATAAATATCTCATCAAATATAGCTTCCAAGTTATTCTGGATGCCTGCTCAATGTATGGATCTCAGAATTTGCCTAAAAGTAATATCTTCTTGGACTTTGTAGCTTGCGGAGTCTGCAAAGGCCCATTTCTCTGCTCGTGACTTTAGTGACCATCTTGCTCTTGTTCGGGCTTACGATGGTTGGAATGATGCTGAGAAACGTCAAGCTGGTTATGAATACTGTTGGAGAAACTTCCTTTCTGCGCAAACTCTAAGAGCAATAGATTCTCTTCGGAAGCAGTTCTTTTATTTACTCAAGGACACTGGTCTGGTTGATAATGTAGAAAGTTGCAACACATGGAGCCATGATGAGCATCTCATCCGAGCTATTACCTGTGCAGGTCTATTCCCTGGAATATGCTCTGTTGTGGTGAGTCGCAAAATTGTTTTAACTTATCTTATTCTTTTAATTCCTATTTTTTTTGGTTATTGGGATTAAAACTTGTTATGTTCTATTTACCTCGCAGCTAATTGTTTGCATTTTAAGAATCAAACAATTATTAAACAATGTTTGTCTTCTCTTATATTGTTCTGTTTGTTCTGTGACCTAACATTAAACCTCTTAGTGAAACAGAAAAGAAAAACAAGAGAAGGTATAATGAGGTTCTTAAGGATTGGGACCTAATGTCATTTCTTTTTAAATTTCAACGGACACCTTTTACAGCACAGCACCAATCTTTCCACTACAACTTGCATTAAAATGTTTTGAGTAACAAATAGATTGTCTCTTTTACGACAGAACAAAGACAAGTCGATATCACTGAAAACACTGGAGGATGGTTCAGTACTTTTGCACTCGGTATGTCTTCATGTTTAGCTGCTATTCACAAGTTTCTCTGATTGTAGAGTAGGCGTGAAGGTTGTTTATTATATTTTTATCTTTAATATGAACTGCGTCCTTTTTTCTCTGCCCAGAATTCTGTGAATGCTCAGGAACCTAAGATTCCATATCCATGGCTAGTTTTTAATGAAAAGTTGAAAGTGAATTCGGTGTTTCTGAGGGATTCGACTGCTGTATCTGATTCCGTGGTTCTCTTGTTTGGGGGAAACATATCTCGAGGGGGCCTAGTAAGTTTCTCACTAATTGCTCTCTTAACTTTTGCCAGACTTCTTGCTACTGGCCTTTATTGTTATATTTTCGCAGACTTATTATTTGTTCTTGCTTTTGGATAGGATGGACACTTGAAAATGTTGGGAGGATACTTGGAGTTTTTCATGAACCCTGCTTTAGCTAATACTTATCTAAGTTTAAAGAAAGAGCTTGAAGAACTCATTCAGATGAAGGTACATGTGCAGTACAGTAGGTTGCATGCTGGACCTGCTGGTGTTGAATTAAGTTTCAGTAGTTACTATTGTGTTGAAATTATTATCATGGTTTAGCTCACACGTTACCAGCAAATTAACGCCTTCCTTTCATGATGCTATATTTTATATGGCAGCTTATGAATCCAACGTTGGACATTAACAACCACAATGAGCTCCTATCAGCAGTAAGATTGGTGGTCGCGGATGACCAATGTGATGGTAGATTTGTGTTTGGGCGCCGGATTCCAACACCCTCAAAAAAGGAAGTAAAAGTAAAATCTAAAGACATACTCTCCTTAACGAGTGGTAGTGATAATTCCAAAAATCACCTCCAGACGTTGCTTAGCAGGGCAGGGCATGAACCACCCACCTACAAGACAAAACAGCTGAAGAACAACAAGTTTCGTTCCACAGTGATTTTCAATGGATTGGATTTTGTTGGTCAGCCATGCAGCAGCAAGAAACTCGCAGAAAAGGATGCAGCCTCTGAGGCTCTACTGTGGTTGACTGGTGGTGAAACCCAGTCATCTCACAAAGCTGTCGATAATGTGTCAACTATTTTAAAGAAGAGCAAAAAGGAAGAAGTTCATGCTACAAAGTGGCGGTAGCTGTTCAGAGTAAAACTAACATAGGAGCTCCATTTTTAGGTTTGAGATTTTTGGTGAACCGGGGGTGGGGGGTAGCAGTCCTGTTCAGTGGATTTTGCTGAGGCAGGAAGTTTTCCGGTACACATTGATCATTTAAAAAGCCACTTGTCAGGATTGATAACATTGTTCAAAAGAAAGATTGAAGGTTTTACTAGCGCAAGTGAAGACAAGAAATTGGTGTTTTGCCACTAGGGTGACCTTTCTCAGCTTCAGTAGGCCAAGTATACCCGTATCCAAACATACCACTGCAGCAGGTGGAACCTTTCACTTGTATACCATGCCCGATTGAAGAATTAGTCTAATAATGCAAGAGAACTTTATAGGCAAGTATATCACGAGCTTTATACAGTTATGGTGCGGTGTATCACTTTTATATGACACCAACAAAGATGGGGAGATGTCGAGGAAGAAAATTCCACTATGTTAGTCGACTGTGCTTGTGGGTTATGGCTGGTACCGATTAGAAGCAAACCTGTTGCAGTTCAAGTTGGGCATTTTTGCAATCAAGTCAGGTAGGTTAACAGAACTGTTGTAGTTGTTTTGACCTAGTTCATAATTTTTATGCCTAAAATTTATATTTATGTTCCCAGTGGGTCAGTGTCAGAAGAACAACTATACACAAATTTATCTCCATTGTCATATGCTCGTGTAGAGACTTTGGGTGGGATCTTATACTAATGAGTAATGTTACAGACACAAATTATTCTATAAATATTTTACAAATTGTTGATGTAGCATATTCCACCCCAGCATATGATCAATAAATTGCTTTAATGTAGTTTTCGGCTCCACATAAAAAGCTGAGATGAAATGTCACATTAGCAGTTTATAAAATGTTTGTAGAATATTCTTTACTAACTGATTGAATAGGAAATGAAAAATTTTCATATACAGAAACGATTGTAATTGAGTTGATATATTTCTAGTGTAGAATGATATATATATATACAGAAAGGATCAAGAGTAGAATTTTTAAATAGCAGAATGCTTTAAATAATAGAATTTTATCAAAGCAGCGTAGTTTTGATAAGACGCGGTGGCATTTTTGTAAATACGGCACGCATGGTATTTACAAAATGTCATCGCTGCCTTATCAAAACTACGCTGCTTTGATAAAGTTCTATTATTTAAGAGAGAATCTACTACTTACTTGATCTGTATATATATATATATATATATATATATATATATATATATATATATATATATATATATATGAGTTTCATCCACAACAATCGGTTGTTGTGGAGCAATCCTTTTTTTGTGCATTGATTTTTTTTTGCTCCGGTAGAAAGTTTAATGCAGATCAAAAAGAGGTTGTTCCACAAAGAACAGGTTGGTTAATGGATGGAACCCATATATATATATATATATATATATATATGGAAAGGATTAAGAGCATAATTCTTAAATAGCATAACGCCTTAAATAGCATAATTTTATCAAAACGACGTAGTTTTGGAGGGCATTTTGTAAATACCATGTCATCGCAGATTTACAAAAAATGTCATTATATCTTATCAAAACTACGTCGTTTTGATAAAATTATGCTTATTTTATTATGCTTATTTTAAGATTATTATTCTCGATCCTCCCGTATATATATATATATATATATATATATATATATATATATATATATATATATATATATATATAGACGCGGGCAGGCAAGTGTGGGTATGTAGCACTAATAGTAGCAGAATTATGGTAGTATTGTTTTCTCAATAAAAATGACGAATTGTAACTTGTTCAGTTCATCATTTTTAACAACCAAAATTATGTTGTATTATGGGAATTGATATTTTTACATAGGAAAATAATATTTTTATATGATTTTTGCACACGGATAGGGGTGGATCTAGGATCTGTTCTTAGCAGGAGTGGATTTTTTTAAGCGAGAGTTTGAATACATTATATACTCGTGTGTTTAGTTTTTTTTAGCGCAGTAGTTTAAGTTTTTTTTTCTTTCTATAAGTTTAAGTTTATCAAATTTTATTTTTGTCCTTATTCCTATACCTATACAAAATTTGAAAAATTTCAGCATAGGCACCGTCTACTCTTCCTTTTTAATAGATTCGCCAATCGCCAATGGCCTCATTATCAATTGAGTTTCGCTTGGTTTATGTAAAAATATGATTCTACAATTTTGTCTTTATCTATTTTTTTTTTTAAAATTTAGTGGCTTATTTTGATGTAGAAACAAACATTGCAATTAATTTGCATCAGCATGTACTTGGTAACATATCAGTTTATATAGCAATGTAAATTATTTAGTTACAAAATTTTAATATGAATTAAAAACCAATAGTTATTAAATAAATGTAGGTAATATGTACACTATAAAAATGAGAACTCAATGAGTTTAAAAACTAATCATACCAAATATGCATAAATAGTTTAATTAACTTAAAAGATGCAACTTGCATGTCATTAATTTCAAATTCCTCTATTGCCATGAATCTTCAACAAGAATTTGTTAATCGATTTATGGATAGTCTTTAATTTCCAGTTGGTTATTTGTAGATGACAACTTTTAATCTACACAATTTATCACGGGAGAGCTAACTAGCTAATTGTTGAAAAATTAATTAATTTAAAGGAACTTTTGCACTGCCACAATTAGGGCGGAGCAAGTAACCAAATTTGAACCGAAATTGCACCAAAAATCGCACGAATCACACCAATGGTTCCGGCGTATGTGACGGTTTTAGGTGGGTTGAATAACCAAATTTATGGTTCCGGTTTGGTTACTAGCCAAAAGCGCACGCATAAAATCGAAACCGCACCATGTGTGTGTATGTATGTATTATCTCTAGTAAATTCTAAAGTTACTTTTTACTTGAACACGCTCAGAGAAAATCCCAATCTTGCATTGTTATTTTTTCACCAATTGAAAGAAGATGGTTAGAGGCTATAGAGTCAAAAATTAAGCATTGGGTATTGAAATTTCGAATTTGTTTGATGCGTTATTGGAGGGGCTTATAGCTGAGGGGTCACATTCGTTGGTTCGAGCACTTGATAATTTGGTTAAGGTCAATGCTATAATAGTAATAGTCTCATAGATTAATTTTCAATTTAGGTATAGTTAGGATTATATTCTACAAGTCCTCCCTGCAATATATAATATAAAATTTCATCCTATCTCCAGTATATACTTTTAATTTTTGGGGAACTAGATAAACCTTATTGCTTGTTATCGAATATATGGTCTTCGTTGTTTTATGCAGCGTATGTTTTAGTTTTAAGAATCATTCCTTTATGATAAACTAAAACTATTTTACATGTTTCACTGTTCTATGATTTGATGGTGAATTTGACATGTTTGGCAGAAGGAACTTTGATTCTATACTTGATATAATTTCCATTGCCGACTTTGTCACTAAGTTAATTGCTCGATGTAGGTTTTATGTTAAATTTTATTGAAGGCTTAGACTTTTTTGTTGTTTCAATTGGTTTTAGAACTGAAACCGCACCAATTAAAAGTGCACCACACACTTTAAAATCGCACCGCACCAATCACAAGCGATTTCATGTGCGATTTTAAAATTTTCAAACTGCACCTAAGCGGTTTCGGGTGCATTTTGGACTTCAATCCGCACCATGCTCACCCTATCCACAATATTCTTCTCTTCTTAATACTTTTAAACAAATTAATAAAAAAGTTTTTTCAGAAAAAAGGTCGATCATAAAAATAATTAATGAATAACACAAATAATATTCAAAACGATGATTGAAGTGAAAAAAGTCCCAAAAATGTCTAAACTAAGGTGGTGTTTGTTTAGGTCTTAAAGGCTCTTAATATGTGTGCCTTTGATTTGGCTAGAGGCACAACTTGTTTGGTAAAAAAATGTGTGACGCCCCCAAAATTAGGTATACATCACCCATCTTGGGTCGCCACTTACATGGTACAGAATTTAAATACAACTTACTAACATAACTGTCGTGTACAATCCGACAAAAATATTTTATAAAAATAACGGCGGAGGTGTTACCGTTAAAAGCTGTTGAACTACCCGGTGGTAAAAAGTACGATGTCTGGCGTGGTTGCGTAGTAGCAGTAATACGGTATTGATTATTGATGCTTATGTGAGAAGTCACTTTCGGCTATGCTCAATTATTGCTACGAAGAATTCTTCGCATCATATCTCTTATATTATTGATTCAATTATTGTCAAAGATTATCATCGTATAATATGTTATAGTATTAAATCAATAATTGAGGCGACAAGTTATAAATGATTAATAATTGTTGAAAGATTAAATATGTGTTGATGAAAAAAAATGATTTGTGGTAAGTTTGATTATTTTGGGGGCGTCACAAAATGTATGCCTCTTAATCGGTAAAATTCAAAAATAATGCTAAATTAAACCATTTAGAGCCACATCTGAACGAGTTTATGTTTATTTTGGACAAAAATAACCTCAACAATATTACAAAATCCTCCCTTTATCCCCAATACAATTTTTTGTGATTTCACTTTTGCTTCTGTGCTTCCTCTTTCGGCTAATTGGGACTGGTTCATCAATCACGAGCTTGTCGACATGAGAGGGACGACAAGAGGGATTCGCGTATAACATCTCCTCTGATAATTGGGGTTTAGTGATTTGGATAAGGGATCCGCGAATTTTGATTCACTTTTGCTTATGTGCTTCTTCCTCTTTCGATCGACTGAGATTTTTGTTTTCTATTTGAAAATGGATTTTTGTTAAAGAGATTGTCTAGGTGATTGGGAATTTTAATGAGGGATTCACGAACTCGATCTGATGATTCACGAATTTGAGATTTTTAATTTTTGTTTTCCGTTTGGAAAGAAATTTTTTTAAATGGATTGTTGAGATTATTATATTAGCTAATTAATTTATTGTTATTTTTATTTATTTTAGTTTACTATTTTTTTAATTATTAATATGAGCTTACCATTATGCTTTTAAAAAAGCTCTAACTCAGTGGGAGGAGTAAAGCAGAGCAAAATGAAAGGAACGAAGAAGAAAGACAAGATGAACCGTAATTGGGTGATTAAGACATAAAATTTATGGTTAATTTATGTGAACAAATTGCAATTCAAGTCTTAACAAGTGTTTGAAGTTCATTTAATTTGTATAGTTGAATAATTATTATGCTATGTTGATATTTTCACTGAACATGATACATTTTGTTTCATCATATTGTGGACAACATATTATAAATATGTATTTAAAATACTATTCAAACATCTCTGATTATTAAACAGATTTTGCTTAAACTATTCAAAGTTTTAAAATAGTAAAATACTGTTATTCAGACATTTTGAAAAAATTAATTATCAAACAATATTTTTTCATTCAGACACAATTCTGGACAGAGACTCTATATTATTCAGATATCTAAACTGTTCAGATCTTAACACTCAATTTTATCAAACACTACCTAAATATATCAAATTTATAAACTACTCCTTCCGTCCTGAAAAAGATGAACAAAATACAAAAGATTTTACTTTTATTTTTTATATTAATATACTCTACTAAATAACATATGTACCATTCACTTTATATATTTTATAACATTTTTTGAAATAAAAAAAATTATACATTTAGCCATCCTTTATAGGGACGGAGGGAGTAGTACATTTCATCTAAAACTACTTCATCTCATTGGAACAATAAAATATATTCTCTTCAATTTTAACTTTTTGAAGTCAACTTAAAATATTTTAATATAAAATATATTTTAGATTATCTCCTACCTACTTTTTCATCAGCAGACGGAAAGTAGATTAGCAGATTTGCAGCTCAAATGAAAGCTACAAAACAGATTCATTTAAATTTTAAAATTAAGAGTAAAATATTTTTTTTTGTCTCCTCTAAGTATAATTCTTCCATTAATCCGCCCCTTTAAATTTATTAAATTATATATTTGCAACTCCCTTATACCTATAAAAAAAATAAAAATCTCAGCATAGGAAAGTAGTGCCTATGCTGCCCAAGCATAGGTCTACTCATGCACACGGATATATAACTCACTTACTATTTATATAAGATGACTCATACAAATATTAAATTTTACTCCATCTATTCTTAAAATGTCTCATTTTTGCACACGAATATATGACTCATTCATGTAATTTTTTTTGCCTTGACGTTTCTCATGATGAATCGGTTCTGGTCTTCAAGGAACTGAATCCTCACTTGAGTAATATTGCAAATATATACGATTAATATCCATCTTTGTTTATATACATGGGTTTGATTCACATTGTATGTTCTGAGAAATATTTACTACTCGAAAAGAAGAAAAAAATCGAGTCTTTATTTAAAGAAATGCGTTGAAAAAAGGCAGATGTATAGAATATTTCAACGAGATAGTGCTTACTTCGTCAGGGTACAAATTAAATATTTAAAATTTATATTTTAAAATGTTTTTTCAGACCTATTGCCTATATTAAGTCTTATGTGTCCATTTTTCATGATATTATGCATGAATCAAGTACGAGTTAAATGTTTTTTTTGGTCACTGTACTTTATGTCAATTTATAAGCGAGTCACTCAACCGTTTTTTTTTACAGTCAACTCATTATACTTTTGTTTACTTACAAACCGTTAGAAAATCCGTTAAATCATGTTGACTTTAAACGAAAATACACATAATTAAGCTGTTGAGTTGTAAAAAAAAGCTTGTGTCAAAGATTATCATACGTGACCTTCATTATGTGGATTTTGAGGAAAAAATTTATGAAGAAAACTTTAAAAATATTTTAAACTATAATATAAATTAGAAAAGTTAAGCCAAAAAAAAAAAAAAAAAAAATATTTAATTATTTTTGTAATTAATATCAAATAATTTTTATTTAATCAAGTGATAGATAAATATAATTAAGGAAATTATAAAACATAAAAACTAAAAATATGCTAATTAAAATTAAGGGGAAAAGCGAAGAATTTTTTTTAAATAAAATAAAATAAAAAAATTAAGAAAAAACATAGAATTTTTTTGTATACTTATTTTTGTAATTAATTGAAAATAATTTTTAGATAAGACTTAAATATTATTTCAAATGAATTTTCACATTTATTAAATGCCATACACTTTTCTCTCTTATTTCATCAAGCAAAGAACAAGCTCAAAATCGATAAATGAGCTGACATTCCAATAATTTATATTCAATAATATAATAAATTAAACATAATATCAAAATAAAATTCATCTTCTTCATCAAAAGTATTTAACCCCCAAAATAACTTCCCACTATTCATCATCTTCTTCTCTCCAAACAAAATCATCTATATAAATTAAATTTTCAAAAATAAAATTATCCATAAATCCAAAATTATAGATCTTTGCTACCCAAAATCATAGATCTTCGCTACTCTTTAGACCCAAATAACGATGATGATTCAGATTATCAAGATCCGAACCCCAAATCCTTTAGCCCCAAAACTCCACTATGACGCCCCCAAAATAGGTCCACACAACCCATTCTGAGTAGCCAGATGTCACACTACAGAAATCAAATACAACTTAATTATACAACTGTCATGTAAAAATACGACAAAACATAGCTGAGTTTTTACACGAATATTGTCTTCTAGACAATATCCAAACTCAAATGAAGTCCTCATTACAATTATTATCACACTATTTCATAAAATAGTGAGAACTACTATAGCCACTTATCCTGGACCATCACTCTATTCCTCAACTCGTCCCAACTATATTCTCATTTCCTGAAGAGAACAGTGAAGATCAACAACTGCAGTGGAATAAGCAATCCATTAGAAGAGTCAAGTAGAATATAATGTCTACTATCTCCTTTAGATTAAAGTCCATCATTAATATTTTATTCCTGTAATACTCATCAACAGTTCTTTGTTATACCCAAGACAAAAATAACTCTCATTACCTGTCTTCACCTGAACCACCAAAGATTATAGTTAAATCCACAATTCATATTTAGAATCATGTAAATCAACAATTTCTCCTTGCCACAAAGGCTTAATAGAACGTTTACTCAATATCCTTACCCCAAAGGCTAAAGATATTCAAATGTAATAACAATGATCATACCAATCGGTTGTCTACCTTTTGCTACGGGCGAAGATATTCAACTATAAAATCAATAATCATGATCATACCAATCAATTGTGCGTCGATTGCACTACGACCAAAGACATTCATTTGTTAACTAATGGTCGTAATCACGCGATCACATCATCGAATTATCCATGCACTACGGGCGAGGATATTCGTTATTATCACCGATGGTCATGATCATGTCATACACCATCCATCTTTGCCTTTACGGGCTAAAGCTATCAATCAACAGTTCGTCTTTGCACGTAAGCAAAAGATATACAATTTGTAAAACCAATAATCAACAGATCCATCTTTGCACGTAAGCGAAGATATATAAGCTATAAAACCAATAATCAACAGTCCATCTTTGCATGTAAGAAAAAGATATACAACTGTAAAACTAATAATCAACAGTCCATCTTTGCATGTAAGCCAAAGACGACTTTCATCACAATATAAGCATGAGGATGATGACAATGATATAAGCATTAATCAAACGAAATAAAGGATAAATATTAAAGACTTTAAATTTATCCAAAGTTTAAAAATATCCAAATTATCAACATGATACTGCTTTGTGGAGTAAAATTTATGAATAATATTCATGTATCAAAAATAATTTGGATGAAAAAGAAATAAATTTTTCGGGTGAATAGTACCTCGTGAATAGTAATCCCGAAGTACTATTCATAGGATACTATTCACCCGAAAACTTTATTTCTTTTAATAGTCAAATTATTTTTGATACATGAATATTATTCTTAAATTTACTTACATAACGATATCATCGTTATTAATTAATATTTTAAACTCTAGATAAATATAAAATCTTTAATATTTATCCTTTATTTTGTTTGATTAATGTTATATCATTGTATCATCCTCATGCTAATGTTCGTGACAAATGTCACGCATTTATCGGTTTACAAATGTTTGAATTCTGCTTTGCGATTTTAACTGATTGATGATATTGTATAGTGAATTGATTATCTTCGCTTGGCAAAGTTGAATGGATAGTTGAATTGGATTATAAATTATACGATCATGAACGATGATAATAACGAATATCTTTAGTCGTAGGCATATATAATTTGATGATGTGATGCGTGATTATGACGTATTAGTTAATTAATCGGTCAGAGTAGATCGATGTGATAATTGATTCTGATCGTCGATTCATTATGGATTGTTGATCTAAATCGATCTTGATTATTGTTATTTGTATATCTATCGGTTGTTATCGATTTGAAGACTAAGGATAATTTATTACGCATTATCTTAGTCATAATATTTCTTTTTAACAAAGGCTAGTTGAGCTCATGAACTTTTCTTTTCCTTTGTTCTCCTCGAGAAATGAGAATATAGTGCCTGATCTAAAAGGCCTATCAGTCGGGGAATGGAATGATGGTCGAGGATAAGTGGCTATAGTAATACTGTGCTACTAGTCATATCCTCGTGAAATAGTGTGATAATAATTGTAATGAGGACTCCGATGAGTGTGAATATTGTCAGAAGATAATATTAGTGTAAAACTTCAGATATATTTGTCGTATTTTTGACGATTGTATAAGATAAGTTGTAGTATTTGAATTATGTACCATGTATTTGGTGACCCAAGATGTGTGATGTATACCTATTTTGGGGGCGTCACAAAAGACATACAACTGTAAAACCAATAATTAACAGTCCATCTTTGCACTATGGGCCAAAGACGTACAACTGTAAAACCAATAATCAACCGTCCATCTTTGCACCACGGGCCAAAGACATACAACTGTAACACCAATGATCATGATTATACCAATACACAATTTCGGTCATGATTATACCAATACACAATTCCTGGAAATAATCATTCTAATCAACAGTTCATCTTTGCACTACGGGCCAAAGATAACTTTCCAACACAAATTTAAGTTTGAGGATTATAACAATGATATAAAGAATGAATCAAGTGAGATCAATGATAAATATTAGAGATTTATAATTCAATTTATCTATAGTTCAAGAATGTCCAAATTGTCAACATGAAGATCAAAACATGGATTCAATTTCAAGAATAAGATTCTTAAAAGATAACTTGGACAAAGAAAATTAAATTCCATTGTGAATAGTACTCATGAATATTATCCCGAATGAATAGTACCCCGACATGAAAAGATTAAAATTTTATTAAGAGAGTTCAGACCAATATTCGAGTGAAATGATATTAGATGAAGCACAAACCTCAATGAATTTCTAATCATTTCAGGAATTATAGAAGCAATAGTAAGTTTAGATTTAAGAATATGAAATGAAATAATACAAGAAACTACACATGAATTTTCACCCGTCATGCGGTAATCCACGTAGATAGATCATTTCCACAACTTAATAAAGAATGAATACAAAATGTTATTTACCAGGCATGCGATAATTCGCGTAGACAAGTTATTCCCACAAATTAATAAGAAATAAAATGACAACCCTTACGAGTATTGAAAGAAAATAACATCCTTTACGAATATGAAATAAATAATACCCCTTACCTTAGTAGGAGATTGGATACTGCAATAGTGTAGTAACAGAATACTCTTCTTCTTTCTCTTTTATTCTCTCTATAGTTTCTCTCTCTATAACTTTAGTGAATTGGTGAGAATGAAGGAAGAAATGAGCTTCTATTTATAGAAGAATTCTAGCTTGGCCCTTGCAATGTGAAGAGGCAAGTGGCTTGACGCCTGGTAATGTGAAAAGGCAAGTGGTTTGACGTTTGTAATGTGATAAGTCAAGTGATTTGACGTCTGGTAAAGACAAGTACTATTGGCGAAAGTGGATCTTAGATGATGACCTATGGGTCTCATAGAATAAATCAAACTTACAACAAACATCTCATGACAAACCTCTCTATTTATATCAAAAATTGAATAAATAATTACCACAATTAACTTATTTTCAATCAACACATTTTTGATCTTTTAACAATTATTCATCATTAATATTATAACTCACAATATTGACAACTAGATCATTCCCAGGAAAGAGGGGGCTTTCCGATAAGGATTTCTCCTTATTGGTGCGCAATTAAATAACCTAACTCCTTTCCTCGATAAAACTTTTTAGACATTGTCAATAATGCAAATAATAATATAAATAACTGTGTCGTGTGACTTATTGATTTAATAATATAGAATATTGTGCAGATGATACTGTGACAATAATTGAATCAATAATATGAGATACTATGCATCAACTACTGTGACAATTATTGAATGAAATTGAGTGACTTCTTACGTAAGCATCAATAATCAGAGATACTGTACAATACCGTGTGCTACTGTGCAACAACGTGTATTACTGTACTTTTATTACCGAGTATTTCAACAGTTTAACGGTAAAAGTTTTGCCGTTATTTTTATAAAAAGGTTATTTTTGTTGCTTTTTATATCCGACAATTATTCCGTTGTGGGGTCCACCAATGATTGTACTGTCGTACGAATATTCTCTTTAGAAAGAATATTACCTGACACAACGAATATTTTATGACAACTTGTTTACTTTGTAAAATTTTCACATATCACCCTTAACATTAATCTTTTATTAATTTAACCATTTACTGAATAGAATAATAATTATAAGAAAAATATAATACTTTTATTTCATAAATTTTGGGGTCTTACACCAGGAATTATAAAATGACTTAATATGTATGACTATTTAATATTATATTCAATCAGATATTATAATTCCTATCATTTGAGATTAAAAATTTCTAGAGAAAATTAACCTCAATTTTTTTCTAGAATGATCATGATATCTAGACAAATTAATTTCCAAATGATCTGCATCATAACATTAAATCAATAATACAGCCACCCCATTAATTAATTCATGGACGCCACTACATGTGGAATATTTTTTTCCTTCTCCAAACTGACACACACACACACACACACACACACACACATATATATATATATATATATAGTCCACTTTTCCAGCGAACCGAAAATAGCGAACTAAGAACGAACCGCTATATCGACGATTTTTTCCGTCGCTATAGTATAGAAAGTCAGTTTTTATCTTTATAAATGACGAAAAAAAAATTATCGTATATGGGATTTATTCTTAATTCATTCCCTCCAATCATTTGGAAAAAAATGACTATATATATATATATATATATATATATATATATATATATATATGTGGTTGAGCTTTAAATTAACATGATAAATTAATCAAAATAAAACCATACATATATAACGTGATAAAAAATGTAAGGAATATTATTATTATTGTTTTCTTCTTCTTCTATGAGCTCTTGAACCATCGACCTGTGAGTTAATGATTTGGGACACTAACCAACAGGGCAAAGGAGAGCCAGTGATATTATTATTTCTTGAATTACTTTTAAATATTATTGTTTAAAATTATCATAATATATTTGTCTAAAATGACCATAATACTCATCATAATTAATTGTTCATCATTTTTTGATGTATAAACAAGTTTAAATTATAATTTAAAATATGTTATCATTGATAAGTGTATAATAGTCAAAACAATATTTTTTATCCAATCATTTAATTTACTATGAAAAAAAAAATAACATGAAATTATTTTAAGTTATCTAATAAATAATTTCATAAAAAATAAAATATATGACTAAAATTAATTAATATTTTTAAAATTATAATTTCAAAATTATAATCCTTACATAAGAATTAAGGACAGTCAACCATTAATATGTTACAAAATATTGTCGATTGGACGTGCACACATGATGAGCTAGGTAGCTAAATTTTGACGTAACAGGAATTTTTTTTAACCTCTAATGCAATTAAAAATTCAAAGAAAAAAGATTACAAAGAGTATTACACATTTATTTATCTTCAATAAGAAAAAACCCTGCAAATTAAAAACCTATCTTTTCTCAATACATGCAACATCAAGTCCTTTGACTTTACTGTTCAAATCAACTCACAAGCAAAAGAATTTAGAAAAAAAAAACATGAACTCACTAATCTACATTCTCAAAAGCTTGAGTGCTTCCAACAAAGTTGTCCTAAACCTACCCACATCAAGCTCTACATTTTGCTTATCTAAATACACAGACTTAAAAGCCTCCCATCCCTTTCTTTGAATAGAATAAGGGTCCTTAAAAACATCATGGTCAAGTGGATATTGTTGTTTCAAAGAGCTCTCTCCTTCACTTATCCTATACTCCAAATACCTCAAATTCATATCCTTAGAAGGATTACCAAAATCAGTTGTAGCAAGCCATTCAAGCCCTCCAAAAGGCACCACTTGAATAAAAACCGCATTATTAGGAAGAAAAACCAAATTTGTTAATCCAGCACCATGCACTCCCATCATCACATCACAAGAATTCACAACTTGTGAAAATAGCGATAAATTTGACGTTGCCTCTGTCAAAACCACGTCGAATCTTAACCTCTTAGCCATTTTAACAATTTTTCTTTCGTTCAAAAATGCTCGACTCCATTTTCTTGAAATAATAAGAAGCCTAGGCCTTCTCTTCTCGTTGCCACTTAGTTTTATCGTGGTTTCTCTCTTTAAACCGTATGAACTTCTTAAAAAACCCCTAAAGTCCTTCATCGAATATTGTGGGGATTTTAAAGGATCAATGTTTAGCTCCTCGTGTTTTTTAAGGCCAAGTATCATGCTTGAAAAGCAATGAACTTTATTTTCTCTATCAAGATCTATAACCTCGTATTTCGACAAGTTGTCTAATACTTTTCGAAATTTTGTAGTCCACCAAATATTTTTATCTACGATGAGAAATTGTACTTGTCCATTAAATTTTCGGGAAGTTAGGTATAACGGAATCACCACATCACTAAAATCGTGGAAGTTATTGCCAGTGTATCCTCCAGTTGAGAAAACTATAGCCGGAACACTATGATTTTGAGTACAATAATATTGTGGCACTATTTCTTGGGAATTAAATTTGAAAGGCCTAACGCTTTGCATGGCGCCTTCATCGCCTTTTCTAGCATAAGGCTTTATAGTCCAAGAATTGTTTGCGATGAAATGAATGTTTGTTTGGTTAGATGAAGGGATGATGAAAATGGTTGATGAGTTACCGTCAATTCTTATATCTCCATCCATCTCGCAGAAATCTGATCTTGGTTCTGAAATGTTGCAAATTATCTTGGATTTCTGCTGTATTTTCACATCTGATGATCAAAGAAGAAGTTATTTCAGAAAAGTAGAATTAATCTTATTCATAATTTGCAACAATCTAGTACAAGTTTTTTCAATTAAATGACAAAGTCAAGAAAGAAACTTTATTCACTTTTTTTTAATGGACGTTAATTGACCAAGTCTGATCGTCTGTTTTAATAACGTGACTTTTAAAATTAATTTTTTCAATAAAAAATGGCGTGAATATTGGATATTATGTCTCAAATCATCAAATCCAACTACTCATCACTTTAAATCTTTTCCAATTTTTCAGCCTTAACCATAGGGTTCTCCCTCACGCTTGTCTCTCTCTCTCCTAGCCGTCTTAAAATCAAGGGTGCATCGCCATAGTGGGAGAGGAAAATAGAGAGTGATTGGGGTAATAGCAAGCGATTGGAAGCAACAAATCCTTTTAGATTGAATTTTCTCTTTCTTTTTCTTCTTTCCTCAAGCTCTAAATCATAATCACTACTTTCTCTAGATAAAAGGTATAGAGATATGCAGTCCCCTCGGGACAGGCCCTCATTGTGATCCCTTTAACCATACTTCATCAAGATCAAGTTAGAGGCCTAAGTTTTTGCAAACAACAAGTTGGCAAGCCGTGTCCGGCCTCGGCCCGATGCCATAGTTGTCAACATTGGTGACACATTCATGGTCTATATTTTCTGATTAAATTGATCATATATATAACCAGTACATGAAAACCGAGGATTTTTATTTTAAAAATATAAATAAATATGATTCGGTACTTATAGAGTACTTTTTTTTTTATATGTAAATAGAAAAAGGTATATTTTATGGGCTCCAATTCCTCTCACTTGTACAATTTTGACGCCTTTTGGTACTTTAATTGATTTATATTTTTTGTTTTTAGCATAAATTTGTGCGGAAGGAAATTTTGTTTTCAAAATTTTTCCCTTTAATCCATTTGCCCGTGAATTTTCCCTCTTTTGCAATTATATTTATTAAGTATATCATATATCCACGTCACTGTTTACTTGAAAAAAATAACTTAAAAAGTAAAGTCATTAAAAATAAACGGTCAAACTAAGTCAACAAACGTATGTCAAAAATATTGGGAAAATAGATTCTTTCTATTAATTTTAAAGTTTAATGTGAAAATTTTATATTTGGTTGGGTAAAAAAGAAAATAAGTGAAAGTTGGTTGGATTTTAACATTATTTACCCCAAGGAATTTAAGAAGTCTTAAGTTTAGTCTTTTTCATGTTTAGATTTTCTACCTCGAGTGCAATCAATTTTTTGAAATTAATTTTCTCCCAAAATTTAATATTCTTTTTTAAAAGTATTACTCATTCCGTTCCTAAAAGATGACTAAAGGTACAATGTTTTTGTGTCAAAATGATGAGATAAAATACGTAAAGTGAATTATAACTAAGTCATTTAGTAAGGTCTATTAATATAAAAAAAAAATACTCATCACATTATATAATCTTGTGAGAAATAAATTTGAAACTATTTTACTTTTTTTTTCTATTTTTAATTTTTTAATAATCTTTTCGAGACGGAGGTCGGAGGGAGTTATAGTTTTTTTTTACTTCATCTTTTTGACTTTTTATAATACTAAACGAAAGTCCTATTTAATAAAATTATCCTCAGCTTGGTGTAAATTAATAAAAGACAAGTGTATTGTATAATCTGTAATGTAAGTCTTCTTGATTACCTAACATGATAGTAGCAGTTGTGAATTTAAAGTCCTCTCTTCTCTTTACCGCTTAACATAAAGATTATGCAACTATTCAAGGAGTAGCTAGAAACTGTCTAATATATTACACAATTTGATGTGGAAAATACGTACCTTGTGTTGAAGATGATTGATTTGTAAATGTACGCAAATTCTGGGGTTGGTTTGTTTCCTCTGTAATCATCAGCATTTTGTAGCCAAATCCCATTGACAACTTCAAATTCACTTTAAAAAATACAACCATCAGATACATATACTGCTCCCTCTTTTATATATGCAGAAACAGTCTCATTTACTAAATTTGCAATATATGGATATATTTCGATTTCATGTCTACACTTCAAAACAAAAATTTATTAATTTAAAGTATAATTCTATGTGCAGTACCGAGAACAGTAGAGAAAATAATAAGTTCTGTTTTTTCTCTGTTAATGCATAACTGTTGGTGTATATTAAAGTGTTCAGACCTGAAAATAGGAAGGAAGAAATGAAAGATATATACAGTCAAAAGAGAAATTCATGCATGGACAACTTAGTGCTTACCAACTGGTAGAGGACCAAGATAAGGCTTAAATATTGTGCAAATGCACAATGCAATGATAAAACAACCAAAGAAAGCTCCACATCCCAATTTCTTCTGCTCATGCCGGCTAAAACTTCTTGCCAATATGGAGTCGTACGTCGTCATATTATCCGGTTATTCTCTTCTAAACCCTAAATTCTAAACCCTAAACAAACAAATAGGGTTCATTTAATTATATATGGTGATGAGCATGTAGGAATGAGAGAATTCAGTTAGCTGGAAAAGATCTTTTATGAACTAAGTCGAAATATTGGCAGGCATTTTAATGGACGGCAAATTAAGGGGGGATTTTGATTTGATTTTTGTGACAAATGGAGAAGGATGAAGTGTATATATTCATATAATGATTGCTCCCCACGATTGCAATAATTTGGTGGTGATTTTGAGATTAGCTAATTAATAGTGTGTTGAAAGGGACTTGTGATGTTGACTGATAATAAAAATAAAACAAGGTGGATATCAATTATGTGTTTGGTAATGAATTTTGAATTTGTTATAATTGTTCAGATTCTTTGAAATTTAATTATTTTTTATCCTTTCATTAGTCCCCAATTTGTGATTGATCTTCTTATTTAGTCTTGTAACATTTTATTTTATTTTATTAACTTTTTTTGTGCACTTTGTCCTCAAATTATATATATATATATATATATCGCGTCGAAACGTCCAAAAAAGCCAAAGAACGGACTAAATGAAAAAAAAAGAAGCGCGGGTCAAATTGCAAAAAAGGGGGAAGAAATTCGCGGGTCACAAAGACCCGGGTCAAAAAACCCAACTCTCTCCCTATTTGAAAGCTCAATCATTTGCAAATTTCTCAGAACATCCCAATTTGTCGATTCTCTCTCTCCTCAAAGTAGCAGACGGAAGAGCTCTCCTTTCTCTCTCCTCAAACTACTTTCATCCCTCTCTCACACGATAAACTAGCAGACGAAAGAGCTCATCGGAAGGTCTGAGCTCAAATTTTTTTTTGCCAATAAAAGGATTATGTTGTGAATCATTGATATCAAAAGACTATTAGTATATAAATTTGGAGTACATGGACATACCGCTTTCTTTTTCATTTTTTTCGCCTCAATCCTCGTTTCTATTTTATTTTACAGTTTTTGTTAATTTTGTTGTTATCAAAAGATTGTATTGATGTTTCTTTTAATTCCTTCGATTTTTAATTTTCTGTTACTTTGGCTACTTCTTGTTTGAAGTTTGTGCCTGACACTCTTAAATAGGCTGATCATTTCATATGTATGTGGTGATGAAAATTTGGTAAGAGTTTCTTGTAATAGTTTGCTAGAGTTTCTTGTTTGGGTTAGTTTGGGTTCTTGTTGTCCAAACAGATGACTTGAATTTTCCATATCCATCCCCCAAGATCATGAACCAACTTTAATTTCTGGTTTTGATGCCATTGTGGAAGGAATTGAAAGTGCATTATGACGCATACTCTGCCATCAAATATGGCACCTAATGGGGGATGTAGAGCTGCATAAAAGTACATGAGACACCACTAGAGGACTCTTCATTGGTAGTAATTAGCTATATATATTTTTGGAAATAGATATAGTAAACTCCATCAGTTTATTACCACAAAATATTCATATTACAACTCCTTGCTTTAGTGAACAAAACATCATTACATAGTTGTTACACATCTGAGCGTTTAAATGTAACTTTATCAGCTGGTGTGACGAATATGTTCGAGTGTTGCATAATCAAGGAAGGTTACTGTAATTCTGTAATTAAGCACATCTAAAGGGGGAGTGAATAGGTGTAAATACTCAGATGTGATCTACAGTGACCAATTTTTAAAGTTTACTATAGCAGACTATAATCGGACGGTCTAACCATATCCGTATTAGTTATGTTCTTTGTCTGTTATAAACGGATAGCTAATACATGTCCGTATTAGTATAATTTTTTTTTCGACTTAAACCAAAATCTGCAGAATATTAAAGCTTAAAATAGAAGCAAAAGAACAGTAAATCACGCCAAGATTTTTACGTGGTTCAGCCCCTATCCTCTACTCTAGTGGCATAATCCACGTCCAATCCCAACTAGGATTGGAGACTCACTTTATTAAAATAATATTTAGCAATTACAAAGTAGATAAAACTCCCTGTTACAACGACGATCGATTGTACACCTCTGCCCCCTTTGCACCTCTGTAACACCACTCACCTCTGAGACTTTGATAGCTTGTACAGACTGAATATTACTAAAATAAAATTCCCAAGCCAACCTAGACTTGTACTTATGTTTACAATAGATATAAATAAGGAATACAAGAACACTATAAACCAAGACTAAAAGAATGATATGATAATTGGTGTGTATCTTAGATAGCTTGAAGAGTTTCTGTTCGGTAGTCTTGTACCTCCATGAAGCCGAGCAAACAGTATATATATAGAAGAGAGCAACGGCTAAGTCAAGTAACGTTCCAATGTATCTAGCAACAACTATTACTTTTGAAATAGGAGATGAACATTACCAAAAACAACCTCAGTAGATAAGGAAAAACTGTTATGAAGTAGTCAAATAAAATCCAAAGACTAGTTGAAAGAGTTGAACAGACTGTAAACATGTTTCCTTCAAAATAGCAACTGCTGTAAGCAAGAGTCCAAATAATAACTGTTGTTCCAACTTTTGAATAAGAATCCTTAATAATATCAACTCCTTAAAACATCTCCAAGACACGTAAATTGATAGCTCTATATATAACAGATAACATATTTGAATTTGTCTCCATAACAAAACGGATTTAGATTTAAACATAGAAAACATGAGACAAAAATAAACCAACTTGTTTTACTTACTCCAAACTGCAGTAACTTTTGTGGGCTAGCAAATAAAGTGTAGTATTAACCCATGCAATAACCCATGCAAACTATTATATTAAAATGAATGAAAATATTTGATTAACATGATTAAATTATAAGCCAATATAAAATCAATTTAGCCCATATAAACATTGTCATCATTAAAACCACAAAGTATATATACTAACAGTTGCAAATGGACACATCTGAGCGTTTAAATGTAACAACTCATCCAACGAATATTAACGACTCCAACGAATTAGCGATGGTGAAAATTGAAATGCGTCAATTGCAACTTACTCAACGATTTGTCATAATTGTGAAGCAAATCTATTAAGCCAAATGTGAATAGTGCAACTTTAAAAAACTGTTGGTTGGTTGGCCTACTGAACTGATTTTGGCCGGTTTTACTACCATTGCAGATAAGTTGAATAGTGCAACAATTCAGGAATCCAAGTTGCTACTAACTTTCTTTACTGGTCTTCTTTGGTGTATTGATACATTCTAAGCAAAGCAAAGTCATACAAAAGTAACAATGGATTCCATATAACAGCACAGAACACAGATTATACTAGATGAACTAAAATGCATCCAAAATCATCAAATTACATCCAAAATCACATCCAAAAGTTACATCCAAAATACATAGTCTAATACATCAAATTACATCCAATACATTTGAGCATTACACGTCTGGGCATTTGACAAAATAGAAACCTTAAAGTTGAGGCATGTAAACGTGGAAAGCCACACAGGTAACATTCACTACACCAAAAATGGCCTATAGCGAAGAAAATTTTGTGAAGGAATTTATTCCTTCACACGAGGAGTTGTTTAGCGAAGGAACAGTGAAGGAAAAAAGTATAGTGACAATATAGTTATTAGCGAAAGAAACATCCTTCACAATTTATATTTTTTTCCTCGTAAAATTGGGGCGATAGAAAGATTTTTGGAGCCAATTTATGATGAAAATTTGCGAGAAAAAAATCTATTTAGTGAAGGAATTATTACTCACTATATATCATTATTCAGAAGTTTTTTACGAGGGATAAAATTGGTCGTTATCTTGTTCTAAATATTTTTTTTTGAATTAATTGTGGTGAATATAAATACCTTAAAATTTTTTACAATAGTAAATTTAATTTTAATAACACTTTTAAGTAACTTACAATATCAACTATTTATTTTAATAAACTATAAAGTAAATAACTTTACACTATGTTAAACTTTAAAATTTCTCCATAAAAGTTTATTTTTATGATCATAATTAAATAAAGTTAAAGTTAAATAAAATAAAATAAAATAATCCAAAAGATTTTAAATTTTATTTTAAGTATATAATATTAATCCAAAAAATCTTTTGGAGATTAATTTAAAGTAATTTTATTTTTTGATATTGTATTTAATATTCAGTTAAATAATAATTTGGGAGGGCTTTAATTAAAAAAAACTTTTGAATTATTTAATTTTATTTTTAATTAGTTCAGTACTAAATCATAAGAAAAAATAAAAAAATACTTAACTTTATTTATTTAAAGAGTCCAGTATTGTGCTTGTTTCAAAAAAAAAAAAAAAAGAGTACACTCGTGTGCGTGACTCGTACGATCGAGAAAGGGAAGCAAGCGAGATAGGAAGAAGCCAGATCAAAGTATGGAACAAAGTCGGTCTTCAGTGTTCTTCAGTTGGTGGTTGGGTGCGTGCGTGCGTGCGTGTGTGCGTGGTTCGGCTGGAGAGGAAAGCAAGAGATCAATTGTGTCTCTTCCTTAGCCAAAATTGAATGTTTCAACCAGATCATAGATGGGCGCCTCAACCTTCCCTCAACCTGCTCCATCCAATATACCTCCTCCTCCGCCATGTACGAGAAGCCCTAACCTTAGAAATCGCCCTAATCTCCCTTTTCTCTAAGCCAATCGAGCCTGCAGAAGACCAAATCATGCGGCTATGTATCAATATCTCAATTGTGAATATCAAATTCAGAGCTCATCAAGCCCTTGGAAAAATCAGTTGTTGCTCCTTTTCTCCTTGAGATTTCTCTACTTTCGTATTTTGACACATTTTTTGCCTTAGAGCATTCAAGGCATCGAAGAGCATAGATTGGGAAGCAATGGATGATGCTCGATTGGAAGCCAAAGCGGCCTGATATGCTCACTGACCCTTTTGGTTTGGGGAGAATTGTTCATGATGGAATGGTTTTCCGTAAAAACTTCTCTATTAGATCCTATGAAATAGGGGCTGATCGGACTACGTCTGTAGAGATACTGATGAATCATTTGTAGGTACATTTGACCCTTCTCCATCATCTTATGATTTGGACATGAGTAACTTTTGTGCTATTTGTCTAGCTGATTTAATTTAACCCCTATATGTCTATAGCAAAATACGTGGCAGATACATTTGACCCTTCTCCATCATCTGTTGGTTATTTATGGATTTTTATCACATTTGTTGAATTGGGAATTAATAAATGTATCTACTTTATGCAAGTAAAAACAATTAAAAAAATTGGGAGTTTTGGGGGCTCTGGTTTGAAGTAAATGCTTCAGAATTTAATTAGAGTAGTGTGTGATAGAGGGTAAAGAACTAAAGATTACTTCTTTTTATCTGTTAGATTTGTATAATGTTTGGTTATTGTGAATTTGGTCACATGGGTTTACTGTTTTTCCTCATTTATCTTTGTTGGGTTTTTGCGGACTTGTCCAGTATTGTATTGCTGTTTAAAGTTTAATTAGTTATAGTTGTTTAGATGCTAAAAATGTGTTTCATTGTCTGTTTGATATGTAATGACCTTTCTTGAAGTGGGAAAAAATGAAGCCTTTATTGATGTATACTACAGAGTTTTTTTAATATGTGAGGCTTAGTTTAGCCTGCTTGAAAATTGAATTATGAAGTGTGTAACATAGTTGTGTGTATCAATTATAAATCGACAGTATTCGACAATTTGATGGCCACATCGATTTAGTTTCTTTCAGTATCTTTGTCAAATTGGGTGTTTAGGACTTGATTAGTTTGAGAAAGAAAAGGAGTACTTTTACTCATATATTTTATATTGGATTTGTGTAAGTTTGTTATTATAAGTTTTCTTTTTCATTATTTTATGATTACCGAAGTGATCTTAGGATATGATTCATTACATTGAATCCATGTGGTGGAATTAGAACTTGGGCTGAGTTGTTGAAATTTTAGCTTAATTATTCTGTACCGATTGTGAAATCTGTGCTCCCAAATGAAGCATTGATTGTATATGAAAAATGTTTGTGCGTGTATATCTTTGTTTGAATAATGGAAATAGTGAGAGGAAGATGGACTAATTAGTTAGGTTATATTTTCTGATTTCTTGAGGAATTTAAATAAGTTCGATTGACGGGCATATGGAGATTTTTCTCTACATCTGCATCCATTCGTCATCCTTGTAGCATTTACCCCACTAATTTTCTCTTTCGCCATTTCTTCTTTTTTACACTTTGAATTGCTTAGTTGTTTCAACCATTTGCTTGTAATGTGAAGCACTGAAGAACAAATATAAACCTTTGGGTAACTCTGTCCTGTAATACTATTTGTCTAATCTAAAATTTATAGTATCTGAAGGCTAAAAACTGTTGAGTTTTTTGCTGGACACTTGAACCCTTTTTTTCTCAGATTATGAGATTACAAATACGTTGTATCATTCTTACACTTTCTTGTTCACGTTTTGACACTGCAGGTTGGCTGAAGAGGTCAAATCAGGAGAAAGGACCAGCATCCTTAACCATCATGCAATGAAGGAAAAACCTAATGAGGGCTCATGTATAGTTGCTTTAGTCCTTGATGGCGAAGAGGTGCATCTCACATTACAGTGTATGTATTCATTTTTTTTTGTTGCCAACATGAATTTATGACAAGCTTGTTGCGGATATCTGCAAATTCATGAACTAATGACTAAACCTATTGTAGCTTTACAAATTCTTTTATGCTCCCTTTGATATAGTTAATGGATCACAATTTCCAGGCCATCTAATCATTGTTTGATCGATGTAGAACATGTAACCATGTAATTAAGGAGAAGGTTAAATTTTCACATGCATCAAACTTAAATCTCGTATAAGCATCTTGGTGGTTAAAATTGTATTTGTTGTTAATTTTAAGGTAATAAGACTACCAGCATCAGTTTTTATTTATTTATTATTATCTAGTAAACATGTCAAGTATAACAATTTTGGGAAGTTGGATTTTCGCATGCATGGCACAAAGGCCTGCTTTATTACCCTTCTTTCTTGCCCATGCTTATTTTATCTAGTGCTTCTTCCTAGTCTTAACTCACCTAATTGAAACCCTGTGGTGGTGAACATCGTAAGTACTTTGATGAGTTCTACATCATAATTTCAAAACAATATTGCCAGTGCGCACCAAAAGAGGGAGGGTGGTGGGTTCCTCCGAAAAAATAAAAATATTTGCCTAATTGAATTTGTCCGCCCTTTAAGTTTGCATCACTACATCTTCTCTTTACTTGATTTTAACATCCACCAGGTACTAAAAGAGTGCCATGGCATTCTGGATCGGCATCAGTTGATGCTAGAGGCGTGTGAACTTAATTCAGTATCTTAAGACGATTACATTGACTTGGGTAAGGCTGGACTGGGAAGTTGTTTGCTTAGTGGGTTACCTGATTGGCTGATTGCATATTCTGCTCGTTTGGTATGTCTTTGCTTTGTATACTTTTGTGTTATTGGATTGAATCTTATACAGCCCCTTGTCCCCCTTCCCTCTGACACTTCAACATTTTGGATGAAGATAAGATTTATCAATTCTGAAAGGGTTAAGCTCCCAAAGGAGATTTTAAGGCATAATTTGGAAGAGAAGAGGAAATATTTTGCATAGATTTGCATGGATGTTGAGAAGAGTGACGCTGAAGTGCAGGTGAGGCCCCCCCCCTTCTCTCTTCCTTTTCTCTCTCTCTCTCTCTGCATATTGTGAGTTAGCATGTGCTTGTTCCTTTTATTTCTAAGGTCAAGGATGTTGTTGGCTTGCTCATTTCTTTACTTTTTCTTCTTGATGAGACAGGCTGAGGGTTTCTACAACCAACGACTTCAGAATTTGGTTCTTACTCTAGACAAGGTATCTGCATTCCCATTAAGGACTTATCTTTTTTCTTACATGTTTGTCTTTTAACAAAAGCACGTAGCAAATAAAATATTCATATAATCATATCTTGACTCAGGTTGTTTAAGCATAATGGTTCTAGTAGACCTGGCGATATAGTTGTTTAAGCATAATGGTTCTAGTAGACCTGACAACCGTTCTACACTCAACTTATTGTTGTGCTTGGACTTGAAATAGCCTCCTAAGGGCCAAGAGTATGGAATTATCACCAAAAGAAAAAAAGGGAAAAGAAAAAAGTAGTGTCTCTTGAGTATGTGTATGAATCTAATGTTAAGTTATTTAAATTAGATTCTCTTAATTATATTTTGTTGGTTATCAATTTAAGCAATAGTTCAGGCTTCTGATTTTCACGACAACCTAAAGGCAAGCAACAAAGTACGTGGTTATTTTATTTCTGAGCTATTTTTATAGGTGAGGTATGTGATGCGATGCATTTTTGGTGACCCAAAGAAAGCTCCTCCCCCACTAGAGAGGCTTAGTCCTGAAGAAGGACTTATATTTAGATGTCAAAATGGTTTACCCAGAACTATGCATGGTGCAGTAAGTGGAGATTTTTTTACCTTTTTTGGAGTTGCATTTCATTGTTATTCGACTTGGAGTTGACCTTTAATTGTTATTTGATTTGGAGTTGGTCTTTTTTTTTTAATGAAAAAAATTATATCTTACACTAAGTCTATTGTGTGCAGTGTTGCTCAGAAACATGCTTAGGGGAGTGGACAGCTAGGGCTCAACTTTTTGACATGTTACATCTGCCAGCACGTTCTAGAATTTTTCTACATCAAGTTTATTTTTGTTGTTTTCTTTCAGTTTTCTTTAGGTTATTGTGTCTTTTTTTAACAGGTTAGAATCGCGATGGTTGACATTTAACAACTTTGAATCAATTGAGGTATTTACTGATAGTTATATTTTTGTCTTTATCCTTCATTAATCTCTCTTAATTTATGTAAGACCCCAACTTTTATAAATAAAGATGAATTTTCTATAAATATTATTTTTGAATATTCTGGAGTAAATTTGATATAATGTTATAGTTGTGGATAATATTTATAAATTTTGCACAAGAAAAGTTGTTATAAAATATTCGTTTGGTGGGAATATTATTTTTTTTGTCGGGGAATATTAAATACGGCAAGACACAATCATTAATTGGACTCCACAACGGAATTATTATCGGATTGAGAAAGCGCATAAAAATATTTTTATGAAAATAATAATGGAGGAGTTACTGTTAAAAGCTGTTGAACTATCCCAGTAGTAAAAGTACAATAATATGCGTGGTTGCGTGGTTGCATAGTAGCACACGGTATTGATTATTGATGCTTACGTGAGAAGTCACTCAACTATATTCAATTATTGCTACGAGAATTTTGCGCATCATATCTCTTATATTATTGATTCAATTATTGTCACAAGATATCATACAGATAATATGTTATATTATTAAATCAATAATTGAGACGACAAGTTATAAATGATTAATAATTGTTGAAAGATTAAATATGTGTTGATTAAAAATAAAATGATTTGTGGTAATATTTATTAAATTCTTGATATATATAAAGTCTATTATGAGACGTTTGTGGTAAGTTTGGTTATTTTATGGGGGGGCCATATGTCATCATCTAAGAGTCTTCATCAATAGTAATTACCTTCGTCAATAGTAATTACCTTTACCAGACGTCAAACCACTTGCCGTTTCATATTACAGGCGTCAAACCAATTGTCGTTTCACATTACAGGCGTCAAACCACTTGGTGTTTTACATTACAGGCGTCAAACCACTTTTCTTTTCACATTACCAGTCGTCAAGCCACTTGTTTTTTCACATTTCAAGTGCTAAGCTAGAAATCTTCTATAAATAGAGGCTTAGTGCTTCATTATTTTTCACGAATTCATTCAAGCTATAGAGAGAAAGTATAGAGAGAATAAGAGAAAGAAGAAGAGTATTCAATTACTACACTATCTGCGAAGATTCAATCTCTTACTAATGTAAGGGTGTTATTCTTTATTATTCATGAAGAGAATTGTTATTCCATTCTTATTATTACATTGGAATAACTTTGTACACGATGATTTACTCTATACTTGGTGACATTCTTCTATTATTCTCCAGACTTTGTGTTCCTAACGACCCTGATTTAAAGTATAAAATCATGATGGAGGCGCACAACACACAGTTTGCAATCCATCCTGGGAGTACCAAAATGTATCATGATATTCGTCATACATTTTGGTGGAGCAATATGAAGAGAGAGATAGCGTTGTTTATCTCAAGGTGTCTAACTTGTCAACGAGTTAAAGTGGAGCATCAAGTACCAAAAGGTCCATTGCAACCACTTGAAATTTCAGAATGGAAGTGGGAGCACATTACCATGGATTTCGTTATCGGTCTTCCTAAGGTTTCTCAAGGCATAGATGCGATTTGGGTCATTGTTGATAGATTGACCAAGTCTGCTCATTTCTTACCGATACGAGAAACTTATACACTTGAACGTCTTGCTCGTATGTATATAAACGAGATTGTAAGATCGCATGGTATCTTTGGTATCCATAGTTTTCGATCGACCCCAAGATTCACTTCATGATTTTGGGTTAGTTTGCAAAAAGCTATGGGCACAGACTTACGATTTAGCTCGGCATATCATCTTCAGACGGACGGACAGTCGGAGAGGACTATTCAAACTCTTGAAGATCTATTAAGACTCTGTGTCCTTGATTTCAAGGGAAATTGGGACAAGTTCTTATCATTGGTGGAGTTTTTCTACAACAACAGTTATCAAGCAAGTATTGGCATGGCTCAATTCGAAGCGTTGTATGGAAGAAAGTATCGTTCTCCAGTATGCTGGGATGAGGTGGGTGAAGCAACGTTGTTGGGGACCGAAGTTGGTACGTATGACTACGAAAAGATTCAAACGATCCGACAACGTATAAAAATCTCACAAGATCGACAAAAGAGTTATCTTTGATCTTCATCGAAAGGACGTGGAATTCGATATAGGAGATCATGTGTTGTTGCGTGTTGCTTTCAATGGAAAGGAGTTACGAGATTTGGAAAGAGAGGAAAACTCGATCCTCGATTCATCGGCCCATTTTAATCCTCGATCGAGTAGGAGCGTGGCCTATAGACTCGCTCGCTATCGCCAAATATGTCTCGTGTTCATACCGGTCACGCACCTAATTTCGAGGGTGAAATTTCATAAAAAAGGAGGTTGTAAGACCAACTTTTATAAATAAAGATGAATTTTCTATAAATATTATTTTTGAATATTATGGAGTAAATTTGATATAATATTATAGTTGTAGGTAATATTTATAAATTTTGCAAAGTAAGCAAGTTGTTATAAAATATTCGTTTGGTCTAAAAATATTCTTTTTGTTGGGAATATTCATACGATGGCACAATCATTGGTGGACCCCTAGCGGAATTATTTGTCGGATTGAAAAACGACAAAAATACTTTATGAAAATAATTGGCGGAGGTGTTACCGTTAAAACCTGTTGAACTACCCGGTAGTAAAAGTATGCGATAATATGCGTGGTTGTATAGTAGCACTGCGGATTGATTATTGATGCTTACGTGAGAAGTCACTCACTATACTCAATTATTTGCTGATAATTCACGCATCATATCTCTTATATTATTGATTCAATTATTGTCACAATATCATCTCATATAATATGTTATATTATTAAATCAATAATTGAGACGACAAGTTATAAATGATTAATAATTGTTGAAAGATTAAATATGTGTTGATTAAAAATAAAATGATTTGTGGTAATATTTATTTAATCCTTGATGTATATAAAGAGTCTATTATGAGACGTTTGTGGTAAATTTGGTTATTTTATGGGGGGCGGGGGCATATGTCATCATCTAAGAAGTCTCTTCGTCGATAGTAATTACCTTCGCCAATAGTAATTACCTTTACCAGACGTCAAACCACTTGCCGTTTCATATTACAAAAGCGACGAACCAATTGTCGTTTCACATTACAGACGTCAAACCACTTGGTGTTTTTTACATTACTGAGCGTCAAACCACTTTTCTTTTCACATCACCACCGTCAAGCCACTTCGCTTTTCACATTTCAAGTGCTAAGCTAGAAATCTTCTATAAATAGAGGCTTAGTGCTTCATTATTTTTCACTTAATTCATTCAAGAGATATAGAGAGAGAGAAAGTATAGAGAATAAAAAGAAAGAAAGAAGAGTATTCATTACTACACTACTACAATATTCAATCTCCTACTAATGTAAGGGGTGTTATTCTTTCTTATTCATGAAAATAAGCTGTTGTTATTCCATTGCTTATTATTCATTGGAATAACTTGTGACACGCAGTTTACCTATACTTGGTGACATTCTTCTATTATTCATTGGAACATCCATGCGTGTGTTTTACAAGGACTGGTTAAAATCTTTATTATTATTCTGTTGGAACATCTCGCATCGTGTGTTTTACAGGACTGGTTCATCTTTATTATTATTTTGTTGGAACATCACATGCATGTATTTTACACCGGACTGGTTTCGTCTTTATTATTCTGTTGGAACATCCGCTTGCCGGTGCAAATTTTGCACGACTGGTTCTCGTTATTATTATTACATTGGAATAACTTGCTCATGCGCGGCAATCGCATGCATGGTGATTTCTTTTGTTATTCCATTCTTTATTATACTCGGTTGGTTAAAGTTTTGACTTATACTCCATGAAATTAGTAGAATATCCTTGATGTTTCAAGGCTTCATCCAAAGATCTTTTCATGGAAATATTCTTACGATCATTCTTGAATTTTACTCTCTACAAAGTAGTATCATGTTGACAATTTGGACATTATTAGTTCTAGATAAATTAATTCTTGAACTTGTTTTTATTGAATTCTTATATCATTGTCATCATCCTCATGTTTATATTATATTGAAAGTCATCATACATTCTGTAGTGCATAGATGGACTTGGTATGATTATGATTGTGGATTATTCGATTGTAATCATGGTAGTAATGTTACAAATGATGTGGTAAAAGTTATCATTGGCCCGTAGTGCATTGATGGACAGTTGTTGGCATGATCATGACCATTAATGAATACACGAATTTCTTTGGCTGTAGTGCATGGATAATTTGTGGTCGTGATACTAAAGAATATCCTTGGCCGTAGTGCATGAGTGATTCGATGATGTGGATTATTTATTAAGCTGAGTCCCAGCGATAAAAGTCATGAAAAACCTTTTAAATCATAAAAGATAGTAGATTTTATTTTCTACTTAACTCTTTTAATGAATTGCTTGTTCCGCTGCAGTTAAACTTGATGTTGTTATATTTTATCAGTTTAACACTGTTGAAGGCTAATGATAATTTATTCTGCATTATCTTAGTCATAATATTTCTTACTGGGCTAGTTGAGCTCTGTGACGCCCCCAAAATAGGTCCATTTCATCCAACCCATTCTGAGTCGCCAAATACATGGTACAGAAATAACTACAACTTTATTATTACAACATATAAAGCTGTGAGTTTAAATACGAGATATTGTCATCTAGACAATATCCACACGCAAATAAATCTCCATCATAATTATTGATACATTATTTTACAAAAATAGTGAGGACTACTAAACAACTCTCTCTGAACCTTCATTCCATACCCACTAAGTACTTCGCTACATTCTCGCCTCCACGAGAAGAAAAATGGAACAACAAGGAAAAGGGTGAACTCAACTAGCTCAAGTAAAGAATATTATGACTAAGATAATATACAACAAATTATCGTTAGTCTCCAACAGGAAAAATCTAATAGAATCTGATAGATGACCGCTTTTAAATCAATCTTCTTAAGCGAAATAATAATTCATTAGAAGAGTTAAGTAGAGAATGCAAACTACTATCTTCTATATATGAATTTAAAAGTTCATCATCGATATTTTATCCCTGTAACATCAATCAATATATATCCGGAATCAAATATTCATCTTTGCACCACAGCCAAAGATATTCATCAGTTGGTCATGTTCATCTAAACACCTGTTCATCTTTGCACTACGGGCCAAAGATATTAATCAGTTGGTCATGTTCGTCCTCGAAATTGACGTACGTACTTGGTGTTTCGAAAAGATGAGAATACCTCGCTTTCATTTCCGTTTCCAACTCCCAGGTCATTTCCTCAATAACATGGTTTCTCTACAAAACTTTAACTTGTGGTATAACCTCGGTACATAGGACATGTTCTTTCCTATCCAAGATCTTGACAGATACCTCCTCGTACGTTAAGTCTTCGGCTATCTCGTCCGGTTCTAACTTAATGACGTGGTTCAAGTCGTCAACATATTTACGTAACATCGATACATGAAAAACGTTATGAACACGCGTCATAATTGGCAGTAAAACGAGTCTATAGGCCACAGTTCCTATTCGATCGAGAATTTCAAATGGATTAATAAATCGAAGGTTTGAGCTTTCCTCACCTCACCGATTCTCACTTTTGAAATAACAACTTCTTGCACCTCCTTCTTCAAATTCATCGACTCGGTGTGTAGCAAACGACCTTTAACTTTATCGATTAAAGTCGATTATACTCGTATATCATCACGTGGGTACCTAGAGTTTTCATCTCCATCTCTATTATTTGTAAATTATACGAAATGAGTCTTTGACAATATCGTACTCGTACTTGTATACGATCTTCTACTCAACACGTCAGCTACCACGTTCGTTTTTCCAGGATGGCATGGTCAGAACATGTGCTGAAATGAGTCTCCTCTTGAGTTCTTCGAAGCTCTTCCCACATTCCTTGCTCCATTCGAATTTTGTATCTCTACGAGTCAGCTGCGTTAATGGAATAGCGATTCGAGAATATCCTTCAACGAATCTCCGATAATAACCAACTAAGCCTAAAAAGCTACGTATTTCGATTACCGACTTAGGTTGTTCTCAACTGTGACTCATATCCCAACCTTGGATAACACGTTACAATGACACCTATCAGTTTACTATCGCACGAATATGGTGTCCTCTACGAGATGTCGCGGCGGTGCATTCCACAAAGGAAGTCACCAGATAAAGGCTCAGTACCAAATTCTATAGTTGAATTTTAACTCTCGAAGTTCAATAGAGCCATTCGATATGAGATTTTAGAAATGAGTTTTGACGGGTTCAAAGTCGATACAAAATTTAATATCGATCTTTGGGAGTAAGCGAAGAAATTCTTCAGGAAATACATCAGGAAAAATCAATAACAACAGGAATACTATTCAAATCTGACGTGTCTTTATTCAAATCCATAACATGGACTAAGAAAACTTGACATCCATAATAAACAAATGACTTCATGGCTTGATATGAAAATGTTTGACTACAATGGTTTGATTGCTTGAATTCGAATAACAGGTTGCTTAGGAATATGAAAACTAACAACCTTACAAAAGCAATCAATTTGGCATGATGAGTAGTTAACCAATCAATCCCTAAAATCACATCAAAAGCAAGTATCTTTAAATAAATAAGGTCATTGACGGGTAATGTGATGGTGCCAACTTGGATCAAACAAGATTTCTAAACAACGGATGTAATGAAAGTTTCTCTAACTGAGTCTCCATAATAAAGTCAAAGTCTAATTTCTCCATAGTCAAGTTCAAACGTTGAGCGTAAAGCAAGAGAGATAAAAGAATGGGTAGAACCCAGATCTAGTAAGGTATAAACTTCGTAAGAATTTATAATTAACTAACCCGTGCTAACTTCGTTTGGGTTCCTCGCATTTTGACCGGATCACGACAAACGCTTCTTCCAGGAATCGTTGACTTTGACTTTTTCATATCGCCTCTCTGGTGCCAACGTCCCAATTGGACTTGATTTCGCTATAGGACAAAATCGAGCTATGTGACCATCTTTTCCACAACTAAAACATACCTTGGAAGGCTTTGAGCAGTTTGACCTTATATGTCCCTCCTCTCCGTGATCTCAGTAGATCTAAGCTGGCGATCGTTCTCTTCCCCTAGAATTTGTTCTTTGGTCTTGATCTTGCCGCCGACGCGTCTTCCCGTCATTGTTAAATCTTCTTTTTTAGATTGGACATCTCTTTCCATAATATCAACGCAGCGTCAATGCGCTTTTACCCATGCATCACTCATTCTCTCTCGTTCGGTTATTTCTTCTTCAAATTTCGATTCCGACTTTATCATCTTATACTACGCCAAAGAGTGCTTACATTCAAGCATCACATATCGGGTAACATAAGCTTGAATCGTTGCATCCTTTTGCTCCACGATCGCTCGCAATTCTTCATTTTGCTTCTTCTAACTCATGAATACGATTTTGCAATTCTACATTTTGATCATAAAATACCTCTAATAAACTCTCTTGGTACCTTCTTCTTCCTCTTCTTCCTCACTCACCGTTATTTTCTCTGCGACTATCTTGGGTGCAACTATCAATTCTTCACTCACCACATGGATATCTCTAATTCCTTCTTCTTTGACATCACATTATCACGGTTGGCGATTAGAGGTGTCTCCACGATCTCATTCACTCCATTGTTAACGTTCTCGTGACCATTCTTAAAAACTATCATAAAACAAGGGTTAATTAAATAAATTAACAAATCACATAATACCCTATATTATGACCAACAACCAAATAAGCTTAGGTAGGACACACTAGCGAAAGATTTACTCGTCTCTCCCCTCCTAGTTCTATTCCCCGATCTCCGCCAGAGATCATATCCCTAAGCTTTGATACCAACTGTGGCGCCCCAAAATAGGTCCATTCCATCCAACCCATTCTCGAGTCGCCAAATACATGGTACGAAATAACTACAACTTTATTATTACAACATATAAAGCTGTGAGTTTAAAAATGAGATATTGTCATCTAGATAATATCCACACGCAAATAAATTCCCATCATAATTATTGATACATTATTTTACAAAATGGTGAGGACTACTAAACAACTCTCTCTAAAACCTTCATTCCATACCAGAACTAGTACTCGCTACATTCTCGCCTCACGAGAAGAAAAATGGAACAACAAGGAAAAGGGTGAGCTCAACTAGCTCAATAAAGAATATTATGACTAAGATAATATACAACAAATTATCGTTAGTCTCCAACAGGAAAAATCTAATAGAATACAATAGAGAAACCAGTTTTAAATCAATCTTGGCAGTGATTGAAATAATAATTCATTAGAAGAGTTAAGTAGAGAATGCAAACTACTATCTTCTATATATGAATTTAAAAGTTCATCATCGATATTTTATCCTGTAACATCAATCAATATATATCTAGAATTAAATATTCATCTTTGCACTACAATTTAAAGATATTCATCGATTAAGTCATGTTCATCTAAACACATTCATCATTTGCACTACAAAGCCAAAGATATTAACCCGATTAGTCATGTTCATCTCAACACTGTTCATCTTTGCACTACTGCCCAAAGATATTCATCAAGAAATCATTCATCTTTGCACTACACTGCCCAAGATATTCGGTAATATCATCATTTAAGACCGAGGATGATGAAAATATTTTTAAAGAAAGCGAATCCGGTGAAACAAAAGAACAAGTATTATGGATTCGTACTTTAAACAATCCGAGTTCAAAATACTTCATAAATAATCATCATCAAGTAAAATTCAAGAATGATCAAAACATGGATACAATCAAAGCTAGTATCCATAATAGATATTTTAGAAAAGAAGAAATTTCATTTTTCTATTGAATAGTGCCGTATTCGTGAATAGTCTCAGTATCGTGAATAGTCTTGAGTATCGTGAATAGTAACTCAAACACCTAAAAGATAGAAATTTCACAAAAAAAACATCTTCACGCTTCATGAATAGTACTCGTGAATAGTAACTTCGTGAATAGTAACTCATGAATAGTAACTCGTGAATAGTAACCCATGAATAGTAACCCAGAGCATGAAAAAGTTCCAAATTTGATAAAAAGTTCCAACCAATATTTCAAAGATAATGTTATTGAAGAAATAATATCATTTGAGAAGAAAATAATATCCCTTACCTCGAAAGACAAGATCTTTAGTTGAAACACAGGATATAGGCTATGACTTGAACTTGCAGACCCGTATAGCAATACTCAAAGTATACTCAAAATACTTACAAGAATACGCCGATAATATAGAGAGAAAACTTGATTTACGGTGTGATTTTCAATTCTAACCTAAGCTCCCTATTTATAGGAAAATGCTTAGAACACCAAAGTAGAAAATTGAATATAATAATATTATTTATAAACAAAATTCCTTAGCCCACCTTTGAAATCTGATTTCAGCCATAGCACATGTTAAATGAGGTTCACAAACTCACCAAAAACGTTTTTATCAAAATAATTAATTAAAACTCCCAAAATCAATTATTTGAACTCGAAACTTCAATAATTCATAATAAATAGCCCTTTTGTCGTAAAAAATTGAATCACGCGATTGTTTATAGGAAATTCAATTCTCAACAACTGCGCAGAAGAAAGTTTTTCCAAATTCCAAATGTAAATTGACCAAGAAATCCATAAAGCAGGCGATTTTATAAATTTATGATCAAATTTTGGTCAATAATTGTGTCCACCAACACACAAAATATGTGTTAAACATTTATTGCCACAAAATACTCTTCCTCCTCATATACTCATATATCCCACATTCATTATAAAAATATCACCGTTAATATATTATTAAAATAATATATTTAAATAAATTATTTTATCAGAAAAAGATAAAATATTAATTTTCAACAATTGTCACATTAAAAATTTTCTCCATCTATATCCACATAAAATCAATATTTTTCTCATCATATAAATCAATAATTAATTATTCACAAATAATATTCTGAGAATCACAAGATCTGGCAACTGTGCCGTTCCCAGGAAAGAGGGGGCTTTCCAATAAGGATCTCTCCTTACTGGCGCGCAATTAGGTGACCAAACCTCTCCTTAGACAGAACTTTCTAGACATTGCCAATAATATTTTCTAATAATATTATTCAGATAATATGAATTATTGCTCCGATAATGGAAAATACCGTGTAATGACAATTTATTGAAACACAAAGAATATAATATATCAATGCAAACAATTATTGAATCAATAAAATAAAATCTTGAATAGTAATTATTGTAACAATTATTGAGTAGTGCCTTCTTACGTAAGAATCAATAATTGGTGCAATACTGCAAGCTATCTTCTCAACAACGCGTATTAGTGTGTTTTAACCACCGGGTATTCCAACAAAGATTAATCTGTGAATAACTACGCTGTAGATTATTTATAAACAACTTATATTTGTCGTTTTCTTCATCCAATCGCTTTCCGTTATGGGGCCCACAAAAAGATTGCTTGGTAAATCATACGAATATTCCCGAAGCGGTACAAATATTCCACGACCAAACGAATATTCTCCGACAATAATGAATATTTTATAACCACTTGCTTATTCGAAATATTTGCGCATTTTACCCATAACTAACCACATTAATCAAATCAACCCTTACTATTTCAAAATAATAAATAAAGGAAATTCCATTTTATAAAAAAAAATTCGGGGTCTTACAGTATTAGACTATGATAGATTTGATAATAGTTGTTTTAGTTTATAAAAAAAATTACATATGATTTGCAGCGAGGGAATTCAATTTCACATACCACGTTGATTATCAAATTCAGGTTCAGATTGGTTAAGGTTTCCTAAAATTTTCATTCTCCTTTATATTCATGAGATTCTAAAACAACTATTATCAAATCTATCATAGTCTAATACTGTAAGACCCCGATTTTTTTTTATAAAATGGAATTTCCTTTATTTATTATTTTGAAATAGTAAGGGTTGATTTGATTAATGTGGTTAGTTATGGGTAAAATGCATAAATATTTCGAATAAGCAAGTGGTTATAAAATATTCATTATTATTGTCGAGAATATTCGTTTGGTCGTGGAATATTCAGTCTTGCTTGTGGGAATATTCAGATGACGGCTACCTGTGGACGCCCCCAAAATTAGGTATACATCACCCATCTTGGGTCGCCACTTACATGGTATGTAATTTAAATACAACTTATTAACATAAGCTGTAGGTATGCAATACGACATAAAGCGTGAGTTTAAATACAAATATCGTCTACTAGATATTATACAAACTCAAAAAAAGTCCTCATTACAATTATTATCACACTATTTCACGAATAGTGAGGACTACTAATGCTATCTTGAGGACCATCACTCGTTTCCCGACTCGTCCCAAATTTATATTCTCATTTCACGAAGAGAACGGTGAAGAAAAAGGGTGAGCTCAACTAGCCCAAAGAAGAAATATTATGACTAAGATAATGCGAATAAATTATCAATAGTCTTCAACAATGTTAAACCGATAAAATACAATAGACAACCGGTTTAAGCTGCGGTGAATAAGCAATCCATTAAAAGAGTCAAGTAGAAAATAAAGTCTACTATCTTTTAGGTTTTAAAAGGTTTTCATCACTGTTTATAGCCAAGACTCGACTTTAATAAATATTCCACATCATCGAATCACCCCGTGCACTACTGACCAAGGATATTCTTTAGTATCACGACCACAATTATTCATGCACTACTGGACCAAGAATATTTGTGTATTCATTAATGGTCATGATCATGCCAACAATCGTCCATCAATGCACTATGGCCCTTTGAGGATTTTTATCACATCATTTGTAACATTACGGTCATGATTACAACCGAATAGTCTCTCGTCATAATCATACCAAGTCCATCTATGCACTACAGCCATGAGATGACTTTCAAAAAAATATAAACATGAGGATGATGACAATGATATAAGAATTCAATAAAACAAGTTCAAGAATTATTTTATCCAGGAATTATTAACGCCCAAATTGTCAACATGATCTTTGTTTTGTAGAGTAAAATTCAAGAATGATCGGAAGAATATTTCCATGAAAAGATCTTTGGATGAAACGTAAATATCAAGGATATTCTACTAATTTCATGGAGTATAGAAGTCAAAGTTTTTAACCAATTGGGTATAATAAAGAATGGAATAACAAAAGAAATCACCATGCATGCGATAGATCGCATGCAGACGGAGTTATTCCAACGAGAATAATAAATAACGGAACCAAGTCCGGCGTAAAACACACATGCAGTATGGGATGTTCCAATGTAATAATAATAAAAAAGAACGAATTAAAGTCCTGTAAAACACATGTATGGATGTTCCAGCGAATAATAATATAAAAAAGCGGAACCAGTCAAGGTTGTAAAACACACGCATGAGGATGTTCCAATAGAATAATAGAAGAATGTCACCAAGTATAGGGTAAACCGCGTGATACGAGTTATTCCAATGTAGAATAATAAGCAATGGAATAACAACAGTTCTCTTCATGAATAAGAAAGAATAACACCCCTTACTTTTGGTAGGAGATTGAATCTTGCGAGCGGTGTAGTAACAAAATACTCTTCTTCTTTCTCTCTTATTCTCTCTATACTTTCTCTCTCTATAGCTTGAATGAATTCGTGAAAATAATGAAGCCCTAGGCCTCTATTTATAGAAGATTTCTAGCTTAAGACTCTTAGATGTGAAAAGGCAAGTGAAGCACGACTAATGATGTGAAAAGAAAAGTGGTTTGACTTTTGTAATGTGAAACGACAAGTGGTTCGGCCTTTGTAATGTGAAGCGACAAGTGGTTGACGTCTCGTAAAGGTAATTACTATTAACGAAGGTAAATACTATTGATGAAGGTAAATACTATTCACAAGGGTAACTACTATTGATTGAAGGTAATTACTATTGACGAAGGTAAATACTATTCACAAGGGTAATTACTATCGACGAAGGTAATTACTATTGTGAAGGTAATTACTATTGACGAAGGTAAATACTATTCACAAGGGTAATTACTATCGATTTGGCGAAGGTAATTACTTATTGACGAAGGTAAATACTATCGATTTGAAGAGACTCTTAGATGATGACATATGAGCCCCCCATAAAATAATCAAACTTACCACAAATCATTTTATTTTTTTATCAACACATATTTAATCTTTCAACAATTATTAATCATTTATAACTTGTCGTCTCAATTATTGATTTAATACTATAACATATTATATAGATGATCTTTGTGACAATAATTGAATCAATAATATAATAGATATGATGCAAAGAATTCTTGTAGCAATAATTGAGCATAAATTGAGTGACTTCTCACGTAAGCATCAATAATCAATACCGTGTGCTACTATGCAACCACGCCAGTATTCTTGTATTTTTACCACCGGGTAGTTCAGCAGTTTTAACAGTAACACCTCCGTAGTTATTTTTATAAAAATATTTTGTCGTTTTCTCAATCCGACAATAATTACATTGTGGGGTCCACCAATGATTGAGTAGTTATCTGAATATTCCTAACAAAAGAATATTCCCAGACCAAACGAATATTTTATAACAACTTGCATACTTTGCAAAATTTATAAATATTACCCACAACTATAACATTATATCAAATTTATTCCATAATATTCAAAATAATATTTATAGAAAATTCATCTTTATTTATAAAAGTGGGGTCTTACAACCTCCCTTCTTATGAAATTTCGTCCCTCGAAATTAGTGGTACGATACTGGTATGTCGAAGAGGTAAGGATACCTTGATTTCATTTGATTCTAACTCCCAAGTCATTTCCTCAACATCGTGGTTCCTCCACAAAACTTTGACTTGAGGTATAACCTTGGGCGTAGAATATGTTCCTTCTTATCCAAAATTTGAGCAGGAACCTCTTCATACGTCAAATCTTCCGCTATTTCGTCCGGTTCTAACTCAATAATATGGTTCGGGTCTTTCACATATTTACGTAACATAGATATGTGAAAAGCGTTATGAAACACGAGACATATTTGGCGGTAAAAGCAGTCTATAGGCCGATTCCTACTCGATCGAGGATTAAAATGGACCGATGAATCGAGGATTAAGTTTTCCTCTCTTTCCAAATCTTGTAACTCCTTTCCATGGAGCAACTCTTAACAACACATGATCTCCTATATCGAATTCCACGTCCTTTCGATATAGATCAACATAACTCTTTTGTCGATTTTGTGAGATTTTTTTATACGTTGTCGGATCGTTTGAATCTTTTTAGTAGTCATACGTATCAACTCGGTCCCAACAACGTTGCTTCACCCACCTCATCCCAAAGATCTTTGGAGAACGACACTTTCTTCCATACAATGCTTCAAATGGAGCCAAGCCAATACTTGCTTGATAACCGTTGTTGTAGGAAAACTCCACCAATGGTAAGAACTTGTCCCAACTCCCTTGAAATCAAGGACACAGAGTCTTAATAGATCTTCAAGAGTTTGAATAGTCCTCTCCATCGTCCGTCGTCCGTCCGAGGATGATATGCCGAAGCTAAATCGTAAGTCTGTGCCCATAGCTTTTTGCAAACTAACCCAAAATCGTGAAGTGAATCTTGGGTCTCGATCGAAACTATGGATACGGCATACCATGCGATCTTACAATCTCGTTTATGTACATCTGAGCAAGACGTTCAAGTGTATAAGTTTCTCAGTATCGTAAGAAATGAGCGAGACTTGGTCAATCTATCAACAATGACCCATATCGCATCAATGCCTTGAGAAACCTTAGGAAGACGTGCAGAACGAAATCCATGGTAATGTGCTCCCACTTCCATTTTGGAATTTCAAGTGGTTCTGATGGACCTTTTGGTACTTGATGCTCCGCTTTAACTCGTTGACAAGTTAGACACCTTGAGATAAACAAACGCTATCTCTCTCTTCATATTGCTCCACCAAAAAATATATAGCGAATATCATGATACATTTTGGTATTCCTGAGATGGATTACAAATGGTGTGTTGTGCGCCTCCATCATGATATTATACTTTAAATCGTGGTCGTTAGAACACAAAGTCTGGAGTTGACTCAAGTATTCCTTCTTCATCGATTCTTGCTTTAAGATAGCACCTTCAGACGCACTTTCCTCATACGCATGACTCCTCCAGTGCGTAGCTTGAGCGACTTTAACTTTATCGATTAAAGTCGGTTCTACTCAGATACTCGCTTATCATCACATGCGCTACTGAAGTCTTTAACTCTATCTCCATCCTTTGCAAGTCACACAAAATGGGCCTTGCGTTGACAATATCGCCTTTCGTGCTTGCATATGATTTTCTACTCAATAAATACTACCACGTTCGCTTTTCCAGGATGGTTTTGGATGGTATGATCATAATCTTTCAACATTTCAAGCCAACGTCGTTGTCGCATGTTGAGTTCCTTTTGAGTGAAGAAATATTTAAGGCTTTTATGATCCAGTAAAGATCTCCACTTTCTCCCCATACAAGTAATGCCTCCAAATTTTAAGTGCAAAGACAACACCGCTAACTCTAGATCATGAGTAGGATAATTCCTCTCATATTCTTTGAGTTGTCATGAGGCATAAAGCTATAACTTTTCCATGTTGCATAAGAACACATCCCAACCCTTTGCTCAAGCATCATCAGATGACAAATCCCTCCGAGCCGGATGGTATTGTCGAGCAGTCTTTGAAATAAGTCTCCTCTTGAGTTCTTGAAAACTCTTCTCACATTCTTCGCTCCAACCGAACTTTGTATCTTTTCGAAGTCATTTGAGTCGATGGAGTAGCGATTCGAGAAAATCCTTCCACGAATCTCCGATAATAACCAACTAAACCGAGAAAGCTACGTACTTGGTCATCGATTTAGAAGTTGTTCCGACTTTGAATAGCTTCAATCTTTGCTGGGTCAACAGATATTCCATGACTTGATACCACGTGCCCAAGGAATGCTACTTCTTTAAGCCAGAACTCACATTTCTTTAACTTGGCATAAAGCTTATATTCACGAAGCTTTTGGAGTGTCAGCCTCAAGTGTTGCTCATGATCTTCACGGCTTTTGGAATAAATAAGGATGTCATCAATAAAGATGACCACAAAGTGATCTAAATATTCCTTGAATACTCGGTTCATCATATCCATGAAGGCGGCGGAGCATTAGTCAATCCAAAGGACATGACTAGAATTCATAATGCCCGTCATCGAGTTCCGAAAGCCGTCTTTGGAATGTCGTGGTTCTAATCTTCAATTGGTGATATCCGAAGCGAAGATCAATCTTTGAAAAGAATTTGGCTCCTTGCAATCGGGTCAAACAGTCATCAATACGTGGCAATGGATACCTATTTTTGATGGTGACATGATTCAACTCCCGATAATCAATACAAAGTCGCATACTCCCATCTTTCTTCTTCACGAATAGAGCAGGAGCACCAAGGAGAAGTACTAGGGACGAATAAAGCCGATGTCTAACAATTCCTGCGGTTGGGTCTTTAACTCACGAAGTTCAATAGGAGCCATTCGATATGGGGCTTTGGAAATAGGTTTTGTCTGGGTTCAAGGTCGATACAAAATTCAATTTCACGCTCTCGGGGTAGGCGAGGGGAAGTTCTTTGGGAATCGTCGGAAATTTATTAACAATAGAAATATCGTTCAAAACCGGCGTATTTTTGTTTAAATCTGTGACATGAGCTAAGAAAGCTTGACATCCGTTTTTCAATAAGCGAATAGCTTTATGGCTTGAGATGACCGTGATTGATTTTAATGGTTTGGTCGTTTAAATTAGCATAATAGGTTGATTAGGAATATGAAAGCTAACAACCTTTAAAATAATCAATTTTTGCATGATAAGTAGTTAACCAATCAATCCCTAGAATCACGTCAAATGCAAGTATTTTTAATGAAATAAGATCGACAGATAATGTGAGGGTACCGATTTGAACCAAACAAGACTTATAAGCAAGTGGATGTAATGAAGGTTTCTCCCAGCGGAGTTTCCACAGATAAGTCAAAGTCTAATTTCTCCGAGTCAAATTTAATCGATGGCGCAAGTAGGAGAAATAAAAGAATGGGTAAACAGGTATCAAATAAAGTATAGACTTCATTAGAGTTTATGATAAGCTTACCCGTGATGACCTCATTCGGATTCCTTGCTCTTTGGGAGGTCACAACAAACGCTCTCCCCTTGCACCTTCGGGGTTTGAATTTTCTGGGATGGCCTTTGGTGCCTCCATCCTAAATTGAATTGTCTTGATGGCGACAAAATCGAGCTAAGTGACCTTCTCTTCCACAATCATAACATGCTTTGGATGGCATGACGCAGTTTGGACTGATGTGTCCCTCTCCTCCGCATTTGAAGCATATGATAGGTGGTCTTTCTCCTTCCTTAACAATAGGTGCTGGTGCTGACGTCTTTCCATCATTGTTGAATCTCCGTTTCTTGAAATGTCCATTCTTATTGTTTTGGCCTTGATTACCACCGAAGTGGTTACCATATCTGGCCTGTTGATTCCCTCCACGCTTGTTGTCACCGCTCGATGACTACTCTCATTTGGTATTATAATTTTGCTTACCGCTTTTTTTAGTTGTGTTGACTCATTATCGCGTTCCACTAACTGAGCCCTATTTACAACATCTGAATACAAACACAGTTTATGAGAAATAAGATGTTGACGTATCTCCGGCTTCAAACCTCTTAAAAACATTCGCGCCATTCTCTCTTCATTATCCACCAAGTGGGATATGAACCGTGATAACTCCGCAAATTTTGCCTCGTATTGCGACACGGTCATATTGTTTTGTTTCAACTTGATAAACTCTACCTCATTCATATGGCGAATACTTTCGGGAAAGTATTTGTCGTTGAACGACTCTGGAACTTCTCCCAAGATATCTTGAAGACAAAGAGGTTGAGTACGTTTCTGATTCCCACGATGAATCGCCTCTCTCAAGCAACATAAAAAGCGGCAAAAGGAACCTTTGCTCCTCGGAGCATCCCAAGACATCAAATATCTTGGTAATCTGCTTTATCCATGCTTCCGCCGAAGTGGTTTTGGCTCACCCTTAAACTCGGTGGTCGGCTCCTTGAATTGTTTAGCGGTGACCGCTTCGAGAGTTTTCTCGTGTTTCCAACTCACGTTTTGGATGAGAGAGTTGCTCTCTTTTTTGTTGCATAAATTGCATAAAGCCTCCGAACATTTGATCATTTATCATTTGGTGGTGTTGTTATTGTTTGCATGAGGATTATCGCCTTCGATGCACATTATCACGATTATTGATATGTGGTGAATCAACGATCGCTCGCTGCGCTCCATTGCTATTCTCAACGTTCTCGGATGTCATTTTGAGATATCGCCACAAAACAAAAGGTTAATTGACATGTAACAAATTATCCCTATCTTACGACCAACCAATAAATATAGACATAAACTTGGGTAGGTCATACTAGCGAAGGTATTCCCGTCTCTCCCTTCTAGTACTATTCTCACATCTTAGCGAGGATCATATCCTAAGCTCGATATACAAGTGACGCCCCCAAAATTAGGTATACATCACCCATCTTGGGTCGCCACTTACATGGTATGTAATTTAAATACAACTTATTAACATAAGCGCCGTGTACAATACGACATAAAGCGTGAGTTTAAATACAAATATCGTCTATTAGATATTATACAAACTCAAAAAAAGTCCTCATTACAATTATTATCACACTATTTCACGAGAATAGCGAGGACTACTAATGCTATCTTCAGGACCATCACTCGTTTCCCACTCGTCCCCGGCTATATTCTCATTTCTCAAGAAGAAACGGTGAAAGAAAGGGTGAGCTCAACTAGCCCCAAGAAGAAATATTATGACTAAGATAATGCGAATAAATTATCAATAGTCTTCAACAATGTTAAACCGATAAAATACAATAGACAAACGGTTTAAGCTGCGGTGAATAAGCAATCCATTAAAAAAGTCAAGTAGAAAATAAAGTCTACTATCTTTTAGGTTTTAAAAGGTTTTCATCATTGTTTTATAGTTGAGACTCGACTTTAATAAATATTCCACATCATCGAATCACCCCACACTTCTGACGCCAAGGATATTCTTTAGTATCACGACCACAATTATTCATGCACTACGGGCCAAGAATATTTGTGTATTCATTAATGGTCATGATCATGCCAACAACTCATCCATCAATGCACTATGGCCACCGAGGATTTTTATCACATCATTTGTAACATTACGGTCATGATTACAAGAATAGTCTCTCGGTCATAATCATACCAAGTCCATCTATGCACCTTCTCTGGCCACGTAGATGACTTTCAAAAAAATATAAACATGAGGATGATGACAATGATATAAGAATTCAATAAAACAAGTTCAAGAATTATTTTATCCAGGAATTATTAACGTCAAATTATCAACATGATCTTTGTTTTGTAGAGTAAAATTCAAGAATGATCGGAAGAATATTTCCATGAAAAGATACTGAGGATGAAATGCAAATATCAATGATATTCTACTAATTTCATGGAGTATAGAAGTCAAAGTTTTAACCATTTGGGTATAATAAAGAATGGAATAACAAAAGAAATCACCATGCATGCGATAGAACCGCATGCAGATGAGTTATTCCAATGTAATAATAAATAACGGAACCAGTCCAAGGGTAAAAAACACAGGCAGGATGTTCAACGAATAATAATAATAAAGAGCGGAACCGGTCGGTGTAAAACACACGAGACGAGGATGTTCAACAGAATAATAATAAAGGCGGAACCCGAAACCGGTCCTGGTGTAAAACACACAGACAGGATGTTCCAATGTAATAATAGAAGAATGTCACCAAGTATAGGGTAAACCAAGCGTATACATGTTATTCCAATGGAATAATAAGCAATGGAATAACAAATGCAGTTCTCTTCATGAATAAGAAAGAATAACACCCCTTACTTTTGGTAGGAGATTGAATCTTTGCTTGCGGTGTAGTAATAAAATACTCTTCTTCTTTCTCTCTTATTCTCTCTATACTTTCTCTCTCTATTGCTTGAATGAATTCGTGAAAAAATAATGAAGCCCTAGCCTCTATTTATAGAAGATTTCTAGCTTAGCACTTTTCTTAGTGTGAAAAGGCAAGTGGCTTCGACGACTAATGATGTGAAAAGAAAAGTGGTTTGACGCTTTTGTAATGTGAAGCGACAAGTGGTTCGGCGCTTTGTAATGTGAAACGACAAGTGGTTCGACGTCTGGTAAAGGTAATTACTATTAACGAAGGTAAATACTATCGACGAAGGTAAATACTATTCACAAGGGTAACTACTATTGTGAAGGTAATTATTATTGACGAAGGTAAATACTATTCACAAGGGTAATTACTATTGTGAAGGTAATTACTATTGACGAAGGTAAATACTATTCACAAAGGTAATTACTATTGACGAAGGTAATTACTATCGTGAAGGTAAATACTATTGTGAAGAGACTCTTAGATGATGACACATGAGCCCCCATAAAATAATCAAACTTACCACAAATCATTTTATTTTCATCAACACATATTTAATCTTTCAACAATTATTAATCATTTATAACTTGTCGTCTCAATTATTGATTTAATACTATAACATATTATCTGAGATGATTGTGACAATAATTGAATCAATAATATAATAGATATGATGCAAAGAATTATTGTAGTAATAATTGAGCATAGTTGAGTGACTTCTCACGTAAGCATCAATAATCAATCTAGTGTGCTACTATGCAACCACTGCCGTATTCATCGTATTTTTACCACCGGGTAGTTCAACAGTTTTTTAACGGTAACACCTCCATAGTTATTTTTATAAAATATTTTTGTCGTTTTCTCAATCCGACAATAATTCTGTTGTGGGGTCCACCAATGATTGAGCCGTTGTATGAATATTCCCTAACAAAAAGAATATTCCCCGATCAAACGAATATTTTATAACAACTTGCATACTTTGCAAAATTTATAAATATTATCCACAACTATAACATTATATCAAATTTATTCCATAATATTCAAAAATAATATTTATAGAAAAATTCATCTTTATTTATAAAATTTGAGGGTCTTCTATAGCGATCTTGTGGGCCCCATAACTGAAAGCGATTGGATGAAGAAACGACAAATATAAGTTGTTTATAAATAACGACGTAGTTATTTACAGATTATCTTGTTGGAATATCCGGTGGTTAAAACACACTAATACGCGTTGTTGAGCAAGAAGACACGGTGATTGCACCAATTATTGATTCTTACGTAGAAGACACTACTCAATAATTGTTACGTGGTAATTACTATTCGAAGATTTTATTTTATTGATTCAATAATTCTTTGCGTCAAGGTTGATATATTATATTTCTTTGTTGTTTCAATAAATTGTCATTACGGTATTTTCCATTATCGGACAATAATTCATATTATCCTGAATAATATTATTAGAAAACATTATTGGCAATGTCTAGAAAGTTCTATCTAAGGAGAGGTTTGGTCACCTAATTGCTTGGCCAAGAAGAGAGAGATCCTTATTGGAAGCCCCTCTTTCCAGGAACTACACTGGTTGCCAAAGATCTTTGTGATTCTGTAATATTATTTGTGAATAATTAATTATTGATTTATATGATGAGGAAAATATTGATTTTATGTGGATATAGATGGAGAAAATTTTAATGTGACAATTGTTGAAAATTAATATTTTATCTTTTACGATAAAATAATTCATTTAAATATATTATTTTAATAATATATTAATGGTGATATTTTTATAATGAATGTGGGATATATGAGTATATGAGGAGGAAGAGTATTTTGTGGCAATAAATGTTTAACACATATTTTGTGTGTTGGTGGACACAATTATTGATTTGAAATTTGATTATACACGTAAAATCGCCTTCGTTTATGGATTTTGGTTAATTTCATTTGGAATTTGGAAAAACTTTCTTCGCAAAGTTGTAGAGAATTGAATTTCCTATAAAAAGTCGTGAGATTCGAATTTTCGACAAAAGGGCTATTTATTATGAATTATTGAAGTTTTGAGTTCAAATAATTGATTTTGGGAGTTTTAATTAATTATTTTGAGAAAAACGTTTTTGGTGAGTTTGTGAACCTCATTTAACATGTGCTATGGCTGAAATCAGATTTCAAAGGTGTGCTAAAGAATTTTGTTTATAAATAATATTATTATATTCAATTTTCTACTTTTTGGTGTTCTAAGATTTTCCTATAAATAGGGAGCTTAGGTTAGAATTGAAAATCACACCGAAGCTGAAGTTTTTCTCTCTATATTATCGAAGCGTATTCTTGTGAGTATTTTGAGTATACTTTGAGTATTGCTATACTGATCTGCAAGTTCAAGTCATAGCTTTATATCCAAGTGTTTCAACTAGAAGTAAGGGATGTTGTCTTTTTCGAGGTAAGGGATGTTATTTTATTCGAAAATGATATTATTTCTTCAATATCATTATGCCAAAATATTGGTTTGAAATTTTTTATCAAATTTGGAACTTTTTCATGCTATGGGAGTTCTTATTCACGATATCTGACCACTATTCACTTAATACGACATTATTCAATTTAAAAATGAAATTTCTTCTTTTCGTCCAAAATATCTATTATGGATACTAGCTTTGATTGTATCCATGTTTTGATCATTCTTGAATTTTTTACTTTCGGTATGATTATTTATGAAGTATTTTTGAACTCGGATTGTTTAAAGTACTTAATCCATAATACTTGTTCTTTTGTTTCTTTGGATTCGTTTTCTTTAAAATATTTTTCATCATCCTCGATCCTAAATGATGATGTTTATTGAATATCTTTGGCCAGTAGCAAAAAGAAGGTTGATTTTCTTATGAATATCTTTGGCCGTAGAAGTGCAAAGATGAACAAGTGTTGAGATGAACATGACTAATCGATTAATATCTTTGGCCCGAGTGCGCAAAGATGAGCAGTGTTTAGATGAACATGACCGGTGATGAATATCTTTGGCACGTAGTGCAAAGATGAATATTTGATTCGAGATATATATTGATTGATGTTACAGGATAAAATATCGACGATGAACTTTTAAATTCATATATAGAAGATAGTAGTTTGCATTCTCTACTTAACTCTTCTAATGAATTATAATTTCATTGCGAATATTGATTTAAAATTTGTTGTCTATTGTATTCTATTAGATTTTTCCTGTTGAAGACTAACAATAATTTGTTGTATATTATCTTAGTCATAATATTCTTTCTTTGGGCTAGTTGAGCTCACCCTTTTCCTTGTTGTTCCATTTTCTTCTCTCGGGGAGGCGAGAATGTAGCGAGTACTAGTCGGGGTATGGAATGAAGGTTCTAGAGAGAGTTGTTTAGTAGTCCTCACCATTTTTGTAAAATAATGTATTAATAATTGTGATGAGGATTTATTTGGGTATGTATATTGTCTAGAAGACAATAATTGTATATATGTTGTCGTATTTTGCACGACAAATGTATTAATAAAGTTGTAGTTTTTTCTGTACCATGTATTTGGCGACTCAGAATGGGTTGGATGGAATGGACCTATTTTAGGGGCGTCACAGTTGGTATCAGAGCTTAGGGATATGATCTCTGGCGGAGATCGGGGAATAGAACTAGGAGGGGAGAGACGAGTAAATCCTTCGCTAGTGTGTCCTACCTAAGCTTATTTGTTGGTTGGTCATAATATAGGGGTATTATGTGATTTGTTAAATTATTTAATTAACCCTTGTTTTATGATAGTTTTTGAGAATGTCAACTGAGAATATTAACAGTGGAGTAAATGAGACCGTGGAGATGCATATACTTACCAACGAGGAGAGCGTGCAACAGTGGCAATGTACCTCCCATGAACAACACCACCTGAAAGAGATGATGAAGCGAGGGATGTTTAGAAGCTTTTTGCAGATTCATGCAAAATCGGGGCGAGGAGACTCGTGTTCAAAATATAGGAGGAAATGATAGCAATTCACGGGTGGTCACACAAGCGATTAAAGAGTTAGGACCACGAGTGCGGGGAAAGCGAGATCCGATTAAGCGGTGGCGTGGGTCAAACAAATTATCAAGATATTCGATGTCTTGGGATGCACGGAGGAGAAGAAAGTTCCATTCGCCACCTTTTATGTTCCGTGGCGAGGCGATTCATTGGTGGGAATCGTGAAGCGTACCCATCATCTCGCCTTTCGACGTCGTGGGAGACGTTTGAAAAGCATTCAATGACAAGTACTTTACGAAAGTATTCATCATATGAAGGAAGTGGAGTTTATTAGACCGGAGCGAATAACAATAACGTGTCCCAAAGATGAGGCGAAGTTCATGAAGTTATCGAGTTTGCACCTCATTTGGTGGAGAATGAGGAACGTATATGACGCGAATGTTTCTAAGAGGTTTGAAACCCGACATACGTCAAGATCTCATTTCTCATAAATTTTTCTCTATTCGAGATGTTGTCAATGAGGCTCGGTTGTTAGAAGCGAGATAACGAGTACGTTCAATTGAGGGTCCATAACCGAGATTATATCAAGATAGCGGTCATCGTAATAATGATAACCAGCGGAGAAAGAAGAATACGGACAAAGGCGGTAACCACTCTGGTGGTAATCGTGGCCATGAAAATAGAAGAAGCGAGTCGGGAGGAGATTTTAAAAAGAGGAGATTTAACAAAGACCATGTGAAGACGACAAGCGATAAGCAACAATTGGTTCCAAGGAGGAGAAAGACCATGGGTCGTATGTTACAAATGCGGAAAGAGGGACATATCGCCCCAAACCGCCCACAACAGGTTTAAGGTATGCTATAATTGTGGAAAAAGAAGGACATATCGCCGAGATTATACGATATCGAAACCAGATTCAGGGAATGGTGACTCAAAAGGATGTCCGGAAAAGTCAAAGTCAATGGTTCTTGGAAGAGCGTTTGTCGCGAATGACCCGGTCAAAATGCAAGGAACTCGAACGAAATTAGCACGGGTTAGTTAATTATAAATTCTTGCGAAGTTTATACCTTACTAGATACCGGTTCTACCCATTCTTTTATCTCTCTTGCTTGCGCTCAACGTTTGAACTTGACTATGGAGAAATTAGACTTTGACCTATTTATGGAGACTCCGTTAGGAGAAACTTTCATTACATCCGTTGTTTAGAAATCTTGTTTGATCCAAGTTGGCACCATCACATTACCTGTTGACCTTATTTATTTAAAGATACTTGTTTTTGATGTGATTTTAGGGATTGATTGGTTAACTACTCATCATGCCAAATTGATTGCTTTTGTAAGGTTGTTAGTTTTCATATTCCTAAGCAACCCTGTTATTCAATTCAAGCAATCAAACCATTGTAGTCAAACATTTTCATATCAAGCCATGAAGTCATTCGTTTATTATGGATGTCAAGTTTTCTTAGTCCATGTTATGGATTTGAATAAAGACACGTCGATTTGAATAATATTCTGTTGTTTTGATTTTTCGATGTATTTTACGAAGAATTTCTTGGCTTACTCCCAAAGGCGATATTAAATTTTGTATCGACTTTGAACCCCGGTACAAAACTCATTTCTAAAATCTCATATCGAATGGCTCCTATTGAACTTCGTGGAGTTAAAAATTCAACTATAAATTTGGTACCGAGCCTTTATCTGGTGACTTCCTTTGTGGAATGCAAACCGCCGACTCTCCGTAGGGGACACCATATTCGTATGCGATAGTAAAGCGATAGGTGTTATTGTAACGTCTTTATCCAAGGTTGGGATATGAGTTACGATTGAGAACAACCTAAGTCGGTAATCGAAATACGTAGCTTTCTAGGCTTAGTTGGTTATTATCGGAGATTCGTTGAAGGATATTCTCGAATCGCTATTCCATTAACGCAGCTGACTCGTAGAGATACAAATTTGAATGGAGCAAGGAATGTGGGAAGAGCTTCGAAGAACTCAAGAGGAGACTCATTTCAGCACATGTTCTGACCATGCCATCCTGGAAAAGCGAACGTGGTAGGCGGCGTGTTGAGTAGAAGATCGTATCAAGTACGAGTACGATATTGTCAAAGACTCGTTTCAGTATAATTTACAAATAATAGAGATGGAGATGAAAACTCTTGGTACCCACGTGATGATATACTGAGTATAATCGACTTTAATCGATAAAGTTAAAAATTTGTTCAAGCTACACACCGAGTCGATGAATTTGAAGAAGGAGGTGCAAGAAGTTGTTATTTCAAAAGCGAGAATCGGTGAGGTGAGAAAGCTCAAACCTTCGATTTATTAATCCATTTGAAATTCTCGATCGAATAGGAACTGTGGCGTATAGACTTGTTTTACCGCCAAGTATGATGCGTGTTCATAACGTTTTTCACGTATCGATGTTACGTAAATATGTGGACGACTCGAACCACGTCATTAAGTTAGAACCGGACGAGATAGCCGAAGACTTAACGTACGAGGAGGTATCTGTCAAGATCTTGGATAGGAAAGAACATGTCCTATGTACCGAGGTTATACCACAAGTTAAAGTTTTGTAGAGAAACCATGCTATCGAGGAAATGACCTGGGAGTTGGAAACGGAAATGAAAGCGAGGTATTCTCATCTTTTCGAAACACCAAGTACGTACGTCAATTTCGAGGACGAAATTTCATAAGGAGGGGAGGTTGTAAGACCCCGAATTTTTTTTTATAAAATGGAATTTCCTTTATTTATTATTTTGAAATAGTAAGGGTTGATTTGATTAATGTGGTTAGTTATGGGTAAAATCAGTAAATATTTGAATAAGCAAGTGGTTATAAAATATTCATTATTATCGGAGAATATTCGTTTGGTCGTGGAATATTCGTACTATCGGGAGAATATTAAATGCGACGTAGCGATCTTTTGTGGGCCCCATAACGTAAAAGCGATTGGATGAAGAAAGCGACAAATATAAGTTGTTTATAAATAACAGGCGTAGTTATTATCATTATTATCTTGTTGGAATACCCGGTGGTTAAAACACACTAATACGGCGTTGTTGAGCGATGCACCTACGGTATTGCACTAATTATTTATTCTTACGTAAGAAGACACTACTCAATAATTATTACAGTAATTACTATTCAGTATTTTATTTTATTGATTCAATAATTCTTTGCATTGATATATTATATTACTGTTGTTTCAATAAATTGTCATTTACAAGTATTTTCCATTATCAGAGCAATAATTCATATTATCCGAATAATATTATTAGAAAACATTATTGGAAATGTCTAGAAAGTTCCGTCTAAGGAGAGGTTTGGTCACCTAATTGCGCGCCAGTAAGGAGAGATCCTTATTGAAAAGCCCCCTCTTTCTCAGGAACTACACGGTCACAAAGATCTTGTGATTACGTAATATTATTTGTGAATAATTAATTATTGATTTATATGATGAGGAAAATATTGATTTTATGTGGATATAGATGGAGAAAATTTTTAATGTGACAATTGTTGAAAATTAATATTTTATCTTTTTCTGATAAAATAATTCATTTAAATATATTATTTTAATAATATATTAACGGTGATATTTTTATAATGAATGTGGGATATATGAGTATATGAGGAGGAAGAGTATTTTTGTGGCAATAAATGTTTAACACATTTTGTGTGTTGGTGGACACAATTATTGACTGAAATTTGATTATAGCCTATAAAATCGCCCGTTTGTGGATTTCGGTTAATTTCTCTTTGGAATTTGGAAAAACTTTCTTCTGCAAAGTTGTAGAGAATTGAATTTCCTATAAAAAGTCGCGAGATTCGAATTTTCTGACAAAAGGGCTATTTATTATGAATTATTGAAGTTTTGAGTTCAAATAATTGATTTTGGGAGTTTTAATTAATTATTTTGAGAAAAACGTTTTTTGTGAGTTTGTGAACCTCATTTAACATGTGCTATGGCTGAAATCAGATTTCAAAGGTGTGCTAAAGAATTTTGTTTATAAATAATATTATTATATTCAATTTTCTACTTTTGGTGTTTAAGCATTTTCCTATAAATAGGGAGCTTAGGTTAGAATTGAAAATCACACCGTAAGCTGAAGTTTCTCTCTCTATATTATCGAAGCGTATTCTTGTGAGTATTTTGAGTATACTTTGAGTATTGCTATACGGTGCAAGTTCAAGTCATAGCTTTATATCAGGTGTTTCATTTAAAATCTTGTCTTTCGAGGTAAGGGATGTTATTTTATTCGAAAAATGATATTATTTCTTCAATATCATTATGCCAAAATATTGGTTGGAAATTTTTATCAAATTTGGAACTTTTTCATGTCGGGGTTACTATTCACGTATACGGCACTATTCACGAATACGACACTATTCACCGAAAAATGAAATTTCTTCTTTTCGTCCAAAATATCTATTATGGATACTAGCTTTGATTGTATCCATGTTTTGATCATTCTTGAATTTTACTTTCAGTATGATTATTTATGAAGTATTTTTGAACTCGGATTGTTTAAAGTACGAATCCATAATACTTGTTCTTTTGTTTCACTGGATTCGTTTTCTTTAAAATATTTTTCATCATCCTCAGTCCTAAATGATGATGTTACTGAATATCTTTGGCCTGTAGTGCAAAGAAGGTTGATTTTCTTATGAATATCTTTGGCCCGTAGTGCAAAGATGAACAAGTGTTGAGATGAACATGACCAACTGATTAATATCTTTGGCCCGTAGTGCAAAGATGAACAGGTGTTTAGATGAACATGACCAGCTGATGAATATCTTTGGGCTGTAGTGCAAAGATGAATATTTGATTCGGATATATATTGATTGATGTTACTGAGGATAAAATATCGACGATGAACTTTTAAATTCATATATAGAAGATAGTAGTTTGCATTCTCTACTTAACTCTTCTAATGAATTATAATTTCCGGCTGCGAATATTGATTTAAAATTTGTTGTCTATTGTATTCTATTAGATTTTTCCCCTGTTGAAGACTAACAATAATTTGTTGTATATTATCTTAGTTATAATATTCTTTTATCGGGCTAGTTGAGCTCACCCTTTCCTTGTTGTTCCATTTTTCTTCTCGGGAGGCGAGAATGTAGCGAGTACTAGTCGGGAGGTATGGAATGAAGGTTCAGAGAGAGTTGTTTAGTAGTCCTCACCATTTTGTAAAATAATGTATTAATAATTGTGATGAGGATTTATTTGGGTATGTATATTGTCTAGAAGACAATAATTGTATATATGTTGTCGTATTTTGCACGACAAATGTATTAATAAAGTTGTAGTTATTTCTGTACCATGTATTTGGCGACTCAGAATGGGTTGGATGGAATGGACCTATTTTGGGGGCGTCACAAATACAACCACTGTAAAATAAGCCCTTCTTCCCGCTCTAAATTTTCTCCCATCCCATACTCTGCTTCCACGTTATCTGTGACGCCCCCAAAATTAGGTATACGTCACCGATCTTGGGTCGCCACTTACATGGTACATAAATTCAAATACAACTTAATAATACAACTGTCGTGTAAAATACGACAAAACATAAGCTGTGAGTTTGAATACAAATATTGTCTACTAGAGATTATACAAACTCAAAAGGAGTCCTCATTACAATTATTATCACACTATTTCACAGAATAGTGAGGACTACTATTGCTATCATCTGGTCCGTCACTCCGTTCCCCGACTAGTCCCTGCTGCGTTCTCACTTTCTTCTTCATACGCATTAGCTCCAGGTCTGTAGCTTGAGCAGCTTTAACTTTATCGATTAAAGTTGGTTCTACTCGTATATTCGTCATCATCACATGGGTCCCTGGAGTCTTTAACTCTATCTCCATCCTTTGCAAGTCACACAAAATGGGCTTTTATGTTGTGAATATTGCACTCATACCCGCATATGATATTCTACTCAATGTGTCAGCTACCATGTTCGCTTTTCCAGGATGGTATTGGATGGTATGATCATAATCTTTCAACAGATCAAGCCAACGTCGTTGTCGCATGTTGAGTTCCTTTTGAGTGAAGAAATATTTGAGGCTTTTATGATCCGTAAAGATCTCCACTTTCTCTCCATACAAGTAATGCCTCCAAATTTTAAGTGCGAAGACAACAGCTGCTAACTCTAGATCATGAGTAGGATAATTCCTCTCATATTCTTTGAGTTGTCTTGAGGCATAGGCTATGACTTTCCCATGTTGCATGAGAACACATCCTAACCCTTTGCCGAAGCATCATCTTGTAGATGACAAATCCTCCGAACCGGATGGTATTGTCGAACAGTCTTTGAAATGAGTCTCCTTTGTGTTCTTGAAAACTCTTCTCATATTCCTCGCTCCAACCGAACTTTGTATCTTTCCGAGTCAGCTGAGTTAATGGAGTAGCGATTCAAGAAAATCCTTCCACGAATCTCCAGATAATAACCGGCTAAACCGAGAAAGCTACGCATTTTGGATCATCGATTTGGGTTGCTCCAGCTTTGAATAGCTTCAATCTTTTTGGGTCAACGGATATTCCATGACTTGATACTACGTGCCCAAGGAATGCTACTTCCTCAAGCCAGAACTCGCATTTCTTTAACTTGGCATAAAACTTATATTCACGAAGCTTTTGGAGTATCAACCTCAAGTGTTGCTCATGATCTTCATGGCTTTTGGAATAAATAAGGATGTCATCAATAAAGACGACCACAAAGTGATCCAAATATTCCTTGAATACTCGGTTCATCATATCCATGAAGGCAGCAGGAGCATTAGTCAATCCAAAAGACATGACTAAGAATTCATAATGCCCGTACCGAGTTCTGAAGGTAGTCTTTGGAATATCCTCAGTTTTAACCTTTAGCTGATGATATCCAGAACGAAGATCGATCTTTGAAAAAAATTGTGCTCCTTGTAATTGATCAAACAGGTCATCAATACGTGGTAATGTGTACCTATTTTTGATGGTGACATGATTCAACTCCCGATAATCAATATAAAGTCGCATACTCCCATCTTTCTTCTTCACGAATAGAACAGGAGCACCCCAAGGAGACGCACTAGGACGAATGAAACCAATGTCTAACAATTCCTGCAATTGGGTCTTTAACTCCTGAAGTTCAATAGGAGCCATTCGATATGGGGCTTTGGAAATGGGTTTTGTACCGGGTTCAAGGTCGATACAAAATTTAACTTCACGCTCTGGGGGTAGGCCTGTAAGTTCTTCAGGGAATACGTCAGGAAATTTATTAACAATAGAAATATCCTTCAAATTTGACGTATTTTTGTTTAAATCCGTGACATGAGCTAAGAAAGCTTGACATCCGTTTTTCAATAAACGAATAGCCTTATGGCTTGAGATGACCGCGATTGATTTTAATGGTTTGGTCGCTTGAATTCGCATAATAGGTTTATTAGGAATATGAAAGCTAACAACCTTATGAAAACAATCAATTTTAGCATGATGAGTAGTTAACCAATCAATCCCTAGAATCACTTCAAATGCAAGTATTTTTAAGGAGATAAGATCGACAGGTAACGTGCGATTATCGATTTGAATCAAACAAGACTTATAAACAGTGGATGTAATGAAGGTTTCTCCTAATGGAGTTTCAACAGATAAGTCAAAGTCTAATTTCTCCGGAGTCAAATTTAATCGTTGAGCGCAAGTAGGAGAAATAAAAGAATGGGTAGAACCGGTATCAAATAAGGTATAGACTTCGCTAGAGTTTAAGATAAGCTTACCTGTGATGACCTCGTTTGGGTTCCTTGCTTTCTGGGAGGTCACAACAAACGCTCTCCCTTGCACTACCGATTTTAACTTTTCTGGGACGGCCTTTGGTGCCTCCATCCTAGCTGAACTTGTCTTCGGTGAACGACAAAATCGGGCTAGGTGACCTTCTCTTCCACAATTATAACACGCTTTGGATGCCATCGCGCAGTTTGGACTGATATGTCCCTCCCCTCCGTATTTGAAGCATATGATAGGTGGTCGTTCTCCTTCCTTAACCACGGTTCTTTGGTCTTTGGCGTCTTTCCATCATTGTTGAATCTCCTTTTCTTGAAATATCCATTTCTTGTCTTGGCCATGATTACCACCGAAGTGGTTACCATTTCTGGCATGTTGATTCCCTCCACGCTTGTTGTCATCGTTTCGATGACTGTTACCACTGGTATTTTCATGCTGTCTGCTGCTTTCCCTTGGTTGCGTTGACTCATTACCACGCTCCAATAACTGAGCCCTATTTACAACATCTGAGTACAAACACAGTTTATGAGAAATAAGATATTGACGTATCTCCGGTTTCAAACCTCTTAAAAACATTCGCGTCATTCGCTCCTCATTATCGACCAAATGGGATGCAAACGGGATAACTCATAAATTTAGCCTCGTATTGCGACATGGTCATATTGTTTTGTTCCAACTTGATAAACTCCACCTCCTTCATGTGACGAATACTTTCGGGAAAGTACTTGTCGTTGAATAGCTCTTGGAACTTCTCCCAAGACATCTTGAGTGCGTCAGTCGATATCGTTTCTGATTCCCACCGATGTCGCCTCTTCACGCAACATGAAGGTGGCGAAGGGAACCTTTTGCTCCTCGGAGCATTCCAAGACATCAAATATCTTGATGATCTGCTTTATCCATACTTCCTCCTTAAGTGGTTTAGGCTCTCCAATAAACTCGGGTGGTCCCAGCTCCTTGAACTGTTTAGCGGTGACCGTCCGAGAGTTTCCTGTGTTTACACCTGTATTTTGAACAGGAGCCACTCTCGCTTGATGTTGCATGAATTGCATGAAGCCTCGGAACATTCCATCGTTCATCATTTGGTTAGTGTTGTTGTTTGCATGAGGATTGTCGCCTTCCCGATGCACGTTGTCACGGTTATTGATCCGTGGAGACTCAGCGGTCTCTTGTGCTCCATTGATGTTCTCAACATTTTGGATGCCATTTTCAAACACTGCCACAAAACAAGGGTTAATTGACATGCAACATATTATCACTATACTCTGACCGACCAATCAAATACCAAATAAACTTAGGTAGGTCATACTAACGAAGGAATTCTCCGTCTCTCCCCTCCTAGTTCTAGTCTCACATCTTAGCCAGGGATCATATACCTAAGCTTTGATACCAACTGTGACGCCCCCAAAATTAGGTATATGTCACCCATCTTGGGTCGCCACTTACATGGTACATAAATTCAAATACAACTTAATAATACAACTGTCCTGTACAATACGACAAAACATAAGCTGTGAGTTTGAATACAAATATTGTCTACTAGAGATTATACAAACTCAAAAGGAGTCCTCATTACAATTATTATCACACTATTTTACAGAATAGTGAGGACTACTATTGCTATCATCTGGTCCATCACTCCGTTCCCCGACTAGTCCCTACTACGTTTTTATTTCCTGAAGAGAACAAGCAATCCATTAAAAGAGTCAAGTAGAGAATAAAATCTACTATCTTTTATGATTTAGAAGGTTTTTCATCACTTTTATCATTTGGGACTCAAATTTTAATAAATAATCCACATCATCGAATCACCCCTGCAGATGCGGCCGAGGATATTCTTTTAGTATCACGACCACAATTATCCATGCACTACGGGCCAAGAATATTTGTGTATTCATTAATGGTCATGATCATGCCAACAACTGTCCATCAATGCTCTACGGGCCAATGAGGACTTTTACCACATCATTTGTAACATTACGGTCATGATTACACCGAATAATCCTGGTCATAATCATACCAAGTCCATCTATGCACTTATAGGCCACATATGACTTTCAACAAAATATAAACATGAGGATGATGACAATGATATAAGAATTCAATAAAACAAGTTCAAGAATTATTTTATCCAGGAACTAATAACGTCCAAATTGTCAACATGATACCGCTTTTTGAGAGTAAAATTCAAGAATGCTCGGAAGAATATTTCCATGAAAAGATATCTTTGGATGAAGCCGCAAATATCAAGGATATTCCACTAATTTCATGGAGTATAGAAGTCAAAACTTTAACCAACCTGAGTATAATAAGGAATGGAATAACAAAAGAAATCACCAAGCATGCGATAGCGCACAGCAAAAGTTATTCCAATAGAATAATAAATAACGGAATTAGGTCCGGCGTAGAACGCACAGACAGGATGTTCCAACAAAATGATAAAGAATAGAACAACAGAAGAATTTCACCAAGTATAGGGTAGCTCATGATACAAAGTTATTCCAATGAATAATAAGAATGGAATAACAGAAGTTCTCTTCATAGATAAGAAAGAAATAATACTCCCTACCTTAGAAAAATTGGATACTAGAATAGTGAGGTAGCAGACTTCTCTTCTTCTTTCTATAATTTCTCTCTATAACAATCGCTCTATAGCTTTTGTGAATTGGTGAGAAATGAAGGAAGAATGAGCTTCTATTTATAGAAAAATATAGTTTTGATAATTGCACGTTTTGGGGATCGAAAAATTTCAGTACAATACCTCAAACTTTTCCTTTATTTATAATTTAGTCCTGCAAGTGTTATCAATCTTGCACCAACTCCCCTTATAGTAAATAATGTGATACAATAGTACACATATGTGAACAAATAGTTATATAAGCATGTGAATTAGTAGCAATTAATTGCTCATTTATCCGATAAATTATCCGATTTATCAATATAACCCCTATACATCAATTATCATCAGAATAAATGTCGATTTTCACTAACATAAACAATTCCAACATAATGAAACTATTTTTATCAAAAATATAAAATTTTAAATTTCGAAGTTTGACTTTTCTCAAAAAAGTCAACTGTTGACTTTTTGACCAAATAGTGAATCCCGGACAATTTTGTGTTTATAGACTATTTTTATTAATTTTGTCATTCCGGAATCAAATATCACGTCCGCGTCTCCAAATTCAACTCCGAACAACATTCATCATTAATATTATAACTCACAATATTTATCAACCGTGTCGTTCCTGGGAAGAGGGGCTTTTCAATAAGGATTTCTCCTATATGCGCAGCGCAATTATTAGGTGACCAAACTTCTCATTGACTGAACTTCTAGACATTATAAACATTGCAATTTATAATATGAATAACTTTGTCGTCTCAAGTATTGATTTAATAAAAAACATTTTATGCAGATGATGATCTTGTGACAATAATTGAATCAATAATATGATAGATATGATGCAAAGAATTCTTGTAGCAATAATTGAGTATAAGCGAGTGACTTCTCACGTAAGCATCAATAATCAATGGTGTGTGCTACTATGCAACCACGCCAGACATCTTTGTACTTTTACTACAGGGTAGTTCAACAGTTAACGGTAAAACTTCCGTCGTTATTTTCATAAAGTATTTTTGTCATTTTTTCAATCTGACAATAATTTCGTTGTGGGGGTCCACCAATGATTGTGCCGTTGTACGAATATTCCCTGTTAAAATGAATATTCCCCAACCAATCGAATATTATATAACAACTTGTGTACTTTGCAAAATTTGTAAATATTACCCACAACTATAACATTATATCAAATCCACACCATAATATTCAAAAATATATTTCGAGAAAATTTAATCTTTATTCAAAAAGTTGGGGTCTTACATTATCCATTATGATTAAAACATATAATGATCAAATTTGATAATTAACTTTTCAGAATATGATAAAATAACAATTATCATGTATCAACTCAATAAATACTTTCATTGTCATTTTTTTTCTATGGACTACAAGCTGTAATGTCAGTTAATGCCCCATTTAAAATATTACAGTATTGTGCCCATTACTTCAGTTCAACCTTCTAATTCCAACTGTTACTCTATATTAACTACAAAGTAAGATGATAAATGAATGTAAAAAAGGGGATAAAAAACTCTAATTATGACTGCTAATATTGCCAGTGAAAGATATGAAAATGCAACATTAACTTTCAATTAGGCAATTAGTTCATAAAAATATTAACTAGTAATTAATTTCTATATGATCTAGTTTTAAGTAGAAGAAATCAGAACCATCACTCAAATCCCCCAAAGGTTATAATTGGGGGGTCAACAAACGAATTATTATAAATCAATAACAACTACAAAAAACATATGCTAAGAAACCCTAGATTTCTTTCAAATCAAACAGAAATTACAAAATTCATATGCTCAGAATCTTTACCTTCCTATTTACAACAAGTTCTGTTCGATCTTCTTTTTGCCTTCCGGTTTGCTTCAGACTCGCTTTGAGAGAGAGAGAGAGGGAATTTATGGAAAAAATGCTCAGATTGCTCAGAATCGTTGAGACAGGAATACGAGAATCTTTTCTTTTCAAATGGGGAGGAAGAATCGAGGAGAGAGAATCGGCATAATTTGTGAATCGGGGAAAGGGTTTCTGAGAATTCGCAAATGGTTGAGGTTGTAATACGAGAATCGCGAATTTCAAATGGAGGGAGAGAATCGACAGATTGGGAGGTTCTGAGAATTCGCAAATGGTTGAGCTTGCAATACGAGAATCACAAATTTCAAATGGAGGGAGAGAATCGACAGATTGGGAGGTTCTGAGAAATTGGCAAATGGTTGGGCTTTCAAATGGGGAGAGAGATTGGGTTTTTTGACCCGGGTCTTTGTGACCCGCGAATTTCTTCCCCCTTTTTTGCAATCTGACCCGCGCTTCTTTTTTTTTTTTTTTTCATTTAGTCCGTTGCTTGGTCCGTTTCTTTGGGTCGTTTCTGAACGTGGCTGTATATATATATATATATATATGTATGTATGTATAATTTATTTATTTGTTAGTCACCAAACTATGTATAGTTGTTATTCGGGATAAATCAACTTTTAGTACCTGTACTGGGACACGATTTACAATTTGGTACTCGAAGTGAAAAAAGTTATAAACTGGTGATTGTACTAAAAAAATGTTACACTCCGTTAAACATTAGACACACAACTTACAATTTGGTACCCGAAATAAAAAAAGTTACAAACCGGTGATTATACTCAAAATTTTTTGTAATCTGGTGCTTGTACTTTTCAATTTTTAAATCATCTTTAAAATTGATCCAACGGGAGAGACAAACATACAGAGAGAGAAGCGAAATCGACGCGAAGAAGATCCTCGATGTTTTGTTCCATCTTTTCTTGCCTCCTACATTCGCACCATTGCTCCACAGTGGCACCGACTTGGGAACTTTGGTGTAATCCATTCATTTTTGTTGCATGAACTACAATCTTCTTCCTCGATTTTATTTACGATTCCACTCCAAGACGAGCTCATCCTTTCAATTAAACACTGAAAACCCTTTAATAAATATATGAGAACCAGTAATCAATGGAGAATCGAGACAAGAAGAATGAGAGAAGAAGAAGGACAGAAGAAAGAGAACCTTAATTTTCAAACAGAATAAAGATGAAACCCTACTGTTTAATGGAGTGTAACATTTTTCGAGTACAATTATCAGTTTGTAACTTTTTTCACTCCGGGTACCAAATTGTAAGTCGTGTCCCTAATGTTTAGCTGAGTGTAACATTTTCGAAAGTACAATCACCGGTTTGTAACTTTTTTCACTTGAAGTATCAAATTGTAAAAAGTGTCCCGTCACAAGTGCATTCAAAAGTTGATTTATTCCGTTGTTATTCACATTTAGTACCCAAATTATATATAACTCCTTTTTCATATTTAATTCTCAAACTACTATTTTTTTCAAATTTGGTCCATTTAATTGTTCTGTTTTTTTGAGGTTGGATTAAGATTTCAAAAGTTACAAGTTTGAAGACAAGTGTGTCACAAAAATAAAGTAGTAAAAGAACCAGTTAAACACAAAAATTTTGTGAGATTGGATTGAGATTGGAAAAGTTTATAAAGTTTGACAACAAATGTGCAAAAAAAAAAAAGAAAGAAATTAAAATAACTGTTTAATTAGATACAAAATAAAAATATATAATCTGGGGACTAATTGAGATATATTCCCATTTTAAAATCATGTACCTATTTCTTGTTATAAATAATTATGCGTATATTTTTAGATATACGTATTAAGGAAAATAATATATATTGCGATTATTTATATCGACTATTTGATTATCGATTACGTGAATAATTATTAATGATACTTTTTTTTAAAGAGATGTGTAATAAGTGAAATTTTTCTATATTTCTTACTAAATTATATATTAATAATTCGTAATTATAATTTGACGTAAATTATCACAATACAATACATAAGATGAATCATATTTTAATATACCATTGACAAGGTGTAGGACTATTGAATATTTGAATCTTTTACAGCGCTACTACAATTAATTAAAATCATCTTATTGGAATGGTGGTAACAATAGATTTGAAATTTATATGCAAAACAGATAATGGACTAGAGATGACAATGGTGAGGTGCGGTTTCGATTTCTCAATAATTTAGAATCGTACCGGTCTTAAAATTTTTTTGAACCGGAATAGCATCGCACCGGTAGTGGTTTAAGATTTTTCTATACCAAAATTGTACCGACCGATTTATATTTTGAACTGCATTGTACCGACTTGCACCGATCAAAAGTTAATCATACCTTTGACTTAATTTTTATTAAATTAGTTCAATATTTTTACAACTCACATTATAATAATATTCATTAAAATAACTCAAGAAATATAAACAATTTTTTAATTTCTTTTTGCTACATGAAATATAAACAATTAGCATATGTTCAATTAAAATTAACATAACATTGTTATAATTTTTATACTATTATAATTTTAATATATATCTACGATATATAAAAATATTTATAAATTAAATTTTAATATGCAAAAGTAAAAATAATAAAAATATATATTTGAGTCACTCTATGACTATATATAATCCTATATAAAAATAATAATACTATGAAATATAGATATATAATTAAAATAAATAGCGATTCAAGAACTGGTGTACTGTTGATCCAAGAAATGGTGCGGTACACCAGCGGTTTAGAGACAAATAACAAAATTCGGTCCCGATTAAAAAAAATCTACCAAAACCACACCAGTGACTGTTCAAATCAGATCGGTTATGGTTTAAATTGTCATCCGACTTTATAGTTTACACACATATATATAACATCCTGCCCTTTTTATAAGAATGTATATATATAACATCCTGCCCTTATAAAAAAATGTCTTAATATTTAAGTATCAGCAGCAATGATCGCATCTTTAAAGACTATATAGACGGTGGATTTATCTCAAACTTTGGACCAGATACATATGAAACAAAATTTTATGAAATAAAAGTATTCAATTTTTCTTATAATTCTTATTCAAGTAAATGGTTAAATTGATAAAAGTTAAAGTTAAGGGTGATATATATAATTTTTTCAAAATAAGCAGTGGTTATAAAATATTATTGTTGGAGAATATTCGTTTGGTCGTAGAATATTCTTTTTGTAGGAATATCAAGACGACGACGAGCCTTGACCTTGGGCCCCATAATGGAAATCGATTGGATGAAGAAAGACAAATATAAGTTGTTTATAAACGACGGCGTAGTTATTCATCAATTATCTTGTTAAAATACTGGGTGGTTAAAACACACGAAGACACTGCAGTATTGCACCAATTATTGATTCTTACGTAAGAAAGCATTACTCAATAATTATTACGATGATCTTATTCAATATTATATTTTATTGATTCAATAATTCTTTGCGTTGATATTTTATATTCTTGTTGTTTTAATAATTGTTACTACACAATATTTTCCATTATCGAAGCAATAATTCATATTATCTGAATAATATTATTAGAAAACATTATTGGCAATGTCTAGAAAGTTACATAAGGAGAGGTTTGGTCACCTAATTAATTGCCAAGAAGGAGAGAAATCTTTATTGGAAAAGCCTCTTTTCCTGGGAGCTTGGCGGTTGTCATTATTGTGATTCGTAATATTATTTGTGAATAATTAATTATTGATTAATATGATAAGGAAAATATTCATTTTATGTGGATATAGATGGAGAAAATTTTTAAAGTGACAATTGTTGAAAATTAATATTTTATCTTTTTACGATAAAATAATTCATTTAAATATATTATTTTAATAATATATTATGATGATATTTTTATAATGAAAGTGCGATATATATGAGTATATGAGGATGAAGAGTATTTTTGTGGCATTAAATGATTAACACATGTTTTGTGTGTCGGTGGACCCCATTTCTTGACAGAAATTTGATTATAGCCTATAAAATCGCCCGTTTATGGATTTCGGTCAATTTTTATTTGAAATTTGGAAAAACTTTCTTCTGCAAAGTTGTAGAGAATTAAATTTCCTATAAAAAGTCGCGAGATTCGAATTTTCTGACAAAAGGGCTATTTATTATGAATTATTGAAGTTCAAAGCTCAAAATAGTTAATTTTTGAAGTTTTAATTATGTTAAATAAGAAAAATGTTTTTTAAAAGTTTTGTGAGGTGGGCTACTTGTGTTGAATGCTGAATTCAGTTGATAAAAAGTGTGTGTAAGAATTTAATAAATATATATTAATATTTTATTAAATTTTCGCTTTTGTTTCTAAAGATTTTCCTATAAATAGGGTCTTGGGTTAGAATTGAAAATCATACCTAAACTGAAGCTTTCTCTCTCTATATTATCGAGCGTATTCTTATGAGTATTTTGAGTATACTTTGAGTATTGCTATATCTCGGTCTGAAGTTCGATTCGGCGTTATTCTAATCGAAAGATCGCTTCTTTTGAGGTAAGGGATAGTAAGAGATTTTAAGGGTTATTATGTTTTTAGTTTCGAAATTTTTCTGAACCTTCAAAAATTCTGGAAAATTTGAAATGATATTTTGATGAGTTTTGTAGAGTGTGTCCAAAATGGCGATTTTGGATGTATAGATTAGGAGTTATGGATTTTATGAGAAAAGACTATTTTAAAAGTAACTATTTATAACTCCTTGTGATTAACTCCAAAATTGATGAAATTTTTATTGGGAGTACATCTATATAATATCAGTATACCGTGTAAATTTCAGAATTTTTTGATAAAAGTATAATTTATGATAAATGTTTAAATATTAAATTGGTTTTGGCCATATGAAAAATAGTAAATGAATTTTTAAAATTTAGAGAAAATATATGTGCAATATGGGACTATGTTATGCTAAGTCCCAGAAAAGAAATATTTTTAGAACTGATTTGGTATTTTTCATGAAATGTTCTAGTTATGAGTAAATGAATTAAATATGTTATGTGAAGAAAGAAAATTGGAAAATATGATTTTATGGCTTGAGAATCATATATGAGGTATATGCAGATTTTTGATGAGGGTTTTGGTTATTGGTGATGAAATCTTATGAGTTTGACATTTTATGATGATTAAATGCATTAATTAGTAAAGTGTAAACAATTTAATTAAATTGTTTATAAGTTTTAAAAATTATTAAATATTGTTGTAATATTAAGAATATTAAGATTTTGATATTATTAAGTGATTTTATAACATTTGGATTAAGGAGTTATAAATATTGATATGAATTTTATTATGAAACTTTATCTTTTCGTGTCGAGGTTCTTATGCGCGATATCTGATTACTATGTACAAATATTTGGGTACTATTCACGACAAATTGGTTTCTTCTACGACCAAATTATCGTTGATTTATGAATCTTACTCTTGAAATTAAAACCATGTTTTGATTATATTGTTTTTATATAACATTCTTATAACCCTAATGATAATATTTCTCTTTGACTTGAGTGTAAAGATGGGTAGATTATTGGTATGATCGTGACTATAGGTTCTCTTTGCCGATGAGTGCAAAAGTTGAATTGTTGATTTGGTATGATCATGACCATTGAATTTACAATTGAATATTTTTAGCTTAAGTACAAAGGTGAATTGATCAACATGGTTATAATTATTGTTATATAACCACGAAATGATTATGTATTTCTTTGATATATGAATATCTTTGGCTCAGAGTGCAAATATGACTTGTTGATGAATATCTTAGCTTTATAGTGTAAAGATGAATTATTGATGAATATCTTTTGCTCGTAATGTAAAGATGACTGTTGTTGAATATCTTTGCTTTGTGTAGCAAAGATGAATTATTGATGAATATCTTTGGCTCGTAATGCAAAAGATGACTGTTGATGAATATCTTTAGCTTTGTAGTGTAAAAGATGAACTGTTGATGAATATCTTTGGTAGTGGTGTAAAGATGAATTTATTAGTATGATTATGAACATGAGCTGTGATTTGGTATAACCAAGATCTTTGATGTTTCGAGTAAAGACAAGTGATGAAAATTATCTTTGTCTTGGATGAGGAAAGGAATTTAGAACTACAATTACGATTATGAGTTATACACGTGATTGTGGGCGAGGAATTGTTGATTGATGTTACGAGGATAAAACATTGTTGGTGGACTTTTAACATGGAGAAGATAATAGATTTTATGGTCTATTTGACTCTTCTAATGGATTGCTCGTTCAACCTAACTATGGTTGAAAAGTTTTATCATCTACCATATGTTCTAAATCTCGATTTATTATTGATGAAAACTATTGATAATTTATGTATCTTTAGTTATAATATTCTTTCTCGAGCTAGTCAGGCTCACCCTTTTGTTTCACAATTCCTTTCGGGTAATAAAAGTGTAATTTGGGTTGGCGGGGATAATGAGGAATAGAAGCGGTGGTCTATAGTTGTTGAGGTTCTCCCTAAAGAGTATGAAAATAATTTTATTGAGGACTTTAGTGTGTTGTATTTTATACATCATTTAATAGTTATTTTGGTGAATTAAATAGGGGTGAGGCGAACCCAACTTTGGAAGGGTGTTTTGTCACTATCATACAAGATGTCTAATGACATACAAACTCGTGTTATCATAAGACATGGTTGTGCTCATCCACTTTTTGAGTATATTTACAAGCACTACTTATATAATCTTGGTGTTTGTTTGGAGTATAATACCCAATTAGAGCGAGTGGAGATAATGATATGTCGAGAAGACTCACCATTGGGAAGAATATGATAGTAATCTTCTCATTTTTCTTTGGGGTCTATTAGGGTCAACAAAGAATAATTACGTGGCCATATGATATCTACCATAACCTAAAAAGCATGGCCTCCCATGTACGAAGAAGTTTCCTCGAAGCACTTCCCAAAGATTCTAATTCTAAAAGCAGGTTTTGACTATACCTTTATGTAAGGTGTCATTGTGACGTCTTCTGATTGGTATATATTTGTATCCAAACTCACAAGATATGTATTGTTGATTTTGCACGACAATTGTTGTAATAAAGTTGTAGTTGTTTTTCAGATCTATATATTTGATTGATTTCGAGAATGGGTTGGATGGAATGAACCTATTTTGGGGGCGTCACAGTACATATAATTTCTTAGGGTGAGCGGAAAATTCAAAATCATTTGTATTTTGTTATATAGATATGTATAGAGAATTGCATATTTAGAATTGCACTTTTCAAGTGAATTTTTTCTTCTAAATATATAAGTATATGTATAGAGAATAATGTGTAAAAGATTGTGAAAAATAGAAATTCTAAATAAGTACATGTATAGAGAATAATGTGTAAAATATTTAAAATGTCTTAATATATCTGTGTCAAAATTTAATGACACTTAATTTAGGACAAAACATGGCAGAGATGACTATGAGTTGTGTAATAGTCAATTCATCTTATCCCGTTAATTCATTCTTAAATTTAACATCAGATACGATTTAAAAAATAGAAAATTATCATTCATATCATTATAGTGCGTATGAAAAGTTCTTGTACACACCATTATAGTACATATGGAAGTTCCATACACACTATTATAGTGCGTGCACAATTTTTTACAAGTCTTTCCATGGTAATGGTGCATACGAACGCGTATTTCTCTTCTTCTTCTTTTCCCTTTTGAGAATTAAATTGCGTCCATTAAATCTAATAATAAACTGTACAATATGATGAACTACAACACTCTCCATATATATATATATATATATATATATATATATATTTACACACACACACTAGCAGGCATATATGAGCAAGGTGCTTAGAATTGAAAATTGTGGTTGTGGAGTCCAAGCAAGTTTGGTTGTTATGGAGACTGGAGTGAGACATTTCAACAATCTATCTCTCATCTTAACCTTTGTGGGATGCATGATTTATGGAGTTAGTATGATTATATTATCATATCATAATTTTTAACTCTGCAACACCCTTTTTTAAATATGCGTGCATCTTTGAAAATAATTAACAAAGTTGCCCTTATAAACTATTTTTTTGTTAGTGTTGGTAGCCTGCAGACAAGAAGGAGTTGTTGAAGGAGAAATGTAATTAATTGATATTATCAGTACAATATATATATATATATATATATATATATATATATGTATATATATATGTATGGTTATAGGAATGTATGACGTATATTTAGCGTGGAAATATTGAAGTATCTAAACAAAATCATTTGACCTTTATTGTGAAGAAAAAGGTTTTTTGAAATATGAATCTTTACTATCTTGGTAAGTCAATGTTAGGTAGCAGAACTAGACGCGCTAATTAGTGATATAGTGCTAACCCTCCATATGGATTTTTTGATCTACCATATGAAGAAAGTATTAATTATATATTTTCCCGTGTTTATTTATAAATTTATTGCGTTTTATTCTAATTGTGATGACATAAAAATAGAATTATAATGATAAATTTGATATCAAATCATTGTACACTATCATAAATTAAAAATACAGGATATATTGATGGACTAAAACAAAACTGTGTATTTACTTTGTGGAGGAGTAAAGTCAGATAAATGAAAAACTTAATATTTATTGAAAGAACTAAAGGCCTGAAATACATCAACTAACAAATCAATAAAATAGCAACCACTTCTACCACTAAGAACAAACTAATAAAAGAGTAAACACTGAGCTAAAACGTGGCTTCAACAAGAGCCATAATAAACTCCTAAATAAATGACATACTCCTAAATAGTAGGTCTTCTCCTATTGAATAGGTCAGTACAACCTTATTTGAAAATAACAGTAAACATCAACACCCTCTTAAATTTATTTGTTCTTAAGATAGTTTAGAAATATGATCTTAATAGACTGCAACACTTTGCATTGCCCTTCCCGGAACAACATCCCTTGAAGAACAAAGTCCAAGCATGCTTCGAAGCTTTAAAAATGGAGCGGGCTTAAGAGGCTTGGTTAAAATATCATCAACATGTTCTTTACTTTTGCAAACACCAAATTAATAAATCCATCCTTACATAAGTCACGCAAGAAATGATAACTAATATCAATATGTTTGCTTCTCCCATGGAGAATTGAATTTTTTGAAAGCTTTATTGATGACATATTATCACAGTATATTAGCGTTGGGTTTTGTTATTGATTGCTTAAAGTTTCCAAGAACCTTTGTAACAAAATGGCTTGACAGAGCTTGATTCAGCAGCAACGAACTCAGCCTCGGTAGTTGACAATGTTACTATCTGCTGTTTTTGTGATGACCAACTGAGAGCTCCATAATTTTGCATGAACACGGATCTCAAAGTATTCTTACAATCATCGAGATCTCCAACATAATCACTATCTGAATACCCAAGAAGACTTGTCTTTTCATAATGTTTGTACATAATTCCAAAATTTGTTGTCCCTTTTAAGTAACGGAAGATTTTTTTTTCAGCCAAGAGATGAACTTCAGTTGGATTCTCCATGTACCTGCTTATTAAATTGACAGCATGCATGATGTCTGGCATTGTAGAATTTAAATACATGAGACTTCCAACTATTTACTTGAACAAAGAAGTATACATCCTTTTTCCTGCTCCAACCCTTGAGAGTTTGAGGCCAACTTCAGTTGGGGTGCTGACATAATTACACTCTTTCTTCATAAATCATTCCAAAATTTCTAGAGCATACTTCTTTTGAGAGATGAAAATATCAGTAGATGATTGCACTACCTCAATGCCAAGAAAATAGTGCATTAATCCAAAATCAGTCATATCAAATTCTTTCATCATGGACCTTTTAAAATCAATCAGCATAGTTCTGTCATTACTAGTATAAATAAGGTCATCAACATATAAACACATTATTAAAATCCTTTTATTGACACCATATTTAGTGTAAAGGGTGTGTTAATATGGGCATTTAATAAAACCTTTCTTAATAAAATAAGCATTTATATGACTGCACCAAACTCTTGGTTCTTGTTTCAATCCGTATAATGCTTTCTTTAACCTGTATACCTGATTTTCGCATCCTTGCCTCACATATCCAAGGGATTGTTCCATATAGACTTCTTCTTCCAACTCCCCATGCAAAAATACTGACTTCACATCTAATTGATGAATAAACCATGAGTTTTGGGCAACCGTGGATAATACCAATCCAATAGTGTCAAGTTTTGCAACTGGAACAAACTCCTCCTTGTAATCTACACCAAATTCTTGCTTGTACCTCTTTGCTATGAGCTGAGCTTTGTACCTGTCAACTTCAACATCCTTGTTCGGCTATGTTTTATAAATCCATTTAACACCAATGGATTTTTTCCCTTTAAGAAGTTCAACCAGCTCCCAACTATTATTTTTCTCTATAGACCGAATCTCCTCATTCATAGCCTTTTGCCACCTTAGATACTTGACGACTTCTTGAAATGTAATTATGGGATCACAATATGATAATAAAACATAATGGAAAATTGTATCATAGTCATCAGATTGAATACCAGCTACCTGAAAGTCTTGCATCTATGCAGGCCTCTTTCGAACACGGTGCTGCTGTGATTTTGTTGTTATATTTGTAAGCTCATATGCTAGCTATTGTAGGCTTCAGTGGTTGTTATAACATCATTCAATGATCTTTCAGGTACAAGAGCAGTAGAAATTTGTTGTTGTAGAGGTTGTTGTGTTTCATTGTCCAGAATGGCATCGTCATTTTGTCTAAAATAGCAAGATAGAAGTATTGTCCACCAAGAAGGTCTTTGCCTTGATCCAATCTCAGGTGCTCTCCTCATTAAAAATAACATCTTTTCTGGTCACAATTTTTTACTAATTTCAACGTTCCGGACTCACATATCCTGTCCGCGTCTCAAGATTCAATTCTGAACTCCAATTCGAGTTTTAACCTCCTTTCTTGTCTTTTATACAATTATTCATTTTTCTTTAGTTAGTTCAAACTAATTGAATTAATTAGCATTGACCAACTATTAATTTACATTCCTCACCATTTAATCGATAATAAATATAGGGAATTGATATTTTCACAAGAAAAATTGATATTTTCACAAGACTCCCCTCACATGAATAGTAAGCGGGACCCACATTCATGTGAGTGAGACCTTGTGAAAATATCAATTTTCCTTATGAAAATATGAATTCCCTAAATATATAACACACATATATTTATTCCTTCATCACACACACACACACACACACACACACACACACACACACACACACACACATATATATATATATATATATATATTCAAACCCGACACGTCTCATAATAAGAATTTTATTAATTAAATTCGTATTTTAATTGTCTCCAAAAATTAGGGCTATCAAAATCATTCAATCCCATATTATTAGGTTTATTTTTAATTGCGCGGTCAATTTCATCAATTTCATCGTCAACTACGTTAGCAATATAATTCTCATTTAGGTTATTAGGAGTTAGCATTCGGTTATTAACCGTACCAAATACATATTTTGGTTATAATCGAAAATTAAATTTACACTGTTTAGAATATCCAAACAACTACCCGAATTACATGATAATCGAATAACCGAACTAATTATTCGATTATTCGATTAATAATCAAATTTACAGTTAAGATTGTACCTAAAAATATTGTACCTAAAAATATTTTGTTTTATTTTATTATCTAATTAATTAATACTTCATCCTTTCACAAGAAAAGTCTTGTATGTATCGAAATTAGTTGCAAAAAAGAAACTTTTTCTTTTTCATTGATGAAAGTAAATGACAAAATAAAGTCAAGTTTAACAGCACAATTACTAATTAATTAAACAATTATTATATAGAGAGATAAATATTAAAGGCTTAAATATGAATTACTACCCTGAACTATAGGTCATATTCCACTTTGGTGATCAAAATTTTAACTTTGACAATTAGATGATTAAACTATCATTTTTTTCAATTGAAGCTGCCACGTCAGAAATTACTGATGTGGCTATCTTAGTGGGACACATCTCAGCTGATGTGTATAAAAAAATAGTTTCTTAAATTGTGATAAAACATATTTGTTATATTGAAGGGTAAAATAGTCACACCCAATTCACTTAATACATCAAAACTAATTAAAACTTCCAAACAATCAGAAAATTGATCAAATCAATCAAAACAACAAAATCTAAAATCATTAAAAATCGATCAAAAACTCCTTTTAGCCAAACATTGAAAATCTAGATCTGTAGCCAAAAATCATTAAATCATACAATACAAAAAAAATTCTTCCATCTCATGTTCTTCGTCTTTTCTTTCTCAAATTAAATCTTACACACCATTTTTGAACAACCCTCATCTCAATTTTTACTTTCTTCTTCACAGACCCATTTGTTATTCAAAGAACACAACCACAGATCATAAAGTAAAAAATAAACTAACATGGCGAAAATACACAAAAATACCAATTAAACTACCATTCATACCAACAATTTATACACGTAAATAAATTTAATACCTCCAAATAATAAACCCAGAAATCAAAATTTTTATCAAGCATTAACTTAATTGGTGTAAGCTCTGAAACGAATTAAAGTTTCATTTGGGTTTCTGTTTGGGTTTGGGTATGAAGATTTTTAATAGGGAGGAAGAATGAAGTCAGAAAGCAGCGACTAGAAGCAAACAAAGAAGAAAAATCCCAATCTGTACAACCTCCTTCTTCAACCTTCAGATCCGGAAGTTAGGAAGCAACGATGAACTCTTCATCTTCTTCAACCTCCAGATCCGTATCACCTTCTTAAACCTCCAGATCTGTACAACCATCATCTTCTTCCGCCCCCTTTTCTCTCTCTTCCGACCACAAAAATCTCCATCATCAATTTTCATGGCGGCAGATTCATACTATTCAGAGCTCTAAATCGGCTACGAACTGTGACTATTGAACTCACGGCAATTTTTGATTTGGATTCCCACAAAGGCACGAACTGAGGTTTTTATTTATAAATTGGTTTAATTAAGTATTTGACAAATTTGCCCTTTCATATATAATAATTGTGTAATCAAACATTAAAATACTCTTTTTTAATTACACATCAGCTAAACAATGGCCTACTCAAAGAGCCACGTCAGCAATTTTGACGTGACAGCCTCAATTAAAAAAATTGAAAAAAATTGATAGTTTAATCATCTAATTGACAAAATTAAAACTTTGATCACCGAAGTGGAATATGGCCTATAGTTCAGGGTAGTAATTCATATTTAAGCCAATATTAAACACACATGTTCTTAAAATATACAAATATTTTTTTTCCGCAAAACATATGGAGTAAAATTAATTTGTCAAAAAATGAAAATCTCTTAAAGGTTAGGAGAATTGTCAACGTAGGAATTATGATTAATATTTTTCAAATATTTGAGCTTTTTAATTCAGAATCAGAGAAATTATTTAATGAGAGGGTTACTGTGTGAAGCCCACAGTTGAAATACACGGAATAATTTAGTGTTGGGGGAGGATATCCTTGTAGGACTATAGAAATAGCCGAGTGATGGTGTAAACTGTAAACATGTAATGGACTTGGCCTATAGAATAATTTGTTCGGTTATTCAGTTTAACCGAATAACCCAAAAATGATACCCGTATAAACTAACCGAAAACCGTTAAAAAATTCGGATATAACCGAAATATTAAAAATAACCGAATTTTCATAAAATTTTGATTAAATTATTTCAGTTCGGTTCGGTAATTCGGTTATACCCGTTTTTTGCTTAGTCCTATAGGTTATATTGGTCAACTAGGGATTCTCCCTGTGCATTAAGTTCTAGAGCAGTCTTATAGCCTCGAACTGAGCAAGCACCTTTAATAGCTAATTACTCATGAAAATCACGTAGCAAATGATTGTTCCACATTATTTGATTTTGTTCAAATGAAAGTCAACAGTCATTGGAGGAGTGAGTATTTCTTCACCATTACTCTTGTTAGTGTCTCTTGTCCACCGATAAAGGATCATGTCATCAGGTATTTGTGAAATACTTTTAAACATGAAATATCTCAAAATGTGCCTGCAAATTTCACCTGACTGAGGAAACATTTGGCAATTACATGTTACCGACCCTAGCAGACGATTGTTGACAGCTTAATGAAATCTCCGATTATCTTCGGTTGCATCTATCATATACACGTTCCAAATATCATTATCAGTAAAATCTATGTACGTTTTGCATCCCTCCATCCATTGTGCTCGACACGTTCATCGTCCTACTATGTCCAATACTAGTCTTATTTGAGTTGTTAATTAATTGTCTAGCAATCGGAGTAACATTCTGGTGTGCATATATAAAATTTGTTTTGGTAGGTGTCATTAATTGATGATTGTGATTCAACTCAAGGGTAGAAATATTCTAACTTTATATATTGTGCGCCCTATAGAGTTACTTTGTCTTATTATTTTGTCATTATCACATTCATCATTTGGTAAACTATTTATAGCCGTTTGTCTACCGGCTTCTTTATATACATATAACCTAGACGAGATTTCATTAATTAGTATGAATATGTTTATGACTTGTAGCAATTCTAATCTCAAATCCATTTTTCTGAGCATAGGCTATAAATTTTTTTATTTTCTTTCAACTTAGAGAACAATTGACGTTGTATGAAACAATTTCAGTTTTACTACTTTGAACTAAATCTACAAACTTAGATGCATTTATACAATATAAACTACCAAGAGATTCAGAAAAACTAGATAAAAACATATTTGCATAAGACATTCTTTCCATTAAAGGATACTTACCAAAATTTGGAGGAATAGCCAATTCGCAAGCTAAATTTAAACTAGCTAGGATCTCGCTGGAGCTGGATTTCTTCAACTTCTGCCCAAAGGAGGTATTGTATGTACTAATCTTCTTGCCCAAATCTGATCCATGATTTGAGGGGCTCCATTCTGCTAGTCTTAATAGCGAGTATGTGAAAAGCCTATTTTACCCCTATGTTATCAGGCCTATAAATAATATACGAAGGGCATTAAAGGAATTTTTTTCAGGAGCCGCTAGTAGAGCTTTTATTTTTTTTTTTAAATTGGGAAATTTAGTAATTACTTGTGCTGCTGCACCATTATTCATTGTCGCTAGTAGGAGTAGCGGCTGACAATTTGTTCTAAATATTCCCGATCCTTAGATGATTTATTGGACGGGTGGATGATTAGTTTGTTGGAATAGTAACCATGATAACCATTTGTCATGGATCAAGTCCACACACACACACACACACACACACACACACATATATATATATATATATATATATATATATATATATATATATATATACACGGTCAAAATCTCTAAAGCGAACCTTAAAAGCGAACCAAAGACTTAACTGTCGTCTTTGGTGTCTATATGACATGTTCGATCCGCCGCCATAGCCATGTAGTCTTTGACGGAATTGAACTGTCGCATATAGACACCAAAGACGATTTGGTTAGATCTTTGGTTCGCTTCTTTAAAGTTCTTTAGAGCCTCTCTATATATATATATATATATATATATATATATATATATATATATATATATATATATATATATATATATATATATATGGGGTGTGATTCAACATCTAAAGTTAGATGGAATCTTCCATCCATCCAACCTAAATCGATCGTCAGTTTAATGATCCAAAGGTTAAAGAAAACAACATCTGCACAACTATTTGTACACTATCATAAATGATAGCGAAGGTGAACCGTCATTATAACCTAAAAAAAATCGTCATCGTCATTTTCATATATATATATATATATATATATATATATATATATATATAGGAAAATGATCCATAACATGTATTTGCTATGGATGAAAAATGGACAAATAACATCATAACCATACATTACATAAATTAAGGGCTAAGATTTAAAAGGCAAATTCGACATCCGCTAGTTCTACTAGCGGACACATAAAACATAATTTTCGAACCAAATTGCCCCCAAGCAGTCTTTTTGGGAATAACAAAAGGAATACTTGAAGTTTCATATCTGAATATCTCATTATATAAGTATATTTCTATAGGTTGAATTATTTAGAGATAGGGTTTTGCGAGAATTACGGAAGGCGCTACGCTTCATACGCTTCAATCCAATTGATGCACCACAAGTACTGATATACTGTAATTGCTTTAAACGATTTTGTCATTGTTGCTATTGTTGAAGCTATAAGCGATTCTCTTTCCTAGGGGTTGGATTTCATTTTTGAAGATTTATTGAATCTCATGGATTTGACGCACTCCCAATCGAATCTCTCTCTAGGTTTTCTCTCTCATCGATCCGACTACTCGATCGCGTTCCAGATTGATTCGAAATCAGTTCCTTCGATTCCCCTGCAATTGATTGAGCGGTGGACGGAGGAGAACGAGAAGGAGGAGCTGGAGAAAGTGGCGGTGAAGAGAACGAGGTAGAGGAGTTTAGGATTTTAGGGCATTCTATGTGCTTGAAGATATTTTGGATCAGATCTGATATTTCTAGCGTAATATTTGTGATTGCCTTGGATCTGAGATTTGCTGCTTAATATTTGCGTGTGTAATATTTGCACTTTTCGAGTTCCGCTAGTTGAACTAGCGGATGGGCTGAAAACATAATTTGAAATCCAAGGCGTTACTGAGATTTGGGGGAAATTTGGTCCGAAAATTATTTTTTATGCGTCCGCTAGTTCAACTAGCGGATGACGAATTTGCCTTTTAAATCTCAGCCCTTAATTTATATAATGTATGGTTATGATAATATTTGTCCATTTTTCATCCATAACAAATACATGCTATGGATCATTTCATATATATATATATATATATATATATATATATATATATATATTGACAAATGACACTTTAAATTTGAGGAGAGGAGGGAGTAATATTATGAGAAGTTTGAACTTTATCGTTTTTATATAAATTATATTAATGTTTCGTAAGGATTATCTTAAAAATTAATATGGTCCTATTAATGAGTCCCCTTAGGGCGATATTTATTTTACAATTTTACATTAGATAAGTTCTCTAAAAATTAGATGTACTTATGTTTTGAGTATATTTTATTTTTTAATCAAACAACCAAATAATCGTGCGGATCATACTAAAATAAACTTACTTTGGGATATGATTTCATTGTATTGTATACCGACAAATAAAGGTAAATTACATATAATAGTACATTTTAGAAATAATTATAAAAATCATACACCTATAAAATAATTACAAAAGTATTACACTTTTTGTTTTTATTTTCAATCTTAACATAATTAAAGGTCCTTAAATTAAAGGGATTAATATGTAATGGTGACATGACAATATTAGTATAATTAGGATTCCTTAATTTAGGGATTAGTTTTTTTAGTAGGTGCCATTTTCTCTCATCTCCTCTTATTTACGCCATTTTATTCTTTTTCGCCATTTTCTCTCTCATCTCCTCCTACTTTCATTTTACAGACGCCCTAACGCACTTCTATTCTTCCATTTTCATATTTAAAGACAAAAGCTGAAGAGTGAAGAGAAAAGATGAAGACGCCATTGAAGAGAGAAGATGAAGACGCCTATTTTGCCATTTTCTCTCATTTTCTTCTATTCTCGCCGGTTTTTCTTCAAAAGATGAAGACCCCATTTACGCTTTTTTTTTGTATAAAAAATGAAGACGCCATTTCGCCATTTTCTTTCTATTACGCCATTTTTTCTATCTCTTTCATTCTTCCAATTGTTCTTCATATTTCTTTGTACTCTTTTTTGTAAGTACTTCTATTTTACCTCTCTCTCTCTCGAGCACTAATTTTTAAGGTTTTCTCTTTAATTTCATTCATTCAGTATAAAAGTTTGGTAACCAAACTTTTATACCAAAGTAACCAAACTTTTATACTAAGGTAACCAAACTTTTATACCAAGGTAACCAATCCACCTCCACACCATCAGTTTTTTCATAGTGCAGTTGGTAACCAAACCTTCACACCAAGGTAACCAAACCTTCATACCAAGGTAACCTTGGTATAAAAGTTTGGTTACCTTAGTATAAAAGTTTGGTTACCTTAGTATAAAAGTTTTGGTTACCTTGGTATAAAAGTTTGGTTACCTTAATATAAAAGTTTGGTTACCTCAGTATAAAAGTTTGGTTACCTTGGTAATTACCAAGGTTTTGTTACCTTGGTATAAAAGTTTGGTTACCTTAGTATAAAAGTTTGATTACCTTGTTATAAAAGTTTGGTTACCATGACATTACTAATGATCTTCTCCTCTGCAGTATCTTGAGAATTTTCTTTTACTACCAGAAAATGGTTGCTCCCGCCACTACCGCCCCAGCCTCCACCTCCACCGTCTCTGTAACCACCACTTGAGCCACCATCGCCACCACCGCCATTGTTACCTCCTCCATAGCCATCATCGCCGCCTCTGAAGCCACCATTACCACCTCCTCCGAAGCTGTCACCTCCTCCAAAGCTTCCACTGTGAGACCCCAGATTTTATCAATAAAGATTTAAATTTTATCGAAATAATTTTTAATATTATGGTGTGAATTTGAGATAATATTATAGTTGTGGGTAGTATTTATAAATTTTGCAAAGTATGCAAGTGGTTATATTATATTCGATTGGTGAGAATATTAGGTTTAGCGAGGAATATTAGACAATGGCTCAATCATTGGTGGACCCTAGCGATGTAATTATTGTCGGATTGAGAAAAGCGACAAAAAATATTTTATTGAAATACTTGCGGAAGTTTTACCGTTGATCTTGTTGAACTACTCGGTAGTAAAAAATGAATAATGTCGTGTGGTTGCGTAGTAGCACACTATGTATTGATTATTGATGCTTATGTGAGAAGTTACTCGGTTTGATTCCATTATTGTCAATTAATAATATGAATTATTATAGCGATAATGACATTTTTTTTTTTATTCATTATTATTAACGTAATAAAAGCGAAATATCTTTTATATAAAACAAAATACTTTATTAAAGTTTATTCTATAAATAGAATATATTATATTTTATTATGCATAGTGTTGCATAGTGTTTTGCAGATAGTGTTGCATAGTATTTGCATAGTAAAATGTTTTTATATAAATAGATATATTATATTTTATTTAAAAGATTTTGCTTTTAAATATGGACCGTCGATTAAAGTAAATCAATCTGGACCGATTCATGGATTAATTACTATGCATTCTATTTTCCTATAAATAAGCTCATTCCTTCATTATTTTCTTACGAATTCTTTGAAACTACAGAGAGAGAAATTATAGAGAGAAGCTATAGAGAGAAAATCTATAGAGAAAGAAGAAGAGTATTCTCGCTACTTCACTTTGCCAATATTCAGTTCTTCTAAGGTAGGGAATATTATTTGTTGTTATTGTAAGGGGTGTTATTCTTTCTTATTCATGAAGAGAATTTACATTATTCCATTCATTATTATTACATTGGAATAACTTTGTAAAAGTGGCATACCCTATACATGCTTTCAGATACGCGATATACTA